>OW052250.1:42255923-42330923 GCA_932526585.2 Philonthus cognatus | reverse complement strand
ATTAGACAGTCGGATTCCCCAAGTCCGTGCCAGTTCTGAGCTGACCGTTAAATGGCGGAAGAAGAGGACTCCGGCCTGGACGAAGCGCGCGCACAACACGGCGGTTTTGACGCGACCGGGCCTCGCAGCAAGGAAGTTCCGCGGGAGGCCAAGGCACGGGACCGAGCTCGGATCGGCGACACGCCGGAGCGCGCGCTTCTTCTCGCCCAGGCCCGGCACGTCAGCCAGGACCCGCTTCCCGACCAAGCCCGACACGCCCCGATCCTCAGAGCCAATCCTTATCCCGAAGTTACGGATCTAATTTGCCGACTTCCCTTACCTACATTAGTCTATCGACTAGAGGCTGTTCACCTTGGAGACCTGCTGCGGATATGGGTACGACCCGGCAGGACACTCGACGTGGCCCTCCCCTAGATTTTCAAGGTCCGAGGGGATGATCCGGACACCGCAGCAATTGCGGTGCTCTTCGCGCTCCAAACCATATCTCCCTGCTAAAGGATTCCATGGAACTCGAACGCTCATGCAGAAAAGAAAACTCTTCCCGGATCTTCCGACGGCGTCTCCAGATCATTTTGGGTTGCCCCGACGAACACTCTTTCGAGGGCCCGACTCATTAACGGTTCCGCTGCCGGGTTCCGGAATAGGAACCGGATTCCCTTTCGCCCGTCGGGTGTGAAACACCACAATTTTTTTATTATTGTGCGGACATAAAGACACACGACTGCATGCAACACACCACCACCACCACACCATGCTACGCACACTCGAGAGATGAGACACATTCATTTGCATTTGCATTTAATATACAACATATAATATATTCGTTTTTCGCTCTCGTTTTCGTGCGTGTGCGCGGGTGTGGGGCGCGCGTGCGCGCGTGCGTGTGTGCCTTTTTGTGTTTTGTAATATAAAATAATTAATACACACCAACATCGACATCGGCTTTTGCCTAGGGCTTAGGATCGACTGACTCGTGTGCAACGGCTGTTCACACGAAATCCTTCTCCACATCAGTCCTCCAGGGCCTCGCTAAAGTATTTGCTACTACCACCAAGATCTGCACCGACGGCGGCTCCAGACGGGCCCACGCCCAGTCCTTCTGCGCGCACCGCCGCGACCCTCCTACTCGTCAGGGCTTCATGGCAGGCGACGCGGCGCCGAAACGCCGCGCCCTGGACCGCACATGCCGCTGACGGTCGAGTATAAGCATAACGCTTCAGCGCCTTCCATTTTCAGGGCTAGTAACTTCGGCAGGTGAGTTGTTACACACTCCTTAGCGGATTCCGACTTCCATGACCACCGACCTGCTGTCCTAAGTTACCAACGCCTTTCATGGTACCCATTAAGCGTTAATTTGGGCGCTTTAACTCGACGTTTGGTTCATCCCACAGCGCCAGTTCTGCTTACTAAAAGTGGCCCAACTGGCACCCTGGATCCGTCATATAATAACATATATTTGTCCCTCGGCTTCATCGTTCAAGCAAGCTAGAGATCTCACCCATTTAAAGTTTGAGAATAGGTTGAGGTCGTTTCGACCCCAATGCCTCTAATCATTCGCTTTACCGGATGAGACTCGCTCATACCAGGTGCCAGCTATCCTGAGGGAAACTTCGGAGGGAACCAGCTACTAGATGGTTCGATTAGTCTTTCGCCCCTATACCCAGTTCCGACGATCGATTTGCACGTCAGAATCACTACGGACCTCCATCAGGGTTTCCCCTTACTTCGTCCTGACCAGGCATAGTTCATCATCCTTCGGGTCCCAGCATGTACGCTCTGGGTGCGCCTCGGCTCGCGTTGAACCATAGAGACGCCCTGGGCGTGCGGCGTCGGCACGTTGGCCGTCGCATCCGCCCTAGGCGCGCGCGAGGCGCGCCTTCACTTTCATTGCGCCTGTGGGTTTCGCTATAGTCCCAATGACTCGCGCACATGCTAGACTCCTTGGTCCGTGTTTCAAGACGGGTCCTGAAAGTACCCAAAGCTATAGCGTCGCTGACGGGCTTGTTCGTGTAAAACGGGAGTCCGTCCGAGGACACCGCCGCGAGCAGTCTCGACGGGTGGTCCGGTGTTGGCACACTGGGTCCGAGGCAGCCTGATTTGCCGCGAGCACTTGCGACGGGCCGGACGCGAACCGGAAGTTCGCGGCTCCGCGCCACTGTCATACCGTCGAGCGAGCGGGAGCCGCGAGGGCGCCGCGCGGTCTGCCCCGCCGGTCCTTAGGCCCGCGCCCAACGGGTCGCGACGTCCTACTGGGGGAGAAGTGCACGAGTTCGCCACCCGTATGCGGCGGCGAGCCCGCATCGCCGCTCGCGGGCGGACGAGAGACGCGCTGAATCTCCCCTTTCGACCTTTCGGGTTTTTCAGGTTTACCCCTGAACGGTTTCACGTACTATTGAACTCTCTCTTCAAAGTTCTTTTCAACTTTCCCTTACGGTACTTGTTCGCTATCGGTCTCGTGATCATATTTAGCCTTAGATGGAGTTCACCACCCGCTTAGGGCTGCACTATCAAGTAACCCGACTCTGAGGAGAAGTCCTCCCGGCGGCCGGCGGCGATCGCAACGGGCCTGGCACCCTCTGTGGGTAAGTGGCCCCGTTCAAGAAGGACTTGGACGCGCCGCGCGACCTCGGGATGGCGGACCCTCCCAAACACCACATTTCCCGGCGACCTGTACGGCCGCGGGATTCGGTGCTAGGCTCTTCCCTGTTCGCTCGCCGCTACTAGGGGAATCCTGGTTAGTTTTTTTTCCACCGCCTATTAATATGCTTAAATTCAGCGGGTACTCTTACCTGCTCTGAGGTCTAGTGTCAAATTCATATTTCTTGGACACGACGGCGGCATCAGCGGCACGCTAACACCGACGACAACACCAAAAACACCGAACAAACAAACAGCACACGACAGCAGCAGCAGCAGCAGCAGCAACAGCACGAACGACGAGACGACGACATCAATACAACTGGATGCACAACGGCATACGCGAGACGCGTATGCGTGTGCACGCACGCGTATGTGTTAGTGTGCATGCAAGGCGCTTGTTACGTGCGTGTGTGTTGTGTGCTGCGCGCGCGTGTGTTTGTTGCGTGGTAATAACGGGTTGTCGTGTTTTGTGCGGCGGCGTGTGTGCCCCGTTATGCCAGACTAGAGTCAAGCTCAACAGGGTCTTCTTTCCCCGCTAATTTTTCCAAGCCCGTTCCCTTGGCAGTGGTTTTGCTAGATAGTAGATAGGGACAGAGGGAATCTCGTTAATCCATTCATGCGCGTCACTAATTAGATGACGAGGCATTTGGCTATGAAAATACTTTTGAGCTGATTCGATGGGAATCGTACATTTCGGGATAGGGTGTCATCCTCCCGTGGGATCTCGTCCGGACCGGGTTAGCCTCCTAGGGGGCTCCTACCGGACCGGGAACGGGTGGTGTGGCATCTGGGGGGGGAAGGACGGAAAGGGATTTGCCGGGCCAGAATGTTGCGGCCGCTTCGCGGAAATGTACATGATCGTATACCAGGCGTTTTCTGGTGTACGTTTCCGCGAGGGAACGGTCGCCCTCCCACGCCACCTGCACGTCGCAGATGACTATAGCATCCGACTCGGTGGCGATCGCAAGATCGGGTTTATATAGGCGGCCGTCGCGGTGGCGAACCTGGGGTTCCTCCTCGACGGCCCACCCCTGATCGCGGCACCGAGCGGCGACGCGTTTTGCGTTGTTGTTGGAGCACGTGGCTGATGGTCTCGCGCGCGCATCCCGCCCTGCATCTTCGCGCCTCTGGTGGGTTTGAGGGAATTCCCACAGTGGTTCGTGCGCAGCTGTATGGCCTTCACATAATCCGTCCCGCTCCAAAAAGAGGGAGGGTTAATGATCCAGTCACGGCTGGCACGATCCTCTGAGGCACTGGCGAGTCCTTTAGAGAACGCGCCGCCGGCGAGCTCCTCGGCGAAACAGTCCGCGCCTGGGGCGCTACATAGGTTTTCGACCCTGTTAAAGAGCCGATCGAACGCCGGCATACCCTCGAGGGCGTCCGTCTGATAGCTTGAGAGCCTAGACAGACGTCCTCCGTAGACCCGGGGATAACACTTCGGAGGTGGGGCAGTCCCAGTCCCCCTGCGCGCAGCGGAGCGTAGAGGTAATAGTTGGCGGTGTGCAGGTGGAGGTGCACTGTCGTTCGCACAAAGTGTCGAACCAACTTATCTGCCTCTCTAAGTATAGCCCCCGTTACCGTAGGGCACTGGAGGTGGTACATAACTTTAGGGAGAGCACGCCTCCTTAATAGGTCCATCTTCTGGTGGGGTTTCAGGGGGGACTTCCCGAGAGCCGAAAGCCACTTCTTCAGGTTGAAGATCGATGGCCTCCGGATCCCAGTCGCTCCCACGAAATGACCCAGGTGTTTAAAGTCATCCTCCACCCCGGTGATCGGGAGAGGTTTTCCGTCCAGTCTGAAAATCGGCTTAGTGCGTTGAACGCTTCTGCCCTGAAAACTGGCGGCGGATATAGTGACGCATTTGTGGGGGCTGAGTGACATGCCCCGGCGTTTTAGGAAATCCGCCGTCAGGTTCAGGGCGAGTGGCATATCCGCGTCCCGGTCCTCAAGCAGGATGAGGTCATCTGCGTAGGCGAAGACCGGGATCCGCCTCTCTCAGACTGGAAGGTACCCCCCGAGCTGCTTTTATAAAGACCGCACAGCAGCTCGTCCATCACGAGGTTAAACAGGAAGGGACTCAACGGGTCCCCCTGCTTAACCCGGTTATCTTCATGGGCCTGGATGTCGTGTGGCCGCAGCTGATCGTCGTTGTGGTTTCAGACATGGACTCTAAGATGTATTTTATCAGTTGTACCGGGATTCCGTGCATCTCCAGTGCCCGGGCAACGGAGGCGTGAGAGACAGTGTCGAACGCCTTTCTCACGTCCAGAGATGCCACATTGTATGCCTTGCTTTCCAGTTTCCTGGAGGCAATGTACAAATGCACCATGGTGCTATTGACCAATGTGCCATCTCTGTTCGTGAACCCGCTCTGGGCCTCGCACAGGGGAACCGATTCCGCCAGCCTCTTCAGTATCACCCGATGCAGCAAACGCTGGAGGGCCGAAGCGATGGTGATCGGCCTCCAGTTACTGGGGTCTCGACGGTCCCCGTCCTTAGGAACGAGAAGCGTCCTCAGCCTCTTCCAAGCTGATGGGGATTTGCCTCGCCACAGGATGATATTGAATAGGATGGCCAGGTCGAAGACACTGGCATCCTTCACGGCCCTGACAGTAATACAGTCGGTGCCGGGTGCAGCGGGCTTCCAGGAAGAGACCGAGGAGCATATCTCGTCCGAAGAAACGGGGGCGTATAGGGAGGAAAGATCGTTGTCCTCCGGGGCATACGGTTCGGCGTCCGGGGGGAACCCGATTCAAGTATTCCCCCGTATAGAGCCTCAATCTCGGACATTTCGGGGAACTCCGCGGAGCCACGTCCAAGTGTGCCGGAGATAATGCTATCTAAAAGGCCTCCAGGGTCCTTCCTAAGAAGGTCCTAGGCGGCCTTGAACTCGGCAGCGCGGTCCCGCCTCGCCGGTCGTCCCTCGCTTCGAGAAGAAGCGGGGTTTCTGGGGAAGAAGGAGACTCTCTTCCTGGATGATAGTGGGAAGATAGTCGCGATAAGTGCATCCAGGAGGGCGGGTAGCTCAGCCTCGCGAGCGGAGAAGCAACTACGCGCTATGGAGGTCACTGGGGCCCGGGCCTGGCGGCAGTCGGTGTTGATGGCCTCCATGAATATCCCGGAGTCGCTCGACGGGATATGAGGGAGGCTCCGGGCCTTCGTCCTGCTAGGTGCAGGTGGTGGACGGGGGGGCGATGTGTGGGAGGGGTGGGGGGGGGGGATTCGGAAGGGTTGGTTCAGGTCCCCCAAGTCCACTCCGCTTTGGGTGGTGAGGGCCTTCGCTCGTTTGTGCGGGTTCAGGGGTGTCCGTGGAGAGGTGCTGGTCCGGCTCCTCTTTCCCCGGGCTGCGGCGGGGATCGGAATGGGGGCCGAATCTTTAGCTGCGGGCATATGTGGTGGTGTTGTGGCCGCAGCTGGTGTCTGGGGTGTTTCGCCTTGTAGCGACTGGCTCGCGGGCGGGGGGGCAGTAGCTCTGGAGGCAGCTGTGGGTTGTGGCTTGGAGGTGGGCCCGGTTAGGAAAAATAGTTTCCGGGATTCTTCCGCCACCGCCTTCCTTGCTGCCTTCAGGTATCCAGGGTACTGCTTCCCCTCGCGCTTATGCCGGACCTGGTGGACCGAGAGAAGGGGGCGCCGGCCTTGCTTCTAGCCTCGACTTCGGCTAGTTTCCTAAGCAGGACGGCTTCAGGGGCGGGTAGGGCTTTCTCGGCCGCCCGGTTATATTCGAGCGGGTGTCGCTTAGACTCGTGCTGTCGCACTGAGGAAGACGACCCGTACCTCGCCCCGCAGAAACGGCACGTCGTTCTGACATCGCCGCAGTGTCGGGAGTGGAGGATCTGGCTAGCCCTCTGACATTGTTATGCCGTTCGACTCGCATGTGGTGCGTGAGAGGGCAGCTCTGGAGGACATGACTTATTGTCTCCTGCCGTGAGCATCCTGCCCGACACTGTTTCAACTCCACAGGGTTGGACATGATGCCCACGATGGGAAGATTGTTAGTTCTAAGTTGGATGGCCCTCACGTAGTCTTTCCCCTTCCAGAAGGGAGGGGAGCGGGCCATCCATCTACTGGACGCGGGGTCATCCCGTTCGTTATGAAGACCCCCGAAGAAGGCATTGGCTTTAAGAGCCGCCCCGAACTGATCGGGGCCCTGATAGCAGGTCAGACGGTTAATTCGGTAATGAAGCTTGTGGAAGAGGGGAAACTTGGAGAGGATTTCCGCCTCTCTAGGGGAACATCGCCGAGGCGGCGGAGATACGTGCGAGGAATTAGGCTGCGTAGGTGGGTGATGCCCAGACCGCCCTCTTTCACCCGACTATAAAGTGAGTAGTCGGGAGTATGCACATTTAAGTGAAGAAATTGCTTCACCGTCGGCGTCATTGAGCATGGCCCCGGTAATGCCGGGGCTTTGAAAATGATAAATCAGCTTGGGTACGAGATGCTGGGAAAGGAGAACCATTTTCTGATGTAGCTTTAGCGGAACGCGTACAAGAGCCGGGAGCCACCGTGACAAATTGTACAACGATGGCTTCCTTAGCCCGGCCGCGCTCATGCCGTGTCCAAGATAGCGGAAGGCACTCTCATCGAACGTGATGGGGATAAATTTCCCCATCAGTTTGAAACAGGGGCGTGATCTGGGCACACTCTTCCCTTTATAGGACCCCGCTGAGATAGAGTGGCATTTGGCGGAGTTAACCGCCATACCTCGCTTTTCTAAAAATTTGGCCACTCTATCAAGTGAGAGTGGCATGTCGGCGTCCTCGTCCTCAAGGAGGAGGAGGTTGTCGGTATACGCGAGGACCGGACAACGGGGCCCGTTGGTTCCGAGTGTGCCCCCTGTTTCCCAGGTGGAAGCATCATCCAACAGCTCGTCCATAACCAAATTAAACAAATACGGGCTGAGGAGATCGCCCTGACGAACGCCGCGACTGACCGCGATTGGGGCCGTCGACACCCCCCCGCTCCACACGGTGGTCGAGGCTCCTCTGAGTGACTCCAAGATGTAGGTAGAAGTCAACTCAGGGACGCCGAAGCGCCTAAGTGCCCTGGCCACCGAGTGGTGCGAGACGGTGTCGAACGCCTTCCTTACATCAATCGCGACGACGTTAATGGTCTTCCCGTCAGCCTTCCGAGATTTAACAAACAGATGGGCGATGGTGCCGTTGATGACGGTCCCATCGGCTGAAATGAAGCCCTGTTGGGCAAAATTTAGGTTGAAGACTGAGGTTAGCCGAGCCAATAGGAGGCGGTGAAACAACCTCTGATGCGCGGAGGCAATGGTGATGGGCCTCCAATTTGCAGGGTCGGTCCTGTCACCTTCCTTAGGCAGGAAAATAGTTCTGGCAGCCTTCCAGCCGTGAGGCGATATTCCCCTCAGGAGAATGATGTTAAATATGGCCGATATAAAATTTGGGGGAAGGTCTTTAATTGCTTTGACTGTTATCCCGTCGGGGCCGGGAGCAGCTGCTTTCTACTTAAAAGAGTCATAGTTACTCCCGCCGTTTACCAGCGCTTACTTAAATTTCTTCACGTTGACATTCAGAGCACTGGGCAAAAATCACATTGCGTCAACACCCGCTGGGGCCATCGCAATGCTTTGTTTTAATTAGACAGTCGGATTCCCCAAGTCCGTGCCAGTTCTGAGCTGACCGTTAAATGGCGGCCGAAGAGGACTCCGGCCTGGACGACGCGCGCGCACGACACGGCGGTTTTGACGCAACCGAGCGCACGCGGCGCCGCCGCTGCAACCGGGCCTCGCAGCAAGGAAGTTCCGCGGGAGGCCAAGGCACGGGACCGAACTCCGGTCGGCGACACGCCGGAGCGCGCGCTTCTCCTCGCCCAGGCCCGGCACGTCAGCCAGGACCCGCTTCCCGACCAAGCCCGCCACGCCCCGATCCTCAGAGCCAATCCTTATCCCGAAGTTACGGATCTAATTTGCCGACTTCCCTTACCTACATTAGTCTATCGACTAGAGGCTGTTCACCTTGGAGACCTGCTGCGGATATGGGTACGACCCGGCAGGACACTCAACGTGGCCCATCCCTGGATTTAGGGCTGCACTATCAAGCAACCCGACTCTGAGGAGAAGTCCTCCCGGCGGCCGGCGGCGATCCCAACGGGCCTGGCACCCTCTGTGGGTAAGTGGCTCCGTTCAAGAAGGACTTGGACGCGCCGCGCGACCTCGGGATGGCGGACCCTCCCAAACACCACATTTCCCGGCGACCTATACGGCCGCGTGATTCGGTGCTGGGCTCTTCCCTGTTCGCTCGCCGCTAGTAGGGGAATCCTGGTTAGTTTCTTTTCCACCGCCTATTAATATGCTTAAATTCAGCGGGTACTCTCACCTGCTCTGAGGTCTAGTGTCAAATTCATATTTCTTGGACACGACGGCGGCAGCAGCAGCACGCCAACACCGACGACAACACGAAAAACACCGAACAAACAAACAGCACACGACAGCAGCAGCAGCAGCAACAGCACGAACGACGAGACGACGACATCAACACAACATCATGCACAGCAGCATACGCGAGACGCGTATGCGTGTGCACGCACGCGTATGTGTTGGTGTGCGTGCAAGGCGCTTGTTACGTGCGTGTGTGTTGTGTGCTGCGCGCGTGTGTTTGTTGCGTGGTAATAAAGGGTTATCGTGTTTTGTGCGGCGGCGGCGTGTGTGCCCTGTTGTGTACAGAGGAAAAATAACAACCGCGAGACGCTTGCGAAGCGTTCGGGCCGTCGCCAGAGTGCGACGCAGCGCGACACTGCGACAACAGCACGGGGGCGCCCCGGTTTTTGTGCGGGTTGCGCGCTGTGCTCGCTGCCTTCTCGTCGGTGTGATTATTACTTGTTGTTAACATATCGTGTCTCGTTCGTCGACGACGACACGCGACCGAGCCGGGCGACGCGCGCCACACGACTAGACGTCCCAATCCCGGCGTGTATAATACGTTATACGTCCAGGAAACGACGGTCGCGTAGGAACGCGCGAGCGCTAGCAGCGGTCGTGAGATCATTTTTGTTAATGATCACCGGAGGCTGCGAGACGACGCGACAACGCCTAAGGCGCCAACGCCGTGCGTGTGCGTGCGCGTGCGCGCGACACTCGTTTTTGCGACGTGACTGTTTTGAGAGGACGGGACCGATCGCTGCCGCATCGAAACGGGCGCTCCGGTCGCGAACCTCCAGCTTCGTCCCGACGTGCCGGACACGTTTCCGGCACCGGACAGTCGTGGAAATTGAATCGACCCTCAGCCAGGAGTGGTCCAGGAACAGTATCCAAGGACCGCAATGTGGGTTCGAAATGTCGATGTTCATGTGTCGTGCAGTTCACAATATGACGCGCAATTAGCAGCGTTCTTCATCGACTCACGAGCCAAGTGATCCACCGTTCAGGGTTGTATATATAAATGGAGTGCTTTCGAGGACGCGGCAGCACTGGTATGTGCGCGCGCGCGTCCCGCGACTCTTGGGTGCTTTGCTGTGCACCAGAACTCACAAGTGTGGTGTCTGGTCTCTGGTTGGTATCTCTGCACGACGAGCGACGACAACAACACAACGACAACAGACTTATTCATAATACTTTTTCTTGTTGTGAGTGAAGAATGCTGCGCCGTCGCCGTACAGGTGTTTGTGCTCTTCAGTTCTCGTGTTTGTTGTGCTTGAAATATTGGTTATGTCAGATTGTCGCCGTTGTCGTTTACCTCGCGGCAACAACAACGAATGGACAACACATGTTGTGCTTTCCTTTGTTGCTTGTGTGCGCGTGCAGCGGAGAGCGATCGCTCGCGAGTTGGTCGGACCGCCAACGCCTGACCGTGTTCGGTTCGGCCCGGGCGTGTTACTTTCAATACCCCTTGCGCAGAGCACGCGATGCGCGTCCACGCTTTTTCCGGGGTGCCCAGCGCCGGCGTCCGCCATAAAGGCGCGCGCGTTTTCATCGCTCTCCTATTCGTGCCGTACGCGACACACGCGGCGACACAAGTTTGGTGTGTTTTGTGCAAAGCGTGCAAAAAGTTTGCAAGTGCGTTTTGCGTCCCTGATACGAGGACGTGGCATTTGGCTACCTTGTGCGACGTTTTCTTCTCGCACGAGTATCGGTCGGCCGGTCGGACGCGTGCGGTACACACACAACATCTCACCGGCGGCGTTTTCAGCTTGACGGACATTTATTTGTGGCGCGCGCCTTGTGGCTTCGCATTTTCACATTCACATTTTCTTTTTTGTTTTATTTTTGTAGTTCGGTCGGTTCTGTCGGATGCGTGCGTGTGCACACGTCTCACCGACGCCGCCGCGCCTTTTTCATCATTTTCGAAAAACGTATGGATTTTATTCGTGTGTGTGTGCGTGCGTGCGTGCATGCTTGACGACGACGACGACGACAACAACAACGGTAATGATCCTTCCGCAGGTTCACCTACGGAAACCTTGTTACGACTTTACCTTCCTCTAAATGATCAAGTTTGGTGATCTTCCCAGCAACATCGGCGACGTCGAAACGCCACCCCGCACCGGTCCGAAGACCTCACTAAATCATTCAATCGGTAGTAGCGACGGGCGGTGTATACAAAGGGCAGGGACGTGTTTAACGCGAGCTGATGACTCGCGCTTACTGGGAATTCCTCGTTCATGGGTAACAATTGCAAGCCCCAATCCCTAGCACGAAGGAGGTTCAGCGGGTTACCCGGGCCTTTCGGCCAGGGAGGACACGCTGATTCCTTCAGTGTAGCGCGGGTGCGGCCCAGAACATCTAAGGGCATCACAGACCTGTTATTGCTCAATCTCGTGCGGCTAGAAGCCACTTGTCCTTCTAAGAAGAATTGATTGTACGCCGGCAGTAAATATCGCGCGCGACGACAGGCGCGAAGCCCGCGGCGCCGGCGTACCTTTGAGATACCGTAAGTGCGTCTAGTTATCATGTCAGAGTCTCGTCCGTTATCGGAATTAACCTGACAAATCGCTCCACCGACTAAGAACGGCCATGCACCACCACCCACTGAATCAAGAAAGAGCTCTCAATCTGTCAATCCTTTCAGTGTCTGGGCCTGGTGAGGTTCCCCGTGTTGAGTCAAATTAAGCCGCAGGCTCCACTCCTGGTTGTGCCCATCCGTCAATTCCTTTAAGTTTCAGCTTTGCAACCATACTTTCCCCGGAACCCAAAAGTTTTAGTTTCCCGGAAGCTGCCCGCCGAGTCATCAGAGGGACGTCGGCGGATCGCTAGCTGGCATAGTTTATGGTTAGAACTAGCGCGGTATTTGATCGCCTTCGAACCTCTAACTTTCGTTATTGATCAATAAAAGCGTTTTTTGGCAAATGCTTTCGCTTTAGTCCGTCTTGCGACGATCCGAGAATTTTACCTCTAACGTCGCAATACGAATGCCCCCATCCGTTCCTATTAATCATTACCTCGGGGTTCTGAAAACCAACAAAATAGAACCGAGGTCCTATTCCATTATTCCATATACACAGTATTCAGGCAAAGTTTTAGCCTGCTTTAAGCACTCTAATTTGTTCAAAAGTAATCGTGCCGGCCCACCTCGACACTCAGTGAAGAGCACCGCGATGGGATTTCAAGTTGAGCCGCCCCCTCGCGAGGGCCGACGCTCACCGGCAGGACGTCCCGCGGGCACGCCAGTTGAACACCGCGAGCGATGAACCGGCGGCGCGGGACACAGATTCGACTACGAGCTTTTTAACCGCAACAACTTTAATATACGCTATTGGAGCTGGAGTTACCGCGGCTGCTGGCACCAGACTTGCCCTCCAATTGATCCTTGTTAAAGGATTTAAAGTGTACTCATTCCGATTACGGGGCCTCGGATGAGTCCCGTATCGTTATTTTTCGTCACTACCTCCCCGTGCCGGGAGTGGGTAATTTGCGCGCCTGCTGCCTTCCTTGGATGTGGTAGCCGTTTCTCAGGCTCCCTCTCCGGAATCGAACCCTGATTCCCCGTTACCCGTTACAACCATGGTAGGCGCAGAACCTACCATCGACAGTTGATAAGGCAGACATTTGAAAGATACGTCGCCGGTGCTTGACTGTGCGCGATCAGCTAAGTTATTCAGATTCACCAAGGTGTACGACACACGACCGAGTCTCGCGACCCGGCGCGGCCGATTGGTTTTGTTCTAATAAAAGCACCCCTTCCGTCTCCGGTCGGGGCTCTGTTTGCATGTATTAGCTCTAGAATTACCACAGGTATCCAAGTGGAAAGTGGTAAGATCTAAGGAACCATAACTGATTTAATGAGCCTTTCGCGGTTTCACCTTAATTTGGCTTGTACTGAGACATGCATGGCTTAATCTTTGAGACAAGCATATGACTACTGGCAGGATCAACCAGGGAGCTGTACTTTTGTGTAACAACACGACAACGCGCGTGCGTGCGTGCGTGCGTGTTGACACCAGTGCGCGCCCGGCTTTTCGTACACTACTACTAGGCCGGAGAAAGGCGCGGTCCCTGGCGCAGCGCCCGCTGCTCTGTGTGTCGCACCGACTCGTTCAGATTTTTGGATTTTTGTGTTTCGCTCTTCCTCTCTCTGCCGTGTGTTGTGCAGACCTACGACTTGGTTTTGATTTTTGCGCGCGGCTCCGTCCACATCAGCAGAGGGAGCGCGCGCGCATTTGTGCAAATTTTTGTCGTTTCTGTTTGTTTGTGTGTGTTTGTTTCGGTTGCGCCTCTGATCATGTAATACATAACCACGCCGGGCGGTTTATATAAAGAAGTCAGGGCTGGCCGGCTTGTGTTTGTTTTTTACTTTTCCCCGTATGTAATACAAAGGGAAAGTATTGTTTTCGTGAAAATTTTCGAATCAAAAATTTTTGCGAAAATATCCGTTTTGGGGTCCCCTGAGTCGAATAAGACCATTTTCGAAAAATGTCTGTCTGTCTGTCTGTCTGTCTGTCTGTGTGTGTGCCTGTGTGCGCTGTGCCGCAAAAACCGCTAAAGATATCGAGATGAAACTTGAAACTTAAGCTTTTTGTTACAATCGGAAGAACTGAAAAGCTTTCGGTGAAAATCGGAAAACCGGAAGTGGTACTTTACTCTTAGCGTTTTTTAGTTTTTTCAGATTTTTTTCAATAAATGTTCATTAAACAAAAAATTCTTTCAAATAAAAGTTGTAGATAATAACAAAATGAAGATGTATTGTTCAATTACCTTTTGTCATAGCACTCTTAGTTTTTGAGATATTTTAAAAGTTGTGTGTTTTATCTAGTTATTGGTGTGTCACAGTGTATGTGTCGATACAATTGAAAAATGTTTCAAATAAAAGTTGTAGGAAATGAAAAACTAAAGATTTTTTGTAGACTCACTTTTTGTCATAGCACTCTTAGTTTTTTAGATATTTAATAAATAGTGTTTTTTCTCTAGTCATTGATTTGTGTCAGTGTGTGTGTTGATACAATTGGAAAATGATTCAAATAAAAGTTGTAGGTAATAAAATATTAAAGATTTTGTATCTTCACTTTTTGTCATAGCACTCTTAGTTTTTGAGATATTCAATTAATAGTGTTTTTTATCTAGTCATTAGTTTGTGTCAGTATGTGTTGATCCAATTGAAAAATGTTTCAAATAAAAGTTGTAGTTATCAAAAAGTTGAAGACATTTTGAAAATAATAATGCTACAAATATTTCAAAAGTGATTTAATATGCAATTTACGGGGGAAAGTACTATGATGGACACATCACCATTTTTCATTATATATTGGTTTGTGTTCGTACAACAGAACTGGGTGGGTAAAGGAATATTTCACCTCGCCCCCCCCACCGTCTGTGTTTTTTATTTTAGTGAGACCACCAGGGGCTTCAACATACCACATCATCGTTCGCTAGATTGAAATCGTCTTGGCCGCGCACGCTAGGTCGCGACGTCTGACGCATTCGCTGTAAGTCTAGTCTCGCTCGGAACGAAGTGAGTTTTCGCAATTTATGGTTTTTACGGCGCCGTTGCCGACGCCGCTACTGGATTTAAGGCACGCTACGTTGGCGCGCCGACAGCATATGGGCAGCAAGCGTAAAACGCTTGGACTGGTCCCGCCTGTCATGCTGTGGGGACGAGTCGTACGCACACACCACGTTGTGTGGGCGGGCGCGGCCCTCGTCAGGCCGGAACGGGTTTTTGGGTTTTGTGTTTGTAGTAAATATAGTAAGAAGCGGCGAGAGAGTTTGTGGTCGTCTCGGAACGCCGCTGGGCTGTTGTGGTGTTCAGGGAGAGGGAAGTTTTGTGCTGAGGCGTTCGAGGAGTGCACAGCAGAGCACTGCCGGGCCTTCGAGGGAGGGCGGGCGGGCGTTCGTAAGTTTTGTGGTTTTGCTGTTGTGCTTGTACACGCATTTTATATTTCATTGTGTGTGCCACACCCCCCGCGACCGGTCGGCGGCGCGCTCATTTGCATCGCATCGTAAATAAATGCATTTTCGCCATTTCGCCATTTTTCGACCGGTCGACTGCCACCCCCATATAGGCGTTTGAGCACTATTCCTACCGGATAACGGAACGAAATTGTACCCGAATCGACGTGATCGACGTTTGGACGGAGAACCGGGCCTCCGACGACATACCGTCCCGATGGTTTGCTGTTGGGCTCGCGAACGCGCCTCTACAGCTGCTGCCAGAAAAAAAAACCGACAATTTTCGTTTTCTCGACTCCGACGGATTCGGCAAAATCGACCGGCCAGCCAACGGACGTAGCGCGCATCGACGTGCTCTTCGTTGGCCGGCCGGTCAATTTTCGAGCACGTCGATGCGCGCCACCTCCGTTGGCCGGCCTGTCGGTTTCCGAGTGGTGGTGGTCGTCACTAAATGCTGGACTAGACGTTCCGCCACCTTAAGAGAGTCCCGGTTACTCCCTCTGATTACCTGCGCTTCTTATCATTATTATTATTGGTTTTTTGTTTCCTCCGTTGGCCGGCCGGTCGATTTTCGAGCACGTCGACGCGCGCCACCTCCGTTGGCCGGCCTGTTTGTTTCCGAGTGGTGTGGTAGTGGTCGTCACTAAATGCTGGACTAGACGTTCCGCTACCATAAGAGAGTCATAGTTACGACCGCAACAACCTCCATCAAGGATGAGCGGCTGCTACGGAAGTCAACGCTGTGACAGTTACCCCAGAAATACGCGGAAGCACACCGGTGGTTACCACTTACAGCCATGGATCGCGTACAACTCCCATGACCCGGTCGGCCCGAGGATCCGGAGCCAGTACTACCCTACTTCTGTTGTGGACCCGGTCGCTGGCCACTATGACTGTCCATTTCGGCTGCAATGTTCCCGGCCATCGGGCCCGCGCTATCCACCCCGATGAGCCACCCGGGGACCACGAAGGCCGATTTCCGGGGGTCAGGCTCAGGGTGTGCGCGCGGAGGGACCGGTTCCGTGCGTACGCTGCACTTCCCCCCCCCTTCTTATGTGGCGTATGCCGCACGAATGGGTCTCCTCGACTCCATGTCCCTCCAGCTCGAGACTGCCCCTGCGAGTCCTACCTCATGGGGGGCACCGAGTAGCCACCCTCGGTGGGCTTCCCCCCCCCCGCAGTACTAGTTTTGACCGAGTTCCCCCGGTCGCAAGGCTAGTCGCTGCTCGTGATCTCGTTCTGTTTGAGAGTCACTCCTCCGCTTTTTCTCAGAGGGCTGGCCCGTTGCCCGCGTACACAGGATTGGGTACAGACACCTAAGAGTTCTAGGGGCATTGTGCCGGCACGGAGTCTCGCAAGGAAGTTCCGCGGGAGGCCAAGGCACGGGACCGAGCTCGGATCGGCGACACGCCGGAGCGCGCGCTTCTCCTCGCCCAGGCCCGGCACGTCAGCCAGGACCCGCTTCCCAACCAAGCCCGTCACTAAATGCTGGACTAGACGTTCCGCTAGCATAAGAGAGTCCCGGTTACTCCCTCTTATTACCCGCTCTTCTTATAATTATTATTATTATTGGTTTTTTTGTGCTCCGTTGGCCGGCCGGCCTATTTTTGAGCACGTCGATGCGCGCCACCTCCGTTGGCCGGCCGGTCGGTTTCCGAGTGGTGGTCACTAATTGCTGACTAGACGTTCCGCCAGCATAAGAGAGTCCCGGTTACTCCCTCTTATTACCCGCACTTCTAATTATTATTATTAGTATTACTGGTTGTTTTTTTTTCTCCGTTGGCCGGCTGGTCGATTTTCGAGCACGTCGATGCGCGCTACCTCCGTCGGCCGGCCGGTCAGTTTCCGAGTGGTGGTGGTCGTCACTAAATGCTGACGAGACGTTCCGCCACCATAAGAGAGTCCCGGTTACTCCCTCTGATTACCCGCGCTTCTTATCATTATTATTATTGGTTTTTTGTTTTCTCCGTTGGCCGGCCGGTTGATTTTCGAGCACGTCGACGCGCGCCACCTCCGTTGGCCGGCCTGTCGGTTTCCGAGTGGTGGTGGTCGTCACTAAATGCTGGACTAGACGTTCCGCCACTATAAGAGAGTCCCGGTTACTCCCTCCTATTACCCGCGCCTCTTAGTATTATTATAATTATTATTTGATTTTTTTTTCTTCGTTGGCCGGCCGGTCGATATTGTCGAATCCGTCGGCGTCGAGAAAAAGAAAATTGTCAGTTTTTTTTTTCTGGCAGCAGCTGTAGAGGCGCGCTCGCGAGCCCAACAGCAAACCATCGGGACGGCATGTCGTCGGAGGCCCGGTTCTCCGTCCAGACGTCGATCACGTCGATTCGGGTACATTTTCGTTTCGTTGTCCGTGGAGCTTGAAGAAATAATTAAAGACGCGCTCTGTGTCGAAAGTCGACCGGCCGGCCAACGGTGCTTGCTACGGTACAAGAAAAAATAATAATTACAAACGAAGAGAAAATCCGTGTTTCCCGTTGTCTTCCGAATGTCGACCAGCAGGCGCTGGTAAACTGTGGGTGGGTGCAACCATGACGTAAAGAAATTCTAGCAAGCGCGGTTAGACGGAGGGAGTGACTGTGACTCAGTCTCTTGTGGTGGAACGTGAGGAAATTTATCTCGCGCCTGGCGGATACCGACCGGCCGGCTAAAGAAAAAGGAAACATTTTTCTCAATAAAGTGCCGATCCGTTTTTCCGCTGGTTGGTTTTCTGAATGTCGACGTGAAGAAACTCAAGAAAGCGCCCGTGCAACTATGACGTGAAGAAATTTAAGCAAGCGCTGGTAAACAATGCGTACCTGGCCGAGGCGGCGCGCGAGCACTTCGCGCTCACCGCCGTGCTCGCATCAACTTGCACGAAAATCGACCGGCGGTGATCGCGACAACGGAACAGACGAGACTCTCCCATTTATTTCGCACGTGGGCGAGAGTAGAGACGAGAAAGTTTGAATGAAAACGAAGGCGAACGGTGCTTGCAGCTCGTCATCGTCAGGGAAAAAGAAGATAAATATCCCAATGCGCGCTGATGAGTGCGGGCTGTCCAAGGTCACTGCAACGGATGTGACGTGGCTGCGCGAAACGAAACGCGACACCCCGCCGGAGCGGAGGCGTCGCGCGGTACGCGCTCTCACAACGCGTGTCTCCCGTAAGAGTAGGCGGGCGCGGCGCGGGAGGACGCGCGCGTACAACTCGTCGAACAAAGACGACGACGGGGGACCGCGCCCCTCGCAACAGCAAGGAGTGCAGCCGCCCCCTCTCTCTCTCTCTCATGCCTCGTTCGACGAGAAAAGGGAGAATTTTCTTGTTCCGCGCGCGCTCACACGCACGGCCGCAAAGACGAGACGAGACCGGAACGCCAGCGCCAACGGGCGCCTCTCGAAACGCGCACGCCACCCTGCAACTGCTCTGCACTGCACCACACTTGGAGTAGTGTATTGGGCAGCAGTAACGAGCCGAGGGAGCGCGCCAGGCGTCAAGAGAGAGCGCGGCGAGAGGCGAGGCGAACGGTCCGCCCCAGCCGCCGCCGCCGCTCCAAGCGAGCGGTGGACGGCGGGATGGACGGACGGACGCGCGTTCTGTGAGCACACCAAAGAGAAAGAAGTCGAAAAAAAAGGGAAACAAAAAAAACCAAAACCGAGCACGACGACGACGGTCGCCGTCGTCGCGTTTGTGATTTGTGTTTTTTTTTCGTTTCTCCTTCTCATCGGTTCTTTGGGCGCCGAGACGGCGGCGCGACACCCCGCCTGAATGGAGGACGCGCGCGCTCGCTCTACGCGTGTCTCGGGGAGGTCAAGAGAGGATATCCGATCGAATCGAATCACTCTCGAATCCCCAAGTCTAGGGCTGAGTCTCAACAGATCGCAGCGTGGTAACTGCTCTACCGAGTACAACACCCTGCCAGGTACGCAAGTCGTCTACAGACAATTCCAAGTTCCGACTTCGACCCCTAGGGACGGGGCGAGCGCGATCAAGGCGATCTGTCCGCCCGCCCCGGTTGTCCCGGTGAGGCGATTGATGGGCCACAGCGACGCAGCGGCGCGAACGCCGCGCGCCTAGACAAAGTCTCATGCTATTGTATGCCTTTCGACACACGGAACTCATAAAAATATCGTCGCAATCTTCGACTAGAGTGGATACGGCCTTAGAGGCGTTCAGGCATAATCCGACGGATGGTAGCGTCGCACCACCGCCCGTTCGAGCGAGTGCGTGAACCAAATGTCCAAACCTGCGGTTCCTCTCGTACTAAGCAGGATTACTATCGCAACGACCGGTCATCAGTAGGGTAAAACTAACCTGTCTCACGACGGTCTAAACCCAGCTCACGTTCCCTATTGGCGGGTGAACAATCCGACGCTTGGCGAATTCTGCTTCGCAATGATAGGAAGAGCCGACATCGAAGGATCAATAAGCGACGTCGCTATGATTGCTTGGCCGCCACAAGCCAGTTATCCCTGTAGTAACTTTTCTGACACCTTGCTGAAAACTCTTCAAGCCAAAAGGATCGATAGGCCGTGCTTTCGCAGTCCCTATGCGTACTGAACCACGGGAGCAAGCCAGCTTTTGCCCTTTTGCTCAACGCGAGGTTTCTGTCCTCGCTGAGCTGGCCTTAGGACACCTGCGTTAGTCTTTGACAGATGTACCGCCCCAGTCGAACTCCCCGCCTGGCTGTGTCCTCGAATCGGATCACGCGGGAGTATACGTCGGCGATCGGACACGCGGCCCGCGCGCGCACGCCCGGAGGCGACGCGCTTGCGGGACCGGCGCGCTTCACGCCACTCTGCACGCTTGGCTCGAGAACACCGTGCGGCACGCCGCGTTAAGCGGACGGCGCACGCGTTCCGCCCAACCGAGTAAGTAACGAAACGATGAAAGTAGTGGTATTTCAGATTCGAAGAGGTCGGCCGAAACCGCCGCCGCCTCCCACTTATGCTACACCTCTTATGTCTCTATACATAGCCAGACTAGAGTCAAGCTCAACAGGGTCTTCTTTCCCCGCTAATTTTTCCAAGCCCCTTCCCTTGTCAGTGGTATTGCTTGCTTGTTTATCTTTTTGTTTCTTCTAAGTTCCAATTCTAGGTTCCCGTAAATGTTTGATATTTCTCTTTTTATCTTCTTTCTTCTTTCTTCTCTGCATTCATACAAAATGTGATTGGCGTCCTCTTCCTCTGGACCACATTGGCATTTTCCTGTTTCGATTTGCCGTAATTTGAATCTGTTTATGTAGCTTCTCATGTTGCCATGATTTGTTGTTGCTTGCGTGGCCTTGTGGCTCAGCGTAAGTCTCTCTAGTCCTACTTGTTTGCACAATGTGTGTCCCCATCTGCCTGTGGTTCCTTCGTCCCATTCCACTTGCCATTTCCTCATTATTTCTTTCTGTCTCTGCTCTTTTCTGCGTTTTGTTCTTTCCTCTATTTTTATGCTTGTTGTTTCGGTTGCCTTGCATGCTTCTCTGGCTAGTAGGTCTGCCTCTTTGTTTCTAGAGTTTTTGTGTTTGTGTCCTTTCTTCCAGATTATTGTTGTATTTTGGTTTCTGGTTTTTCTGTTCTCTATCGTTTTTCTTATTTCTAACACCATTTGGTTTTTTGTGTTATTATTGTTTATCTGTCTTAATGCGGTTTGTGAGTCTGATTCTATTTGTATTGCTTGTCCTCTTGTCATGGTTTTGGTTACCTCGTACCATATTGCTGTTAGTTCAGCTTCGTGTATTGTTTTACAGCCTTCTATCCTTGCTTTTCCTGTCGTCTTAACGTTTCCGTTTACCTCGACCCAGCCTATTCCAGCTTCGCCTTCTTCGTTTATTGACCCGTCTACTCCAATTCGGGTATCTATGTTATTTTCCTCTTCGACTATTATACCTTCCCATGCTGGGTGTGTGGTCTTTGCTCTGCAGTCGGCATTTTTGTTCTGTTCCACTTTGTGTCTTTTCCGGTCCTTGGCTTTTTCGTTCACTATTATGTGTATCGGTGGTGCTCCGGCTATCACTTGAAGCGTGCTCGTGGGCGCTGTTCTATATGCCCCGGTCATCGCTATTAAGAAAGGCCTTTGTATCGCGTCTAATTGCTTTTTGTTTATTTTGGTCTGCGCTTTGCTTCCCCATATTTCCACACCGTATTCTATCGCTGGTAAGTATACCCTTTCGTAGATTGTCTTGACTACTTCTTTGTTGTCTCCCCACTTCCTTCTTAATAGGCCCAGTACTTTGGTGGACGCCGTGGTGACTTTTGTCCGAGTTCTCTTTATGTGTTCTGTGTACTTCTGTTTCCTGTCTATGTGTATGCCAAGGTATATTATGTGTTTGCTCAGGCTTATGGTTTGTGCGTCTATTTTTATGCTCGGCAGTCTTATGTTTTTGTTGCTTATGAACATCGCCTCCGTTTTTCCCATATTGTATTCTAGCCTGTTCTCCTCCGCGAATTTTTTGCATTCTCGCCATGTTTCTTGCCAAATTTCCTCTACTTCTTTTGTTGACCTTCCGCTGATTAGCAGTAGTTGGTCGTCTGTAAATGCTTGTGCGTTTATGTAGTTTTCTGTGCTCCTGTGTTCGGCCGGTATTCCTTTATATTTTCTTTCTCTAATTTCCCTGTTGAGTTCTTTCATTTTATGGAACCAGTCTTCCATCATAGTGATCCATAGCACTGGCCCCATGCTTGACCCTTGTGGGCATCCTCTGTCTACTGTTATTTCTATCTTGCCGTTTTTCACTATTCGGTCTCTTGTGAAATCCACTGCTACTTTTCTGACGTTGTCCGTTATTAACGCTTTCTCTAATCGTTTGTCTATCGCTTCTGCCCACGCTAGGTTAAACGCGTTTTTCAGGTCTAACGCTATCATTAGAGTGTGTAATTTGCTCTGTTTCTTGGATTCCAGTACTTCCGTCATTCTTTCTATCGTTCTTACAGTTCCTCTCCCTACTCTGAATCCGTATTGATGTTTGTCGATTTTATTATTGTTTTCGAGCTGATGTTGTAATCTTTTTGTTAAAACTTTGTCTAGCAATCTGCCTATGGCCGGCATGAGGCAGATTGGTCTGTACGTGCTGTCCTTTTTGGGAAGTAGTACGGCTTTTGCTTCTTTCCATATTTTCGGGTATATTCCCTCCTCTAAGCTCTTATTAAATATTTGTTTAATCCTGTTTCCAACTGCTTTCACAATATGTATTAATGCCTCGTTTGGTATGTTATCTTCGGCTGTTGCTTTTGCCTTTTTCATGCTTGTGGCTGCCTCCATGATCTCATGTAGTTGTATTTGTTTATCGTTTATGCCACTGTAGATCTTGTCTCTTTCTCTGATCTGTTTCTGTATTTCTGTGTCCTCTTCGCTGCTGTCTGCTGGGAACATTTTCCTCATCTCTTTCTTTTTGTGTTCGGTTTCGTTTCTTGTGGTTTCCCCGTTTTCTGTGGTTCTTGTTTGTTCAAGTTTTTGTGCTTGGTCTTTTCCTAGGAGTTTCCAGATTTTGTGCCATGGCTTTTCTGTGGTTATCTCCTCTATGTGTTCTTTTAACTTTTCGATTTTTGTTTTATTTATATTTGTTTTGTATTCGTTTCTCGCCTTTTTGTATTCTCTTAGAGTTTCGGTTTCGTCGCCACCGCTTCTCTTTATTTGTGTCCATTCTCTCTTTTTTCTTTCCAATTCCTTTCTTTCTCTGTTGAGCTT
Source organism: Philonthus cognatus (assembly GCA_932526585.2). Lineage (NCBI taxonomy): Eukaryota > Metazoa > Arthropoda > Insecta > Coleoptera > Staphylinidae > Philonthus > Philonthus cognatus. The sequence goes on along the minus strand of OW052250.1, from coordinate 42,308,278 downwards.
TTTTGTCCACCATGGTTTGCTCTTGTTTTCGCACCATTTTCTCTTTATATGTTTCCTGCATATTTTTATTATGTTCGTTTGTAGGTCTTCCGCCATACTGTTTGCATCTTGTGCTACTGTGAACTCTATTTTCTCGATTTCTGTTTTAAGTGCTTCCCAGTTTGTGTTTTCGAAATCGAATTCTCTTCGCTCAGGGTTATTTCGTGTTCCTTCACCTCTCTATTTAGGATGTTGCATTTCCTGTTTAGCGTCAAGTCTACCCAGCTTTCTCCCCTGTTGCAACTGAATGTTGCGGGGTCGTTCGCTTCGTTTGCTATTGTTATTTTTTCTGCTATTGCCCATTCACATAGCCAGGTTCCTCTCTTATTATTCTCCCTTCCACCCCAGCCGGTGTTTTTGGCGTTCAGGTCCCCAACTATGATCATTGGACCTTTCCATTCTCGGCATGTTTTTTGTATTTCTTGTAATCTGTTTAATTTATCGCCTTCGCGTTCGTTGTATATGTTTATTATTAACGTTTGTTGTTTTTCTCCTTCTATTAATATGCAGGTTGCATTTTCTGTGTTGTGTTCGTGTAATTCTTTGCATTGTGTGCTTATTTCATTGCTGACCCACGTTATGGCTTTGGCATTGTTGATGCCTGCTTTCTTGTAGTTGGGCCATTTTGTTTTATTGTACGGTTCCTGTATTAAGATTATGTCATATTTGTTTGTTGTTGCGTATTCTTTTATGTTTTCTGTTGCCCCTCTTCCTTTGCCGATGTTTATTTGTAGGATTTTTATATTCTCTATTATCATCTTTTCTAGTTCATAGGCCTTCATCCACGGGTTCTCTATTTTTAGATTTGCCAGTAACTCCTGTGCCGTGTAGCCTTTTCTTATCCCTGCCATGATGATGGTAGGTTTTCTCTTGTTGGCTGTCGTTACTTCGATTTCATCTTCTTCTTCCAGCATATTTATTATTTTGTTCGTTTGTTGCTCATTCCTGCCTTCTATTGTGATTTTATCCTGTTTTATTGTCATGTTTTTGACTGGTCCCAGCTCTTCCAGTCTAAGTTTACCCTTTAATATTTTTAATGCGTCCATTTCGCTGTCTGCTTTGTCAATTTTCACAACCACCTTGTGCTTGACCTCTTAGTCTGCCTTGGTTGGCGACTTCCATTCTGCCTTTTTGCCTTTATTTCTATTTGCCTCGTATATTGTTTCTGCATATGTTAGTTTCTTTGGCCTTCTACCTTTTACGTTTTGCCATTTTTCTGTGTCCCTACTCTTTTCAATCGGTGGAGCTGTTTCCTGTTTCCTGTGTTTTCTCAGGGTCCGTCGTGATCTCTTGTGTGCTGCACTGTTTGTTACTTAGTGCTTCTGCTCTTTCGTGTCTTTCTTCTCTTTCTTTTTCTTGTAGTTCATTTTGTCTATCGAGTTCAGCCTCTATATCTCTTATCTTTCTACTTTCTGCTTTTAAGCCCTCGTTTTTTCCTCTGAGTTTGCCCATTTTTAAAGCCCATATTGTTAGCAGGTTTTGTATACTCCTTAGGTTGTTGTTTACCTCTGTTTGTTCGGCTTTGTTGTACTTTATTTTGTTGCTGGCATATTGGTTTGCCGCCTTATCTATGTTTCCGATGTGTTTTAGAAACATTCCTAGTTCTTCGACTTCGGAGTTGTTTTCTATGCTGTTCTCTATTTCCCTGTTTTCTTTAGGGTTTTGGACCTCTATCTCTTCTGTGTTTCCTTCTACTATCTCTTCCTCCCTCGTCACTTCTTACATCATTTTTGCTATTGTTATTTCCATGTTTTGTCCCACGATTTGGGCAGTTTTTGGTCGTCGCAACGTGGCAGTGCTCCCTTACCAGCAAGAAGGCTATTTTCGACTGGGTGCGCCATGTGCCCAGAAGTTTGGCGTCCCTTCGGCGTGTGGCCCACCTTGAGATTGAGGAGGTTTTTATAGTGGACCTCGCCCACGTGGTCCGGGTGCGGTGTGATCTTACCCCTCCTCCTCACCCTTCGAAGAAGGGGTCCCGGGCTTTGGACCGGTATAGCGGAGTTAGTAGATAGGGACAGAGGGAATCTCGTTAATCCATTTATGCGCGTCAATAATTAGATGACGAGGCATTTGGCTAGTAAAACGTTATTTATTGGTTCAAAATATATTACAATACAGTATATTTCATTGAAACGCGTTTCGACGGATGTTGTCGTCCCCGTCGTCGGACTCAGGGCGGTCCATCCTTCTAGGTGAGGGGTGGGATCCGCTCTGCAACGTATGTTGGGGGAGGCTGTCTTCAGCATAAGCTCCTTCGGTATTTGCCGAACGACCTCTCCGGGACCAAATCGCCCTCATGAAATCCCGGTGGATCGTTGAGCCCCACCTGAGGACGGTGGTGACGGCAGCTTCCCTGAAAATGCGGGATAACTTCAGGGCAGCGCAAGTATCCCGGTTAGCGGACGGCCATACGCCCCTGGCCCCGACAGTGAGGGGCAGAAATTTAATGTTAAGGCCCGGCCATTTCCGGGCGGCAGCCTCTAAAAAGTGGGAGTTATCATAGCACACCCGCTTGCGCTGCCAGGCCTCCTGGAGTGAGGTTGTGCCCTCCCAGGACACCTGGACATCACACACCACCGCCTGGCCCTCCTCTGTAGAGATGAGGAGGTCGGGTTTATAAAGGCGGCCGTCGGGGTGGCGAACATGAGGTTCTTCCTCGACGGCCCAGCCTTGAGCCCTACAATGACGAGCGACCTTGGTGGCGATGTTGTTATGTCTGTCGATGCGGCGGTAGTACGTGACAGGGCATCCCTGGAGGACGTGGCTAATGGACTCGACGCGCTGTTGGAAGGTTGCCCGTGCGTAGCTGGATAGCTCGCACGTAGTCCCTACCCGTCCAGAAGGGGGGCGGGCGAGCGATCTAGCTATTGCTAGCGCCGTCCTCTTTAGCGCCATTTAAGCCACCGGACAACGGACTGGCTTTCAGCTCCTGGGCATAATGATCGAGGCCAGGAGTTTGTGCTAAAAATTCCATCATCTTAAATAGAGAAAGGAACGCCGGAATGTACTCTAGCGTGTCAAAAAGATGGTCTGGAATGCGCTGAAGGCGATGGAGGTAGATTGTGGGGATAGAGCTGCGGAGATGTGGAATACCCAACCCTCCCTCCCGGGTCGTAGTGTACAAAAGGTGGTCGGCAGTATGTGTGTTAAGGTGGAGGGTCTTCTAAACAAAGAACCGGATGGCCTTGTCCGCATCCCTAAGGGTGGCGGCTGTTATGTTTGGACATTGTAAGTGATAGACGAGCCTCGGTATCAGGTTGTTCTTAAGCAACGCGATTTTTTGAGGTGGTTTCAGGGGGGCCTTGGCCAGGGCAGGGAGCCATCGCCTCAGATTAAAAAGCGAGGGCTTCCTGATCCCGGTGGCACTCATGTCATGGCCGAGATATTTGAAACTTTCGGCATCGACCGTAATCGGGATGAGTTTCCCCTTAATCGCGAAGCAGGGCTTAGATCTGGGCACGCTTTTGCCCCGGTAGACCGCCGCTGAGATGGAGTGACATTTACCTGGGTTAAGTTCCATCCCCCGGCTATTAAGAAACCGGAGGGCCCGGTTCAGTGCCAGAGGCATGTCGGCGTTCTCGTCCTCGAGGAGGATGAGACAGCGGACAGCGGGGAACGGCGGGGCTCAGCGTGCCCCCCTGAGGGAACAGTCTTGCCTGGCACAGAAACTCGTCCATCACGACATTGAATAAAAATGGACTTAGCGGGTCGCGCTGTTTAACTCCACGCCGGATCCTGATGGGGTCCGTCGTGTCGCGACCGCATCTGATATTGGTGTAGCCGCCAGCCAGGGACTCCATAATGTAGCCCGCAAGGCGCTCGTTCATACTTACCCTTCGTAGGGCGCGTTTGATAGAGTAGTGCGACACTGTTTCGAACGCCTTGCGGACATCCAAGGCCACCACGTTGTAGCTCTTTCCCTCGGCTCTCCTCGCCCTGATTTAAAGGTGGGCAATAGTCGTGTTGATCACCGTGCCATCAATGGTGGTGAAGCCCCGTTGTGCTGGGTCTAGGGAAGTCGAGGAGGAGAGGCGGGCCAAAAGCACCCTGTGCAACAGCCTCTGGAGGCTGACGAGATGGTAATTGGACGCCAGTTGGAGGGGTTGCGTCGATCCCCATCTTTGGGGATGAGTATAGTGCGTGCGGCCTTCCAAGATGAAGGTGACGCCGCTCTGAGGAGGATGGTGTTAAAGAGTGCCGCCATCAGTTTGGTGGGGACACTCTTGACCGCACGCACCGTGATTCCGTCGGGACCCGGTGCGGCTGTGCGCCATTTGGCGGCTGAAGTTCTGATTTCCTCCTCGGAGATGGGCCTGAGGGGCTCTGAGTCGGGGAGGGTCAAATCGTTGATAGCTTCATTGTCGGGGGGAGATTCCGACTCCAGAATGCTGAAGTAGAAATCTTTGGTTTCCGAAATCGGTGGAGTAACATCCGGGGCCAGTAGGTTCCTGTTGTGAATGATGTTATCCAGAAGGCCTGAAGGGTCCTTCTGGAACAGGTCCTGGGCCTTTTTAAAGATAGCTGGTCTATTGGCCCTGTTGGGGTTGGGCTGAGGAGCTGAGGCCTCCGGTGTCCGGGAGGCGATCTTGTTTGGTTGTTTCCCGGTGACAGGAAGCAACAAGCGTAATGCTTTCTCAAGGATTTGTGGGAGCTGGTGAGAGGGCGCCACTAAGGCGAGTGAAATAGTTCGCCTAAAGCAGGGGTCGGAGTTGGCGGTCTGAAGATTAATGGTTTAGGTGAAGCTAGAAGCTTCACCGTCCATTGTTGAAAAATCCGCGCTGTGGGTCCGGTCGTGTCGGGGCGTGAGGCGCGGGAGACTTGGAGTGCAAGAGGAGGCTGCGAGGCACTGATTGTCGGGGGCGGGGCGCACTTACCCTGATGTCATGCCGCAGCGCTGCCGTCGTGGAAGGAGGAAGGCTCGTCTGATGACCTGGCGAGCTCCGGGTCCTCTTGCGGGGTGTTGCATGGGTGAGGGGGGAGTCATTGCGCCTCGGTACCTTTTGTCCCCAGCCTTGGGCGAAGCGGGGGTCCGTGGGGGTGAGCGCCTAGCGATTGTGCTCGCGGAGATGGTTGACGAGGGGGGGCAGGTTGTCGACAGGGCCGCGATCGAATTCCTCGACACACTGGTGGAAGGTCGGGGAGTCGCAGGAGGAAGAGAGTAAGGAGGTGTAGTGGGGGGTGCCTTCGTTCTCAACGGTGTGGTAGAGGACGGAATGGAAGACAGTGGGGTCGGTTTTGCCGTGAAGTAGGCTCTTGCCTTGGCGGCCACTGTTTCCTTGGCTTCCCTCAGGTAGTCCTTGTATCTGCGACTCTCGCGGCGGTGACGGACCTAGTGTTCGGACAGGCCCGTAGCGTCCTGCATTTCCTTGAAGAATTTACCACCGGTCTTGCTCCTTGCTTCTATAGCAGCCATTTTACGGAGCACTTCAGATTCGGCGGCAGGTAATTTGGCCTCCAGAGCAGCCCTATACTCTATAGGGTGTAGCCTGGCTTCGTGCAGGCGTACGGCGTTCTGGTTGCCAAGCGAAGCGGCACAAAAGCGGCATTTTACCCTTTCGGGATTCCCGCACGTCTTCAGGTGGAGAGTAAGTCCCGATTTCCGTTGAAACACTCGCATGCAGTTGGGGCAGACGAAGGAACAGTCAGGGGGGGGTCGGGGCGGACGATGCCTTGGCGCCGGAAAACTCAGTGCCGGTTTTCTTAGAGGGTTCTCCTCGGGGTGGGTCGTCCTGTTTTGGCCCGGCCGGAGGGGCCAGGAGTGGGCCCGTGGGCCCTTTCAGCTTCTTTGCTGGTGGGCGTCTGGACATGGTCCTCTCGAAGCTGCCAATATCGGCGGTGGAGAGTAGTTTAAAGGTAGTAGGGTGGGGGAAGGGTGGGGGGGAGGCCAAGTGGTCCGATGCCGTCAAAACGAAGTTTCTAGCTCTTCTGGGTCCGGAGATATTCGCAAAAAACCCAGATGGTGGAGGTGCCGAAAAGGTGAAGGAGCCGGGATTTTGGAAAAATTGTTCTGGAGGCGGCAGTCAGAGAGGTGGGGAAGAGTTTGGAGTGAATCTGTAAGAGGGGCGGGGGTATCTGTGACTGGTGTGGGGGTGGGTATAAGAAGTTGAGTTTTGGGGGGTGGAGGGGTGGTTTGCGGGAGTCGGGGGTGGGTTAACGGGGTGTTGTTGTGGGGAGGGTGGGGGAGGGTGTGTGTCCTTTAAAACGTACCGGTTCCGGTCTTCGGGGGTGGTGTATGTCCCGAGATATCGCGGTTTGTACGAGGGGTTTGTGCGACCGCGTGGCCGATTAAGAGAGTCATAGTTACTCCCGCCGTTTACCCGCGCTTGCTTAAATTTCTTCACGTTGACATTCAGAGCACTGGGCAGAAGTCACATTGCGTCAACACCCGCTGGGGCCATCGCAATGCTTTGTTTTAATTAGACAGTCGGATTCCCCAAGTCCGTGCCAGTTCTGAGCTGACCTTTAAATGGCGGCCGAAGAGGACTCCGGCCTGGACGACGCGCGCGCACGACACGGCGGTTTTTACGCCACCGAGCGCGCGCGGCGCCGCCGCTGCCACCGGGCCTCGCAGCAAGGAAGTTCCGCGGGAGGCCAAGGCACGGGACCGAGCTCGGATCGGCGACACGCCGGAGCGCGCGCTTCTCCTCGCCCAGGCCCGGCACGTCAGCCAGGACCCGCTTCCCGACCAAACCCGACACGCCCCGATCCTTAGAGCCAATCCTTATCCCGAAGTTACGGATCTAATTTTCCGACTTCCCTTACCTACATTAGTCTATCGACTAGAGGCTGTTCACCTTGGAGACCTGCTGCAGATATGGGTACGACCCGGCAGGACACTCGACGTGGCCCTCCCCTGGATTTTCAAGGTCCGAGGGGATGATCCGGACACCGCAGCAATTGGGGCCGGGAGCCGACACTTTCCAGTTAGCGGCGGCTCTTACGACCTCCTCCGTTAGCACCGGAGCGCGTAGTCGGTGGCGCTCCTCATCTCTAAGGGGGCACTTGGGCGTAAGCGCCTCTTCGTCCGGGGGGAGTCTGATTCAAGTATACCCCTGTAGATGGCCTCTATGTCCTCTGCAGGGGGGGGTTTATGGATTGTCCAGGATATCCTGGCCGGTGATGATTCGGTCGAGCAAACCGGCGGGGTCCTTCTGGAACAGGTCTTGGGCCTTTTTGTATCTCACGACTCGCTGTGAGCGATTGGAGGCAGAGTTGGTAGTTCTGGTTCCAGAAGGGTTTCCCGCAGGCATGCTCTTCCGAGCCGGTGTTTTGCCTAGTAGCTTGGCAGAGATGGCTCTGTCAAGCGCTTTAGGGAGGTCTCTGACTGGGGCCAAGAGGGCTGCTAGAATAGCACTCCTTGTAGCAGTATCCGCATCAACAACCTGCTCTCTGATTGTAGAGTGGTATAGGTCTGTTAGGGTGCAGGTAAGTGAATCGTTGCTCCATGCTTTGTGGTTCCGAAGCGACTGGTTCAAAGTTGCTACTTGTCGGGGCGAGGGGAGTGCGGGGCGCGGCCCCGCAGGGGATTGCTGCACTCACCTGGTCGGGGACGGTGGCTGCTTGGGGGTTGGCCTCGCATCTCTTGTGGGTGGGTGGCGAGCTCCTGGTCCTCTTCTGCCTTTGAGCCGGCGATCCGGGCGAAGGCGTGCCTCGCGGCCTCTTCTCTGCGTTGTTTTTTTTCTCCGTTGACCGGAGCTGTGGGATGAACCAAACGTCGAGTTAAAGCGCCCAAATTAACGCTTAATGGGTACCATGAAAGGCGTTGGTAACTTAGGACATTTAATTTATTCATAATAAGAATTTGCATCACAAGAAGTATAGCAGATCTTGGTGGTAGTAGCAAATACTCTAGCGAGGCCCTGGAGGACTAATGTGGAGAAGGGTTTCGTGTGAACAGCCGTTGCACACGAGTCAGTCGATCCTAAGCCCTAGGCAAAAGCCGATGTTGGTGTGTATTAATTATTTTATATTACAAAACACAAAAAGGCACACAGGCACGCACGTGTGCGTGCGTAGCATGGTGTGGTGGTGGTTGTGTGTTGCGTGCAGTCGTGTGTCTCCATGTCCGCACAATAATAAAAAAATTGTGGTGTATCACACCTGACGGGCGAAAGGGAATCCGGTTCCTATTCCGGAACCCGGCAGCGGAACCGTTAATGAGTCGGGCCCTCGAAAGAGTGTTCGTCGGGGCAACCCAAAATGACCTGGAGACGCCGTCGGGAGATCCGGGAAGAGTTTTCTTTTCTGCATGAGCGTTCGAGTTCCATGGAATCCTCTAGCAGGGAGATATGGTTTGGAACGCGAAGAGCACCGCAATTGCTGCGGTGTCCGGATCATCCCCTCGGACCTTGAAAATCCAGGGGAGGGCCACGTCGAGTGTCCTGCCGGGTCGTACCCATATCCGCAGCAGGTCTCCAAGGTGAACAGCCTCTAGTCGATAGACTAATGTAGGTAAGGGAAGTCGGCAAATTAGATCCGTAACTTCGGGATAAGGATTGGCTCTGAGGATCGGGGCGTGTCGGGCTTGGTCGGGAAGCGGGTCCTGGCTGACGTGCCGGGCCTGGGCGAGGAGAAGCGCGCGCTCCAGCGTGTCGCCGATCCGAGCTCGGTCCCGTGCCTTGGCCTCCCGCGGAACTTCCTTGCTGCGAGGCCCGGTCGCAGCTGCGGCGCCGGGCGCGCTCGGTGGCGTCAAAACCGCCGTGTCGTGCGCGCGCGTCGTCCCGGCCGGAGTCCTCTTCGGCCGCCATTTAACGGTCAGCTCAGAACTGGCACGGACTTGGGGAATCCGACTGTCTAATTAAAACAAAGCATTGCGATGGCCCCAGCGGGTGTTGACGCAATGTGATTTCTGCCCAGTGCTCTGAATGTCAACGTGATAAAATTTAAGCAAGCGCTGGTAAACGGCGGGAGTAACTATGATTCTCTCGGGTGCCCCCGAAGCTAAGACACTATCCGTCTTAGCAAATATCGAAGCACGCGCAAAAACCGGGGGGAAGTTTGTAGCCGCTATGCGCGAGGCTACCGGTCTGACCAAGCATCAGATCTGGCATCGACGTGAAGGCGAGAAGTACCGACGGTACCTGGAGGCCGCAAGGAGGACGGTAGCTGCCGAAGCACGAAGTTTCTTCACTGCAGCCCCATCGGCACGCCCACCGCCCAAGCCCGCACCACAACAGCCGACAGGTGCAGTCCCAAAGGCCAAAAAGCTTACGTCGAAGCAGCCTCAGCGCAAAGGGGACCTAACCGAATCTGCCCCATCACCCAGCTCCCCGATCATCGCCGCGGTGCCATGCATTTCCGCACTAGGTGCCGCCCGTAAGAGAAGCAGAGGATCACCGTCGCCAACTTCACCTGCCCAGAGGCTGAAAAGGACCAGGAGCTCGCCACCCCATAAAAGATGCGAGCCCACTCCCACACAAAAGCCGCCGCCAACTGGAGGGTGGCGGCACCGAAATCGGACGGAATCACCGTCAAGGCCGTGCGGGCATCTCCACCGAACTTCCCAGCGGCATTGTTCAACGTCGTTCTCCTCAGGGCGACGACCCCGTCCGGTTGGAAGAGGGCGCGTACTATCCTCATACCTAAGGAGGGAGAACGCTCAGATCCGGCTAATTGGAGGCCAATCACCATCTCCTCCGCGGTGCAGAGACTGTTTCATCGTGTTTTTCTGGCCCGTCTGTCTCCCGTCTTGCAGTTAAATAACGCCCAACAGGGCTTCATATCAGCAGATGGTACCGTCATCAACGGTACCATTGCCCATCTCTACAATAAGTCCAGGAAGGCTGAGGGGAAAACTTATAATGTCGTCGCGGTGGATGTGCGGAAGGCCTTCGACACCGTCTCCCATCACTCAGTGGCTCGTGCCCTGAGGCGGTTCGGCCTACCTGGGGCGATCCATGACTATATCATGGAATCCCTCAGGGGGGCTACGACCACTGTGAGGTGCGGGGTGGGGTCGACTGCCCCGATTACCATCCGCCGGGGCGTCCGACAGGGGGACCCCCTCAGCCCACTCCTATTCAACTTAGTCATGGATGAGATACTGGCTGATTTGGCAACCAGTCCATATGGTGGCACCCTCGGACCAAAAGGCCCCCGGTGCCCTGTCCTCGCCTACGCAGACGACCTCCTCCTCCTAGAGAACGAGGACGCCGAGATGCCCCTATCCCTGGATAGGGTGGCGCAATTTCTCAGTAGGCGGGGAATGACCGTCAATCCCGGCAAGTGCCACTCCATTTCGGCGGCAACCCTTGAAGGGAAGAGCCTGCCCCGGTCGCGACCTTCCTTCCGCTTGATGGGTAAACTGATACCCATCAACTGCAACGATGAAGCTTTTAAGTACCTTGGGCATGGGTTGAGCGCGTCCGGGATGAGGAAGCCATCGATTTATAATCTATCTCGGTGGATTCCTGCTCTCGGTCGCGCTCCCCTAAAACCTTCCCAAAAAGTTGTGCTACTAAAACAGTATCTCATCCCCAAAATAATGTACCACTTTCAGTCCCCTGGCGTCACCGGGGGGCTGCTTAACGAGGCAGACAAGCTAATTAAGAGGACGGTGAAGCAGTTTCTCCACCTAAATGTTCACACACCGGACTTCTCCCTCTACAGCCGCCTGAAAGACGGCGGCCTGGGCTTCACCCACTTGAGGAGCGCGATCCCTCGAATATATCTCGGCCGGCTACGGGAGGTTCCCCCTGAGGCGGCCGCGACGCTGAACAATTTTCCGCTATTCAATTCACTTGTCAACAGAATCACCCGTATGACCGAGCACCCAGCCGTCGATGCCTACGGTGCTGCCCTTCAGGCTAACCCTTTTTATCAAGGGCTCGCGTGCGCGCGCGAGGACCCAACCACCAGTCCGTGGATAGCGCGTCCCCCTCCCTTCTGGAAGGGTTCCGACTATGTACGCGCTATCCAACTCAGAACTAACAACCTTCCCACCGTGGGCATCCCGTCAAACCCTGTCGAATTAAGGCAGTGTAGGGCGGGTTGCCCACGACAAGAGACTATTAGTCATGTCCTCCAGGGCTGTCCCATCACGCACCACCTCAGAATTGACCGCCACAACAACATCTGCAAGCGCCTTGCCAAACACTGCAGGGCGCAAGGGTGGACCGTCGAGGAGGAGCCCTATGTGCGCCACCCCGACGGCAGGCTATATTAACCTGACACTGTTATTAACGTGGGAGGCGGGTCTGCTGTGGTGTGTGATGTCCAGATAGCCTAGGAGGGCAATGTCTCACTGGATACGACGTGGAGCAACAAGAGGCAGGTGTATGACAACCTCCACTTCAGGGAAGCAGCCGCACATAAGTGGCCCCGTACAAATTTCGAGTTTTTGCCCCTGATTGTCGGTGCGCGGGGGGTGTGGGCGGGCGCTAACAAGGCGACCTGCACGCGCCTCAACCTGGGAGCCGGGTTCAAGGACGCCGCCGTTAACACCGTCGTCCAATGAGGGGCCTCTATCCACAAGGGCTTCATGAGGGCCGTATGGAGCCGGCGTGGCCACCAAAACGACGTCCGCTCGCCTTCATTTTCATTCAAACTTTCTCGTCTCTACTCTCGCCCACGTGCGAAATAAATGGGAGAGCCAGGTACGCATTGTTTACCAGCGCTTGGACGGAGAACCGGGCCTCCGACGACATGCCGTCCCGATGGTTTGCTGTTGGGCTCGCGAGCGCGCCTCTACAGCTTCTGCCAGAAAAAAAAACCGACAATTTTCTTTTTCTCGACGCCGACGGATTCGACAAAATCGACCGGCCGGCCAACGGAGAAAAAAAAAAAAAAAAACAGAATTAAAATAATAATAAGAGGCGCGGGTAATAGGAAAGAGTAACCGGGACTCTCTTATGGTGGCGGAACGTCTAGTCAGCAATTAGTGATCACTCGGAAACTGACTGGCCGGCCAACGGAGGTGTAGCGCATTGACGTGCTCGAAAATAGACCGGCCGGCCAACGGAGCAAAAAAAAAACCAATAATAATAATAATAATGATAAGAAGCGCAGGTAATAAGAGGGAGTAACCGGGACTCTCTTATGGTGGCGGAACGTCTCGTCAGCATTAAGTGACGACCACCACCACTCGGAAACCGACAGGCCGGCCAACGGAGGTGGCGCGCATCGACGTGCTCGAAAATCGACCGGCCGGCCAACGGAGAAAAAAAAACAACCAGTAATACTAATAATAATAATTAGAAGCGCGGGTAATAAGAGAGAGTAACCGGGACTCTCTTAAGGTGGCGGAACGTCTAGTCCAGCATTTAGTGACGACCACCACCACTCGGAAACCGACAGGCCGGCCAACGGAGGTGGCGCGCGTCGACGTTCTCGAAAATCGACCGGCCGGCCAACGGAGGAAACAAAAAACTAATAATAATAATGATAAAAAGCACGGGTAATCAGAGGGAATAACCGGGACTCTCTTATGGTGGCGGAACGTCTCGTCAGCATTTAGTGACGACCACCACCACTCGAAAACCGAGCGGCCGGCCAACGGAGGTGGCGCGCATCGACGTGCTCGAAAATCGACCGGCCGGCCAACGGAGAAAAAAAAACAACCAGTAATACTAATAATAATAATTAGAAGCGCGGGTAATAAGAGGGAGTAACCGGGACTCTCTTAAGGTGGCGGAACGTCTAGTCCAGCATTTAGTGACGACCACCACCACTCGGAAACCGACAGGCCGGCCAACGGAGGTGGCGCGCATCGACGTGCTCGAAAATCGACCGGCCGGCTAACGGAGAGCACGTCGATGCGCGCTACCTCCGTTGGCCGGCCGGTCGATTTTGCCGATTCCGTCGGAGTCGAGAAAACGAAAATTGTTGTTCTTTTTTTCTGGCAGCAGCTGTAGAGGCGCGTTCGCGAGCCCAACAGCAAACCATCGGGACGGTATGTCGTCGGAGGCCCGGTTCTCCGTCCAAACGTCGATCACGTCGATTCGAGTACATTTTCGTTCCGTAGTCCGGTAGTAATAGTGCTCAAACGCCTATATGGGGGTAGCAGTCGACCGGTCAAAAAATGGCGAAATGGCGAAAATGCATTTATTTACGATGCGATGCAAATGAGCGCGCCGCCGACCGGTCGCTGGGGGTGTGGCACACACAATGAAATATAAAATGCGTGTACACGCACAACAGCAAATCCGAGGCCCCGTAATCGGAATGAGTACACTTTAAATCCTTTAACAAGGATCAATTGGAGGGCAAGTCTGGTGCCAGCAGCCGCGGTAACTCCAGCTCCAATAGCGTATATTAAAGTTGTTGCGGTTAAAAGGCTCGTAGTCGAACCTGTGTCCCGCGCAGCCGGTTCATCGCTCGCGGTGTTCAACTGGCGTGCCCGCGGGACGTCCTGCCGGTGAGCGTCGGCCCTCGCGAGGGGGCGGCTCAACTTGAAATCCCATCGCGGTGCTCTTCACTGAGTGTCGAGGTGGGCCGGCACGATTACTTTTGAACAAATTAGAGTGCTTAAAGCAGGCTAAAACTTTGCCTGAATACTGTGTATATGGAATAATGGAATAGGACCTCGGTTCTATTTTGTTGGTTTTCAGAACCCCGAGGTAATGATTAATAGTAACGGATGGGGGCATTCGTATTGCGACGTTAGAGGTAAAATTCTTGGATCGTCGCAAGACAGACTAAAGCGAAAGCATTTGCCAAAAACGCTTTCATTGATCAAGAACGAAAGTTAGAGGTTCGAAGGCGATCAGATACCGCCCTAGTTCTAACCATAAACTATGCCAGCTAGCGATCCGCCGACGTCCCTGGAAGGATTGACAGATTGAGAGCTCTTTCTTGATTCAGTGGGTGGTAGTGCATGGCCGTTCTTAGTCGGTGGAGCGATTTGTCAGGTTAATTCCGATAACGGACGAGACTTTGACCTGATAACTAGACGCACTTACGGCATCTCAAAGATCCGCGGCATACAATCAATTCATCTTAGAGGGACAAGTGGCTTCTAGCCGCACGAGATTGAGCAATAACAGGTCTGTGATGCCCTTAGATGTTCTGGGCCGCACGCGCGCTACACTAAAGGAATCAGCGTGTCCTCCCTGGCCGAACGGCCCGGGTAACCCGCTGAACCTCCTTCGTGCTAGGGATTGGGGCTTGCAATTGTTACCCATGAACGAGGAATTCCCAGTAAGCGCGAGTCATCAGCTCGCGTTGATTGCGTCCCTGCCCTTTTTACACACCGCCCATCGCTACTACCGATTTAATGATTTAGTGAGGTCTTCGGACCGGTGCGCGGTGGCGTTTCGACGTCGCCGATGTTGCTGGGAAGATGACCAAACTTGATCATTTAAAGGAAGTAAAAGTCGTTACAAGGTTTCCGTAGGTAAACTTGCGGAAGGATCATTAACGTTGTTGTTGTCGTCGTCGTCGTCGTCAAGCACGCATGCACGCACGCACACACACGAATAAAATCCATACGTTTTTCGAAAATGATGAAAAGGCGCGGCGGCGTCGGTGAGACGTGTGCACACGCACGCATCCGACCGACCTGCCGACCGAACCACAAAAATAAAGCAAAAAAGAAAATGTGAATGTGAAAATGCGAAGCCACAAGGCGCGCGCCACAAATAAATGTCCGTCAAGCTGAAAAGGCCGCCGGTGAGATGTTGTGTGTGTACCGCACGCGTCCGACCGGCTGACCGATACTCGTGCGAGAAGAAAACGTCGTACAAGGTAGCCAAATGCCACGTCCTCGTATTAGGGACGCAAAACGCACTTGCAAACTTTTTGCACACTTTGCACAAAACACACCAAACTTGTGTCGCCGCGTGTGTCGCGTACGGCACGAATGGGAGAGCGATGAAAACGCGCGCGCCTTTATGGCGGACGCCGGCGCTGGGCACCCGCATCGCGCGCTCCGCGCAAGGGGTATTGAAAGTAACACGCCCGGGCCGAACCGAACACGGTCAGCCGTTGGCGGTCCGACCAACTCGCGAGCGATCGCTCTCCGCTGCACGCACACACAAGCCACAAAGGAAAGCACAACATGTGTTGTCCGTTCGTTGTTGTTGCCGCGAGGTAAACGACAACGGCGACAATCTGACATAACCAATATTTCAAGCACAACAAACACGAGAACTGAAAAGCACAAACACCTGCACGGCGACGGCGCAGCATTCTTCACACACAACAAGAAAAAGTATTATGAATACGTCTGTTGTCGTTGTGTTGTTGTCGTCGCTCGTCGTGCAGAGATACCAACCGGAGACCAGACACCACACTTGTGAGTTCTGGTGCACGGCGAGGCACCTAAGAGTCGCGGGACGCGCGCGCGCACATACCAGTGCCGCCGCGTCCTTGAAAGCACTCCATTTATATATACAACCCTGAACGGTGGATCACTTGGCTCGTGAGTCGATGAAGAACGCTGCTAATTGCGCGTCATATTGTGAACTGCAAAACACATGAACATCGACATTTCGAACGCACATTGCGGTCCTTGGATACTGTTCCTGGACCACTCCTGGCTGAGGGTCGATTCAATTTCCACGACTGTCCGGTGTCGGAAACGTGTCCGGCACGTCGGGACGAAGCTGGAGGTTCGCGACCGGAGCGCCCTTTTCGACGCGGCAGCGATCGGTCCCGTCCTCTCAAAACAGTCACGTCGCAAAAACGAGTGTCGCGCGCACGCGCATACGCACGCACACGCACGGCGTTGGCGCCTTAGGCGTTGTCGCGTCGTCTTGCAGCCTCCGGTGATGATTAACAAAAATGATCTCACGACCGCTGCTAGCGCTCGCGCGTTCCTACGTGACTGTTGTTTCCTGGACGTATAACGTATTATACACCCGGGGATTGGGACGTCTGGTCGTGTGGCGCGCGTCGCCCGGCTCTGTCGCGTATTGTCGTCAACGAACGAGACACGATATGTTAACAACAAATAATAATCACACCGACGAGAGGGCAGCGAGCACGGCGCGCAACCCGCACAAAAATCGGGGCGCCCTCGTGCTGTTGTCGCAGTGTCGCGCTGCGTCGCACTCTGGCGGTGGCCCCAACGCTTTGCAAGCGTCTCGCGGTTGTTATTTTTCCTCTGTACACAACGGGGCACACACGCCGCCGCACAAAACACGACAACCCGTTATTACCACGCAACAAACACACACGCGCGCAGCACACAACACACACGCACGTAACAAGCGCCTTACATGCACACCAACACATACGCGTGCGTGCACACGCATGCGCGTCTCGCGTATGCCGCTGTGCATCCAGTTGTGTTGATGTCGTCGTCTCGTCGTTCGTGCTGTTGCTGCTGCTGCTGCTGCTGCTGTCGTGTGCTGTTTGTTTGTTCGGTGTTTTTGGTGTTGTTGTTGGCGTGCTGCTGCTGCCGCCGTCGTGTCCAAGAAATATGAATTTGACACTAGACCTCCGAGCAGGTGAGAGTACCCGCTGAATTTAAGCATATTAATAGGCGGTGGAAAAGAAACTAACCAGGATTCCCCTAGTAGCGGCGAGCGAACAGGGAAGAGCCCAGCACCGAATCACGCGGCCGTACAGGTCGCCGGGAAATGTGGTGTTTGGGAGAGTCCGCCATCCCGAGGTCGCGCGGCGCGTCCAAGTCCTTAGGCGGCGGTGCGGTGCCGGAAGGACTGGGCGTGGGCCCGTCTGGAGCCGCCGTCGGTGCAGATCTTGGTGGTAGTAGCAAATACTCTAGCGAGGCCCTGGAGGACTGATGTGGAGAAGGGTTTCGTGTGAACAGCCGTTGCACACGAGTCAGTCGATCCTAAGCCCTAGGCAAAAGCCGATGTCGATGTTGGTGTGTATCAATTATTTTATATTACAAAACACAAAAAGGCACACACGCACGCGCGCACGCGCGCCTAACACCTCCGCACACGCACGAAAACGAGAGCGAAAAACGAATATATTATATGTTGTATATT
Organism: Philonthus cognatus; assembly: GCA_932526585.2. NCBI lineage: Eukaryota > Metazoa > Arthropoda > Insecta > Coleoptera > Staphylinidae > Philonthus > Philonthus cognatus. The sequence goes on along the minus strand of OW052250.1, from coordinate 42,291,344 downwards.
AAATGCAAATGCAAATGAATGTGTCTCATCTCTCGAGTGTGCGTAGCATGGTGTGGTGGTGGTGGTGTGTTGCGTGCAGTCGTGTGTCTCTATGTCCGCACAATAATAAAAAATTGTGGTGTATCACACCCGACGGGCGAAAGGGAATCCGGTTCCTATTCCGGAACGCGGGAGCGGAACCGTTAATGAGTCGGGCCCTCGAAAGAGTGTTCGTCGGTTCAACCCAAAATGACCTGGAGACGCCGTCGGGAGATCCGGGAAGAGTTTTCTTTTCTGCATGAGCGTTCGAGTTCCATGGAATCCTCTAGCAGGGAGATATGGTTTGGAACGCGAAGAGCAATTGCTGCGGTGTCCGGATCATCCCCTCAGACCTTAAAAATCCAGGGAAAGGCCACGTCAAGTGTCCTGCCGGATCGTACCCATATCCGCAGCAGGTCTCCAAGGTGAACAGCCTCTAGTCGATAGACAAATGTAGGTAAGGGAAGTCGGCAAATTAGATCTGTAACTTCGGGATAAGGATTGGCTCTGAGGATCGGGGCGTGTCGGGCTTGGTCGGGAAGCGGGTCCTGGCTGACGTGCCGGGCCTGGGCGAGGAGAAGCGCGCGCTCCACGTGTCGCCGATCCGAGCTCGGTCCCGTGCCTTGGCCTCCCGCGGAACTTCCTTGCTGCGAGGCCCGGTCGCAGCGGCGGCGCCGCGCGCGCTCGGTGGCGTCAAAACCGCCGTATCGTGCGCGCGCGTCCTCCAGGCCGGAGTCCTCTTCGGCCGCCATTTAACGGTCAGCTCAGAACTGGCACGGACTTGGGGAATCCGACTGTCTAATTAAAACAAAGCATTGCAATGGCCCCAGCGGGTATTGACGCAATGTGATTTCTGCCCAGTGCTCTGAATGTCAACGTGAAGAAATTTAAGCAAGCGCGGGTAAACGGCGGGAGTAACTATGACTCTCTTTCGAGCCGTTGAGGCGAGAGGACGTGTTTTGTTATCGCTCCGGGATTGTACGCTCTAACTCCCGAGATTTCCGTAGAACATTCACGGAAATCGCTCAACGGGAGTTAGGAGTGCTCCTGCGTAAGGTGCCACAAGTTTTAAGGCCGTAGGGCCACGCGTTCCGCACACTTCCGGCGCATGTGGCAAGTGAAATCTGCGATCATCGGGGCCATCCTACTACTAATCGTGCCGCAAACCGACACCTGCTCTTCCACAAGGACTGCGCAGAGGGCCAAGGTAATATTTTTTGCCGCCGACTCTCCCTGCCTTTTTGGCCGCCCTTAGCTCTACAAGGAGCGCCACAAACGCGCAGTCACCAACACCGGCGAAGAGTAGGTGTTGCGCCGAGACCAACGACACCACGGACGAAGGGATAGGATCAGCCCTTGCGGCCCTGGAACAGGACCCTTTGGCAGAACAATGCCCTAAGACGCGGACAAACCGGTGGTGAGTACATGACTGCAAGCCCTCACCGACCATCTACACCAGGTTGGCCCATACCCGCCAAGGGCCTTAAAGCTGAGGTTTATTTACCTGCTACCGGCTCCTTCACCATTTCTGCTCAGCCATATTTTTCCTGAAGTGGCTAACCGGCGCACCCACCAGAACCGTCTTTACCCACCTAAACGGCTTCCTCAGGAAAATATCTGGGATGGAGACTAGGAAACGCCCGCCTGCCAAGAGACGAAAGGGGCAAACATGCCCCAACCCAGAACAAAGTGCTGGGTCCGATAAAGATGCACCCCCTACCCCCAAAGACAACGTCGCCGAGAGTTCCGGCGCCAGGGGTGCATCCACATCCTCACAACCTTTAACAGGACGCCCATATAGCTACCCCCTCTGCCAGCGAGTCTTCGCGAGAAAGGCAAACCTCACTGTGCACCAGCGAAGCTGCGGGATGGGGCAGAAACCGAGATGCCGATACTGCGAGGCGTCCATGAGCACCTCGAACGCAGTACGGCTCCACGAGAGCCGCGTCCACCCCCTCGAATACAGGAGGGATCTCGAGGCTCATTTAGGAGCTCCCGAGGCCAAGATCCTCACGACCTTGGCGGACATTGAAGCAAGAACAAAGAGTGGGGGCAAATTCTACACCGCAATGCGTGAAGCCACCGGATTAACGGCTGACCAAATCCGGCATCGGCGAGAAGGCCATAAATATAAGCGGTACCTGGAAGCCGCGAGGAGGGCGGTGGCTGCTGAAGCGCGAAGCTTCTTCGCAGCCAAAAAGCCAGCAGTGCCACCACCTCAACCCGCCATCACACAGCTTCCAGGCACCAGCACGGTGCCAGCTCGACGCTCGCCGACCCCGACTTCACTCAGAGAGGGTACTTCGAGTACATTACCCACCCCAAAAGCTAAAGGACGCCCCGCAGTAGGAGGCAGACCGGCAGACTGCACAACACCCTCAGACGCCCGCGCCGCAGAGAAGAGGCCGCGAGGCACGCCTTTGCCCGGATCGCCGGCTCAAAGGCAGAAGAGGACCAGGAGCTCGCCACCCACCCACAAGACATGCGAGCCCAACCCCCAAGCAGCCACCGTCCCCGACCAGGTGAGTGCAGCAATCCCCTGCGGGGCCGCGCCCCGCACTCCCCTCGTTCCGACAAGTAGCAACTTTGAACCAGTCGCTTCGGAACCACGACGCCCCCCCCCCCCCCAGACGTTGCCTCCACAAAGCATGGAGCAACGATTCACTTACCTGCACCCTAACAGACCTGTACCACTCTACAATAAGAGAGCAGGTTGTTGATGCGGATACTGCTACAAGGAGTGCTATTCTAGCAGCCCTCTTGGCCCCAGTCAGAAACCTCCCTAAAGCGCTTGACAGAGCCATCTCTGCCAAGCTACTAGGCAAAACACCCGCTCGGAAGAGCATGCCTGCGAGAAACCCTTCTGGAACCAGAACTACGAACTCTGCCTCCAAGCGCTCACAGCGAGTCGTGAGATACAAAAAGGCCCAAGACCTGTTCCAGAAGGACCCCGCCGGTTTGCTCGACCGAATCATCACTGGCCAGGATATCCTGGACAATCCAAAACCCCCCCCTGTAGAGGACATAGAGGCCTTCTACAGGGGTATACTTGAATCAGACTCCCCCCCGGACGAAGAGGCGTTCACGCATAAGTGCCCCCTTAGAGATGAGGAGCGCCACCGACTACGCGCTCCGGTGCTCACGGAGGAGGTCGTAAGAGCCGCCGCTAACTGGAAAGTGTCGGCTCCCGGCCCCAATTGCTGCGATATCCGGATCATCCCCTCGGACAGCCTCTAGTCGATAGACTATTGTAGGTAAGGGAAGTCGGCAAATTAGATCCGTAACTTCGGGGTAAGGATTGGCTCTGAGGATCGGGGCGTGTCGGGCTTGGTCGGGAAGCGGGTCCTGGCTGACGTGCCGGGCCTGGGCGAGGAGAAGCGCGCGCTCCGGCGTGTCGCCGATCCGAGCTCGGTCCCGTGCCTTGACCTCCCGCGGAACTTCCTTGCTGCGAGGCCCGGTCGCAGCGGCGGAGCCGCACGCGCTTGGTGGCGTCAAAACCGCCGTGTCATGCGCGCGCGTCGTCCAGGCCGGAGTCCTCTTCGGCCGCCATTTAACGGTCAGCTCAGAACTGGCACGGACTTGGGGAATCCGACTGTCTAACCCCAGCGGGTGTTGGCGCAATGTGATTTCTGCCCAGTGCTTTGAATGTCAACGTGAAGAAATTTAAGCAAGCCACGCGGTCGCACAAACCCCTCGTGCAAACCGCGATTTCTCGGAACATACACCACCCCCGAAGACCGGAACCGGTACGTTTTAAAGGACACACACCCTCCCCCACCCTCATCACAACAACACCCCGTTAATTAACCCCCGACTCCCGCAAACCACCCCTCCACCCCCCAAAACTCAACTTCTCATAACCACCCCCCACACCAGTCATAGATACCCCCGCCCCTCTCACAGATTCACTCCAAACTTTTCCCCACCTCTCCGACTGGCGCCTCCAGAACGATTTTTCCAAAATCCCGGCTGCTTCACCTTTTCGGCACCTCCACCATCTGGGTTTTTTGCGAATATCTCCGGACCCAGAAGAGCTAGAAACTTCGTTTTGACGGCATCGGGCCACTTGGACTCCCCCCCCCCACCCTTCCCCCACCCTACTACCTTTAAACTACCCTTCACCGCCACTGACCTTCTGGTCAACTATCCCGCGGGATAGTTGCCCTCTGCTCCCCGCCCTCGACAATCAGTGCCTCGCAGCCTCCCCTTGTGCTCCAAGTCTCCCGCGCCTCACGCCCCGACACGACCGGACCCACAGCGCGGATTTTTCAACAATGGACGGTGAAGCTTCCAGCTTCACCTAAACCATTAATCTTCAGACCGCCAACTCCGACCCCTGCTTTAGGCGAACTATTTCACTCTCCTTAGTGGCGCCCTCTCACCAGCTCCCACAAATCCTGGAGAAAGCATTACGCTTGTTGCTTCCTGTCAACGGGAAACAACCAAACAAGATCGCCTCCCGGACACCGGAGGCCTCAGCTCCTCAGCCCAACCCCAACATGGTCAATAGACCAGCTATCTTTAAAAAGGCCCAGGACCTGTTCCAGAAGGACCCTTCAGGCCTTCTGGATAACATCATTCACAACAGGAACCTACTGGCCCCGGATGTTACTCCACCGATTTCGGAAACCAAAGATTTCTACTTCAGCATTCTGGAGTCGGAATCTCCCCCCGACAATGAAGCTATCAACGATTTGACCCCCCCAGACTCAGAGCCCCTCAGGCCCATCTCCGAGGAGGAAATCAGAACTTCAGCCGCCAAATGGCGCACAGCCGCACCGGGTCCCGACGGAATCACGGTGCGTGCGGTCAAGAGTGTCCCCACCAAACTGATGGCGGCACTCTTTAACACTATCCTCCTCAGAGCGGGGTCACCTTCATCTTGGAAGGCCGCACGCACTATACTCATCCCTAAAGATATCCCATAAACTTGCCGAACTACAGTGGCTAAATATGGAGAAACGTCGAATTCTACATTGTGCATCTCTCTACCATAAAATAATCCTCTATCGTACGCCTCCCTACCTTTACGATAGAATCGTGTATCGATGTGATGTACATAATATCAATGTGAGATTTAGAGGAACTATTTCACCGCCATGTCATAAAACGGCTCTGTTTCAGAGATCATTCAGTTACAATATTTATAAAATATATAATAAAATTCCAACACAACTCAAAAATCTCACATTGATAAATTTTAAGCTGGAATTTCGTCGTCACTTGCTTGCGGATGAGATTTGATGGGCCTTGAGAGTGACGTTAATGTTAATGTTAATGTTAGTGTTAATGTTAATCGTAGTGTTAATCCTAATTCGTTTTATCGCACATACTTTTACTTTTACTTTTAAAAAAGTCCTTTTTCTTAATTAAATATTATTTATATGACCCATTTATGCAATAATCTGTTAATATTCTTCAGGTTAAGTGGAAGAACAGTTAATAGTCATTAGGCTAACTGAACTTCGCCTGTTACTGTTACTAGACATTTTGTAAAATATTTTTTCTATAATAAATAAAGACGTATTATTATAAAGATGGGGATCAACGCAACCCCTCCAACTGGCGTCCAATTACCATCTAGTCAGCCTCACAGAGGCTGTTGCATAGGGTGCTTTTGGCCCGCCTCTCCTCCTCGACTTCCCTCGACCCAGTACAACGGGGATTCACCGCCATTGATGGCACGGTGATCAACACGACTATTGCCCACCTTTACATCAGGGCGAGGAGAGCCGAGGGGAAGAGCTACAACTTGATGGCCTTGGATGTACGCAAGGTGTTCGATACAGTGTCGCACTACTCTATCAAACGCGCCCTACGGAGGGTAGGTATAAACGAGCGCCTTGCGGGCTACATTATGGAGTCCCTGACTGGCGGCTACACCAATATCAGATGCGGTCGCGACACGACGGACCCCATCAGGATCCGGCGTGGAGTTCAACAGGGCGACCCGCTAAGTCCATTTTGATTCAATATCGTGATGGACGAGTTTCTGTGCCAGGCAAGACTGTTCCCTCAGGGGGGCACGCTGAGCCCCGCCGTTTCCCGCTGTCCGGTGCTGGCGTATGCCGACGATCTCATCCTCCTCGAGGACGAGAACGCCGACATGCCTCTGGCACTGAACCGGGCCCTCCGGTTTCTTAATAGCCGGGGGATGGAACTTAACCCAGGTAAATGTCACTCCATCTCAGCGGCGGTCTACCGGGGCAAAAGCGTGCCCAGATCTAAGCCCTGCTTCGCGATTAAGGGGAAACTCATCCCGATTACGGTCGATGCCGAAAGTTTCAAATATCTCGGCCATGACATGAGTGCCACCGGGATCAGGAAGCCCTCGCTTTTTAATCTGAGGCGATGGCTCCCTGCCCTGGCCAAGGCCCCCCTGAAACCACCTCAAAAAATCGCGTTGCTTAAGAACAACTTGATACCGAGGCTCGTCTATCACTTACAATGTCCGAACATAACAGCCGCCACCCTTAGGGATGCGGACAAGGCCATCCAGTTCTTTTTTTAGAAGACCCTCAACCTTAACACACATACTGCCGACCACCTTTTGTACACTAGGACCCGGGAGGGAGGGTTGGGTATTCCCCATCTCCGCAGCTCTATTCCCACAATCTACCTCCATCGCCTTCAGACCATCTTTTTGACACGCTAGAGTACATTCCGGCGTTCCTTTCTCTATTTAAGAGGATGGAATTTTTAACACAAACTCCTGGCCTCGATCATTATGCCCAGGAGCTGAAAGCCAGTCCGTTGTCCGGTGGCTTAAATGGCGCTAAAGAGGACGGCGCTAGCAATAGCTGGATCGCTCGCCCGCCCCCCTTCTGGACGGGTAGGGACTACGTGCGAGCTATACAGCTACGCACGGGCAACCTTCCAACAGTTGGAATTATGTCCAACGCACCCGCCCTCCGCCTCTGCCGCGCCGGTTGTCAGCGCGTCGAGTCCATTAGCCACGTCCTCCAGGGATACCCTGTCACGCACTACCGCCGCATCGACAGACATAACAACATCGCCACCAAGGTCGCTCGGCATTGTAGGGCTCAAGGCTGGGCCGTCGAGGAAGAACCTTATGTTCGCCACCCCGACGGCCGCCTTTATAAACCCGACCTCCTCATCTCTACAGAGGAGGGCCAGGCGGTGGTGTGTGATGTCCAGGTGTCCTGGGAGGGCACAACCTCACTCCAGGAGGCCTGGCAGCGCAAGCGGGTGTGCTATGATAACTCCCACTTTTAAGAGGCTGCCGCCCGGAAATGGCCGGGCCTTAACATTAAATTCCTGCCCCTCACTGTCGGGGCCAGGGGCGTATGGCCGTCCGCTAACCGGGATACTTGCGCTGCCCTGAAGTTATCCCGCATTTTCAGGGAAGCTGCCGTCACCACCGTCCTCAGGTGGGGCTCAACGATCCACCGGGATTTCATGAGGGCGATTTGGTCCCGGAGAGGTCGTTCGGCAAATACCGAAGGAGCTTATGCTGAAGGACAGCCTCCCCCAACATACGTTGCAGAGCGGATCCCACCCCTCACCTAGAAGGATGGACCGCCCTGAGTCCGACGACGAAGACGACAACATCCGTCGAAACGCGTTTCAATTAAATAAACTGTATTGTAATATATTTTGAACCAATATACGTTGCAGAGCGGATCCCACCCCTCACCTAAAAGGATGGACCGCCCTGAGTCCGACGACGGGGACGACAACATTCGTCGAAACGCGTTTCAATGAAATATACTGTATTGTAATATATTTTGAACCAATAAATAACGTTTTACTAGCCAAATGCCTCGTCATCTAATTAGTGACGCGCATAAATGGATTAACGAGATTTCCTCTGTCCCTATCTACTAACTCCGCTATACCGGTCCCAAGCCCGGGACCCCTTCTTCGAAGGGTGAGGAGGAGGGGTAAGATCACACCGCAGATGGCCCAGGCTGGCGCACCAGATGCTCGAGTATCTGCAGAGGCCTGGGGCGCGTGGGGGTCTCGGCTTTGCCACCCGGACCGCGTGGGCGAGGTCCACTATAAAAACCTCCTCAATCTCAAGGTGGGCCACACGCCGAAGGGACGCCAAACTTCTGGGCACATGGCGCACCCAGTCGAAAATAGCCTTCTTCCTGGTAAGGGAGCACTGCCAGGTTGCGACGACCAAAAACTGCCCAAATCGTGGGACAAAACATGGAAATAACAATAGCAAAAATGATGAAAGAAGTGACGAGGGAGGAAGAGATAGTAGAAGGAAACACAGAAGAGATAGAGGTCCAAAACCCTGAAGAAAACAGGGAAATAGAGAACAGCATAGAAAACAACTCCGAAGTTGAAGAACTAGGAATGTTTCTAAAACACATCGGAAACATAGATAAGGCGGCAAACCAATATGCCAGCAACAAAATAAAGTACAACAAAGCCGAACAAACAGAGGTAAACAACAACCTAAGGAGTATACAAAACCTGCTAACAATATGGGCTTCAAAAATGGGCAAACTCAGAGGAGAAAACGAGGGCTTAATAGCAGAAAGTAGAAAGATAAGAGATATAGAGGCTGAACTCGATAGACAAAAAGAAATACAAGAAAAAGAAAGAGAAGAAAGGCACGAAAGAGCAGAAGCACCAAGTAACAAACAGTGCAGCACACAAGAGATCACGACGGCCCCTGAGAAAACACAGGAAACAGCTCCACCGATTGAAAAGAGTAGGGACACAGAAAAATGGCAAAACGTAAAAGGTAGAAGGCCAAAGAAACTAACATATGCAGAAACAATATACGAGGCAAATAGAAATAAAGGCAAAAAGGCAGAATGAAAGTCGCCAACCAAGGCAGACAAAGAGGTCAAGCACAAGGTGGTTGTGAAAATTGACAAAGCAGACAGCGAAATGGACGCATTAAAAATATTAAATGGTAAACTTAGATTGGAAGAGCTGGGACCAGTCAAAAACATGACAATAAAACAGGATAAAATCATAATAGAAGGCAGGAACGAGCAACAAACGAACAAAATAAGAAATATGCTGGAAGAAGAAGATAAAATCGAAGTAACGACAGCGAACAAGAGAAAACCTATTATCATCATGGTAGGGATAAGAAAAGGCTACACGAAACAGGAGTTACTGGCAAATCTAAAAATAGAGAACCCGTGGATGAAGGCCTATGAACTAGAAACGATGATAATAGAGGTAACGAAGAAACAGACAGGCTAGGACAAAGGGAAAACTGGATTTTCAGAGTAGAATCAGGCGAATTATTCAGGAAAATCGTCAAAACAGAAAACATATACCTAGACCTACAAACCATAAAAATAGATAAATACTCAGACATTCCAATCTGCTACAAATGCTGTAGAATAGGGCACCTTGCCAAACACTGCAGAAGAAGCATGCTACAAATGTGCAGGAAGTCACGCCGGAAGAGACTGCACTACGAAGAGAAAAAGTTGGATAAACTGCAAAAGAAAAGGCGTGAGCAACAAAGACCGGGTACACGAAGCGAAAGATCATAATTGCCCAGCGGCTAAACTGATAAGAGAAAGATCCCGAGGAAATATCAACTATGAATAGTTCAAACACAAACAACAAAGTAGAACAGAATATAAAAATCCTACAAATAAACATCGGCAAAAGAAGAGAGGCAACAGAAAACATAAAAGAATACGCAACAACAAACAAATATGACATAATCTTAATACAGGAACCGTACAATAAAACAAAATGGCCCAACTTCAAGAAAGCAGGCATCAACAATGCCAAAGCCATAACGTGGGTCAGCAATGAAATAAGCACACACTGCAAAGATTTACACGAAAACAACACAGAAAATGCAACCTGCATAGTAATAGAAGAAGAAAAACAACAAACGTTAATAATAAACATATACAACGAACCCGAAGGCGATAAATTAAACAGATTACAAGAAATACAAAAAACATGCCGAGAATGGAAAGGTCCAATGATCATAGCTGGGGACCTGAACGCCAAAAACACCGGCTGGGGTGGAAGGGAGAATAATAAGAGAGGAACCTGGCTATGGGAATGGGTCATAGCAGAAAAAATAACAATAGCAAACGAAGCGAACGACCCCGCAACATTCAGTTGCAACAGGGGAGAAAGCTGGGTAGACTTGACGCTAAACAGGAAATGCAACATCCTAAATAGTGAGGTGAAGGAACACGAAATAACCCTGAGCGACCACAGAATCATTACGTATGAATTGGAAACAAAGGCAAACAAAAAGGAAATGAAACGAAGAGAATTCGATTTCGAAAACACAAACTGGGAAGCACTTAAAACAGAAATCGAGAAAATAGAGTTCACAGCAGCACAAGATGCAACGTAGCGTGCCTTAAATCCAGTAGCGGCGTCGGCAACGGCGCCGTGAAAACCAAAAATTGCGAAAACTCACTTCGTTCCGAGCGAGACTAGACTTACAGCGAATGCGTCAGACGTCGCGACCTAGCGTCCGCGGCCAAGACGATTCCAATCTAGCGAACGATGATGTGGTATGTTGAAGCCCCTGGTGGTCTCACTAAAATAAAAAACACAGACGGCGGGGAGGCGAGGTAAAATATTCCTTTACCCACCCAGTTCTGTTGTACGAACACAAACCAATATATAATGAAAAATGGTGATGTGACCATCATAGTACTTTCTCCTGTAAATTGCGTATTAAATCACTTTTAAAATATTTGTAGCATTATTATTTTCAAAATGTCTTCAACTTTTTGATAACTACAACTTTTATTTGAAACATTTTTCAATTGAATCAACACATACTGACACAAACCAATGACTAGATAAAAAACACTATTAATTGAATATCTCAAAAACTAAGAGTGCTATGACAAAAAGTGAAGATACAAAATCTTTAATATTTTATTACCTACAACTTTTATTTGAAACATTTTCCAATTGTATCAACACACACACTGACACAAATCAATGACTAGATAAAAAACACTATTTATTAAATATCTAAAAAACTAAGAGTGCTATGACAAAAACTGAGTCTACAAAAAATCTTTAGTTTTTCATTTCCTACAACTTTTATTTGAAACATTTTTCCATTGTATCGACACATACACTGTCACACACCAATAACTAGATAAAACACACAACTTTTGAAATATCTCAAAAACTAAGAGTGCTATGACAAAAAGTAAATAAAGAATACATCTTCATTTTGTTATTATCTACAACTTTTATTTAAAAGAATTTTTTGTTTGATGAACATTTATTGAAAAAATCTGAAAAAACTGAAAAACGCTAAGAGTAAAGTACCACTTCCGGTTTTCCGATTTTCACCAAAAGCTTTTCAGTTCTTCCGATTGTAACAAAAAGCTTAAGTTTCAAGTTTCATCTCGATATCTTTAGCGGTTTTTGCGGTACAGCGCACACAGACACACACACACACAGACAGACAGACATTTTTCAAAAATGGTCTTATTCGACTCAGGGGACCTCAAAACGGATATTTCCGCTAAAATTTTTGATTCGAAAATTTTCACGAAAACAGTACTTTCCCTTTGTATCACATACGGGGGCAAGTAAAAAACAAACACAAGCCGGCCAGCCCTGACTGTTTTATATAAACTGCCCCGCGTGGTTATGTATTACATGATCAGAGGCGCAACCGAAACAAACAGAAACGACAAAAATTTGCACACAAGCGCGCGCGCGCTCCCTCTGCTGGTGTGGACGGAGCCGCGCGCAAAAATCAAAACCAAGTCGTGGGTCTGCACAACACACGGCAGAGAGAGGGAGAGCAAAACACAAAAATCCAAAAATCTGAACGAGTCGGTGCGACACACAGAGCAACGGGCGCTGCGTCAGGGACCGCGCCTTTCTCCGGCCTAGTAGTAGTGTACGAAAAGCCGGGCGCGCGCTCTCGACATGGCCCCGTCGTCGCCCCGACCAAAGATTAGAAATGCTCTGCATCCCTTTCTCGCCGCCGCAGAGACACGGGTACTCGACCGGTACCCGCCACACGTATGAAACTTTGCTGGTGTCAACAAGCACGCACGCGCGTTGTCGTGTTTTTACACAAAAGTACAGCTCCCTGGTTGATCCTGCCAGTAGTCATATGCTTGTCTCAAAGATTAAGCCATGCATGTCTCAGTACAAGCCAAATTAAGGTGAAACCGCGAAAGGCTCATTAAATCAGTTATGGTTCCTTAGATCTTACCACTTTCCACTTGGATACCTGTGGTAATTCTAGAGCTAATACATGCAAACAGAGCCCCGACCGGAGACGGAAGGGGTGCTTTTATTAGAACAAAACCAATCGGCCGCGCGGGGTCGCGAGACTCGGTCGGGTGTCGTACACCTTGGTGAATCTGAATAACTTAGCTGATCGCGCACGGTCAAGCACCGGCGACGTATCTTTCAAATGTCTGCCTTATCAACTGTCGATGGTAGGTTCTGCGCCTACCATGGTTGTAACGGGTAACGGGGAATCAGGGCTCGATTCCGGAGAGGGAGCCTGAGAATCGGCTACCACATCCAAGGAAGGCAGCAGGCGCGCAAATTATCCACTCCCGGCACGGGGAGGTAGTGACGAAAAATAACGATACGGGACTCATCCGAGGCCCCGTAATCGGAATGAGTACACTTTAAATCCTTTAACAAGGATCAATTGGAGGGCAAGTCTGGTGCCAGCAGCCGCGGTAACTCCAGCTCCAATAGCGTAACTGTATTGTTTGTTGTTGATAATGAGCACCTTGTGTCTCGAAATGTACATCTAACATAAAAATAAAAAGTGAAGTAAGGAATAACAGTCTTTCTATTTGTGATTAATCACTTCACGTAAACTCGAAACAATACAGTATATTACAGTTGTTGCGGTTAAAAAGCTCGTAGTCGAATCTGTGTCCCGCGCCGCCGGTTCATCGCTCGCGGTGTTCAACTGGCGTGCCCGCGGGACGTCCTGCCGGTGAGCGTCGGCCCTCGCGAGGGGGCGGCTCAACTTGAAATCCCATCGCGGTGCTCTTCACTGAGTGTCGAGGTGGGCCGGCACGATTACTTTTGAACAAATTAGAGTGCTTAAAGCAGGCTAAAACTTTGCCTGAATACTGTGTATATGGAATAATGGAATAGGACCTCGGTTCTATTTTGTCGGTTTTCGGAACCCCGAGGTAATGATTAATAGGAACGGATGGGGGCATTCTTATGGCGACTGTAATGTTTATTATTTGTTTAATAAGACTTTCTGAGGGGTAATAATAATAACAAGCACGTCTACTCGCTAGATCGATCATTTATTAACTAAAAATAAAATATCACTTTTTTTATACAATATAAATAAAACTTACTTCTTCTCATCACAGGTGGCGACACTTACATTCATTTAAATTAAATATAATTCTCATTACATCCTTCCTTTTTACAAGAACACATTTTATTATCTTAAAACTATTACAATAAAATGGTTTTAACAATTTAATATTTACGGTACATAACGATCAGGTAATTTTGTTTGTCTTCCGCTACCAGTTATCGTAGCTAGAACATAAACAAAAGAATCTTCTAAACTTTCATTTCCATCAATATTTACACTTTTATCAGATGATTCTTTTGCAGCCGATCTATTAATTTCGTTATCACTTGAGTTAATTTTTTCATCAGGAATAATAGCTAAATATCTTCGATTTCTTATTATTTCATTTCCGTCGTCAGTCTTTATTCTGTATGTTCGCTCTCGAAGACATTTATCTACTGTTCCTGACTTATTCCATGATTTCTTGTCTTTTATATTCACCCTATCTCCCCTTTTTAAAAATGACAATGGTTTACTACCTCTATCATAATATGATTTATTTATTAATTGATTATTTCTAAGTTCTTTTTGAGTTTTTTGTATTTTTATTACATGTGGGTTTAATAACAAATTATTTATGGGGAGTGGTGTTTTTAATTTTCTTGACATTAAAAGTTCTGCTGGAGAGCCTAAATTGTTAACTGGAGTTGCTCTATAATGTAAGAGAGTCATATAAGGATCTTTACCATCCTCGATTGCCTTTTTTAATAATAATTTAATCGTTTGTACAGCTCTTTCTGCTAGTCCATTTGATTGGCTGTGGTACGGGCTAGAAATTATATGTTGAAAGTTCCATTTTTTTTACAAAGTCTTTAAATGAACTAGCTGTGAACTGTGGGCCTCCGTCTGAATAAAAAATTTCAGGTATGCCATGTCTTGCAAAAATAGATTTTAAATGATTTATTACTGTTATGGCGTGCATTTCCCTCTCTAATAATTGAATTTCTATAAATTTTGAGAAACTATCAACTATTAACAGATAATTTTTATTATTTAAATGAAAAATATCGCACGCAATGTTTTGCCATGGCCTTTCTGGTAATATTCTCTCAACCATGGGTTCTTTGATATTTGCATTTCTAAATTTCAAACAAACTTTGCATGAATTTATGAATTTTGTTATATCGGTGGTCATACCTCGCCAAAATAATGTTTCCCGTGCTAAATTTATAGTTTTACTAATCCCTTGATGGGCATAATGAATCTTTTTTAAAATATCAGGGACATGTATTCTTGGTATTATAAGTTTATTATTTTTGTACAATAATCCGTTAATCTCACTTAGATCATTCCTAATTTGATAATAATAATTCAGATTCTCCCCCTTACTTATTGTTTTAGGCCAACCCTCTCTCAGGTATTTGGATATCTTTGAGAGTGTTGGATCGTTTTGCGTGTCAATCAGTAACGAATGCCTCTTTTCTTTTGTCATATTAATATTTATATCTACCAAGCATACATGTCCCTCCATTATTTTATCTAAATCTTCTGTTTTGTTATATTTATCATCAATAAACGCTCTTGATAACGCATCTGCTAATAGTAACTCTTTTCCCGGTATATAATTTACAATTAAATCATATTTTTGTAATCTTAGCAGCATGCATTGCAATCGAAGTGGGCAATCATTTAATTTCTTTTTAAATATGGCCTCTAAGGGTTTATGGTCTGTTTGTACATAAATTTGTTTGCCATAAATGAATTGTGAAAAACGCTCACACCCAAAAACGATAGCTAATAGTTCTTTTTCTATTTGTGCATATCGCTTTTGCGTGTCAGTCATGGCTTTTGATGCATATGCACATGGTAAATTGTTTTGCATTAAAACTGCTGCCAAGCCATCCTTTGACGCATCAACTGATAAAACTGTTTTCATTTTAATATTGTAATGTTGCAAAACTGGTGACTTAATAAGAATACTTTTAATTTTATTTATGCAATTATCATGGATTGTTGTCCAATACCATGTATTATTATTCTTCTTTATTAATTCACGTAATGGAGCCGTTATTGATGATAAATTATTCACAAATCTACTAACATAATTAATCATACCTAAAAACCGTTGCAGTGATTTTTTATCTGTTGGTTTAGGCATATTTACAATTTCTTCAATTTTTGAGGTGTCGGGTTTAATTCCTTCTTTATTTATTATGTGTCCCATGAATTTTAATTCTTCCTGACAGAACGAGCATTTTTCTTTGTTTAATCTAATATTATTTTCCCTGGCTAAGTTTAAAACTTTTGTCAACCTTTTGTTGTGCTCCTCTTTTGTTTTACCCCACACTACCAAATCATCTATGTACACTTCTACACCATTCATGTCAAAGATTTGTTTGAATTTTTTATGAAAAATTTCTGGTGCACATTTGAGACCATATGCCATTCGTAAAAATTTATAACGGCCAAATGGGGTCGCAAATGTGCACAATTTCGAACTTTCTTCGTCCAACTTTATTTGCCAGAAAGCTTGCGACGAATCAAGGTGACTGAAATATTTTGCTCCTGACATTTTTGTGACTATTTCTTCGAAAGTAGGCAATTGAAAATGTTCTCTCTGTATCGCTTTATTTAATTCGAGAGGGTCAAGGCACACTCGTAAACTACCATTAGGTTTTCTGACAATTACCATGGGATGTACCCATTCGGTGGGTTCATCCACCTTACTAATAATATTTTGTTTTTCCATATTTATCAACGTCAGTTTCAGTTGATCGTGAATTGCTAACGGTATTTTACGTGTGGCACTTACTGTTGGGTTGTAACTTTTGTCAATTTTTATGTGATAAGGTTCAGGCAAACACCCTATTCCCTCGAATAAATCTTTATAATTTTCATTAATATTTGTATTTATGTTATCAACCCTTTGCACTAAATTCAAAAGTACACTAGCATTTAACCCTATAATGGCTGGTGAATGTGGTGAATCTACTACATAAAATAACAAACTTTCACTATTAGTCTTATATTTACAATTTAATACAATTTTTCCTACTATAGGAATTGTTGTGTTTGTGAAGGTAGTTAAATTTGTGCAAGTTTTTTCTAATTTTCTATTTATTTTAGTTATTTCGAATAAATGTTTTGGTATAATATTTGCCATAGCACCAGTGTCTATTTTAAAATTTAAATCATACCTGTTTTCTATCCTTAACCTAACTGTCCATGAATTTGAATGTATTTTATTTTCGACTATCCCGATAAAAACTGTCTCTTTTTCTGTGCTGTCCTCCCGCTGAATATAATTCACTTTGCACATTATTGCGAAGTGTCCTTTGCGACAACACCTATCGCAATTTTTATTAAAAGCCGGACACTTAAATTTCGGATGACTTTTTCCGCATTTTTGACACTTGTCGCGCACTGACATATTTGACTTGCGCACACTGTTACCAACCCTCTCCCGCGATGCCGCTCTTCCCGAACTGCTTGCATCGCTGCGTTGCCAGTTCCTGGGATGTTGCTGATGCTGTTTTTTTCTAATCATGTCCACTGGATCCTCCATGTTTTTATGCATTACAGCTGTGGCGATCGCCTTTGTGGATTCCATTGTTCGGCATGTTTTAATGGCATCATCCAATGTTAATTTTTCTTGTTCAAGCAATCGTTGTCGCATTTCTTCCGCTTGTAGGCCGCACGTTAAGACGCTCTTTATTATCTCTTCTTTTAGGGAACCCAACTCGCACGATAATGAGATGTTTTTTAGTTCCGTCGCGTACTGCTCCACTGTTTCCCCCGTCCTTTGCTTTGCATGAATAGTTTATAGCGTTCGTATTCCACGCTTTTTCGAGGCGAAAAGTGATTTTCAAATTTTTCCAATAATTTCCCGAGTTTTTCTTTTTCATTTTCTCCGAAGGTGAAAGTATTATGAATACGGAAGCCTTCCTCGCCAATATAATGCAGGAGTTGAGCGCACTGCGTTTTCTCGTCCTTTTTTGAATATTCCGTTGCTGCAAGATAATTCTGGAAACGTGCTTTCCAGAACCTCCAGTTTTCGGACAAATTCCCATCCATCGACATCGGAGCTACGCCACGTCCTTCCATATTTTAATTTACTGCACTTCACTCTTTCAGATGTTAACCGGCTGCGCCATGTAATATTTATTATTTGTTTAATAAGACTTTCTGAGGGGTAATAATAATAACAAGCACGTCTACTCGCTAGATCGATCATTTATTAACTAAAAATAAAATATCACTTTTTTATACAATATAAATAAAACTTACTTCTTCTCATCACAGGTGGCGACACTTACATTCATTTAAATTAAATATAATTCTCATTACAGCAACGTTAGAGGTGAAATTCTTGGATCGTCGCAAGACGGACTAAAGCGAAAGCATTTGCCAAAAACGCTTTCATTGATCAACAACGAAAGTTAGAGGTTCGAAGGCGATCAGATACCGCCCTAGTTCTAACCATAAACTATGCCAGCTAGCGATCTGCCGACGTCCCTCTAATGACTCGGCGGGCAGCTTCCGGGAAACCAAAGCTTTTGGGTTCCGGGGGAAGTATGGTTGCAAAGCTGAAACTTAAAGGAATTGACGGAAGGGCACCACCAGGAGTGGAGCCTGCGGCTTAATTTGACTCAACACGGGGAACCTCACCAGGCCCAGACACTGGAAGGATTGACAGATTGAGAGCTTTTTCTTGATTCAGTGGGTGGTGGTGCATGGCCGTTCTTAGTCGGTGGAGCGATTTGTCAGGTTAATTCCGATAACGGACGAGACTCTGACCTGATAACTAGACGCACTTACGGCATATCAAAGGTCCGCCGGCGCCGCGGGCCTCGCGCCCGTCGTCGCGCGCGATTTTTACTGCCGGCGTACAATTAATTCTTCTTAGAGGGACAAGTGGCTTCTAGCCGCACGAGATTGAGCAATAACAGGTCTGTGATGCCCTTAGATGTTCTGAGCCGCACGCGCGCTACAGCCCGGGTAACCCGCTGAACCTCCTTCGTGCTAGGGATTGGGGCTTGCAATTGTTACCCATGAACGAGGAATTCCCAGTAAGCTCGAGTCATCAGCTCACGTTGATTACGTCCCTGCCCTTTGTTCACACCGTCCGTCGCTACTACCGATTGAATGATTTAGTGAGGTCTTCGGACCGGTACGCGGTGGCGTTTCGACGTCGCCGATGTTGCTGGGAATATGACCAAACTTGATCATTTAGAGGAAGTAAAAGTCGTAACAAGGTTTCCGTAGGTGAACCTGCGGAAGGATCATTAACGTTGTTGTTGTTGTCGTCGTCGTCGTTAAGCACGCACGCACGCACGCACACACACGAATAAAATCCATACGTTTTTCGAAAATGATGAAAACGGCGCGGCGGCGTCGGTGAGACGTGTGCACACGCACGCATCCGACCGAACCACAAAAATAAAACAAAAAAGAAAATGTGAATGTGAAAATGCGAAGCCACAAGGCGCGCGCCACAAATAAATGTCCGTCAAGCTGAAAAGGCCGCCGGTGAGATGTTGTGTGTGTACCGCACGCGTCCGACCGGCCGACCGATACTCGTGAGAGAAGAAAACGTCGCACAAGGTAGCCAAATGCCACGTCCTCGTATTAGGGACGCAAAACGCACTTGCAAACTTTTGCACAAAACACACCAAACTTGTGTCGCCTCGTGTGTCGCGTACGGCACGAATGGGAGAGCGATGAAAACACGCGCGTCTTTATGGCGGACGCCGGCGCTGGGCACCCCGGAAAAAGCGTGGACGCGCATCGCGCGCTCCGCGCAAGGGGTATTGAAAGTAACACGCCCGGGCCGAACCGAACACGGTCAGCCGTTGGCGGTCCGACCAACTCGCGAGCGATCGCTCTCCGCTGCACGCGCACACAAGCCACAAAGGAAAGCACAACATGTGTTGTCCGTTTGTTGTTGTTGCCGCGAGGTAAACGACAACGGCGACAGTCTGACATAACTAATATTTTAAGCACAACAAACACGAGCACTGAAAAGCACAAACACCTGTACGGCGACGGCGCAGCATTCTTCACACACAACAAGAAAAAGTATTATGAATACGTCTGTTGTCGTTGTGTTGTTATCATCGCTCGTCGTACAGAGATACCAACCAGAGACCAGACACCACACTTGTGAGTTCGCCACACGACCAGACGTCCCAATCCCGGGGTGTATAATACGTTATACGTCCAGGAAACGACGGTCGCGTAGGAACGCGCGAGCGCTAGCAGCGGTCGTGAGATCATTTTTGTTAATCATCACCGGAGGCTGCGAGACGACGCGACAACGCCTAAGGCGCCAACGCCGTGCGTGTGCGTGCGTGTGCGCGTGTGCGCGTGCGCGCGACACTCGTTTTTGCGACGTGACTGTTTTGAGAGGACGGGACCGATCGCTGCCGCGTCGAAACGGGCGCTCCGGTCGCGAACCTCCAGCTTCGTCCCGACGTGCCGGACACGTTTCCGACACCGGACAGTCGTGGAAATTGAATCGACCCTCAGCCAGGAGTGGTTCAGGAACAGTATCCAAGGACCGCAATGTGCGTTCGAAATGTCGATGTTCATGTGTCCTGCAGTTCACAATATGACGCGCAATTAGCAGCGTTCTTCATCGACTCACGAGCCAAGTGATCCACCGTTCAGGGTTGTATATATAAATGGAGTGCTTTCGAGGACGCGGCGGCACTGGTATGTGCGCGCGCGCTTCCCGCGACTCTTGGGTGCCTCGCCGTGCACCAGAACTCACAAGTGTGGTGTCTGGTCTCTGGTTGGTATCTCTGCACGACGAGCGACGACAACAACACAACGACAACAGACGTATTCATAATACTTTTTCTTGTTGTGTGTGAAGAATGCTGCGCCGTCGCCGTGCAGGTGTTTGTGCTTTTCAGTTCTCGTGTTTGTTGTGCTTGCAATATTGGTCATGTCAGATTGTCGCCGTTGTCGTTTACCTCGCGGCAACAACAACGAACGGACAACACATGTTGTGCTTTCCTTTGTGGCTTGTGTGCGCGTGCAGCGGAGAGCGATCGCTCGCGAGTTGGTCGGACCGCCAACGGCTGACCGTGTTCGGTTCGGCCCGGGCGTGTTACTTTCAATACCCTTTGCGCGGAGCGCGCGATGCGCGTCCACGCTTTTTCCGGGGTGCCCAGCGCCGGCGTCCTCCATAAAGGCGCGCGCGTTTTCACCGTCCTTTGGTAGGTGGAGCCACCTCTTGACAACAGCGCGGACTTGTAGGTCCGCGCGCCGCAGTGACCCCGCCGTCACGCGCCCAAGCACCATCGAGTGATAGTGCCTGGGGAGAACGTAACAGCGGAGCACATGCAGCTTCTGCTGTGGCTTGAGTTTTGACCTGGAAAGTTTTTCCAGGTCTCCGCTCAAGCCGGAGACGGCTCCACCTTCCCTCCGGACGCCCCTGAACACGGCCCTAAGGTACGACCAAAGGCCGACGATGGAAGTCTGGGGAACACGCACGCCTGAGACCTCAAACACCGGCTCGCTCAGGACCTTCACTTGCTTATTCCTCCCGTCCGCCACCATCGAGAGCGCATGACTCTTCCTGGCATTGAGGACGAGGCCGGACGAAGCGAGTGAAGCTCCCAGGCGGTCCAGGTTGGCTTGCATACCGGTCTGGGACGAGGCGCAGAGGACAATATCGTCCGCAAAAGCTAGGGCCGTGGTAGACTCGCCCGATATGGTGAATCCCACGTCACTGTTAAGGGCTTTGAGGGCCCTGTCGATAATCAGATTGAATAATATCGGCGACAGCGGGTCTCCTTGCTTAACGCCCCGACGCGTCCACACCTCAGCCTTCTCGCCATTCACCTCCAGTGTGGTGGATCCTCGGGAATATATCCCCTGGAGGTAGTCCACGAAGGGCATCGGCAGGCCGATGCCCTTGATCGTATCAATTAGCGCCGCGTGTGAAACCGTGTCGAAAGCCTTCGACACGTCCAGTGACGCGACGTGGAGTGTTCGGGAGCCCCGGCGGGCCTCCCAGAGGATGGTCGACAGGACGCAGAGATTTTCTGCGCACCCGTCCACCCCCTCACGGAAGGCCCGCTGGTTCTCACCGACCACTCCCAATGACTGGAGGCGCCTGGCGAGAAGTTTGTGAAAGTGCCGAGCCACCACCGAGCTGACCGATATGGGTCGGTAGTCCGATGGCGACTCGGGATCATCACGCTTTGGTATAAACACCGTGCGGGATCGTGCAAGCTCGGGGATGCTGCCACACAACATTATGATGTTGAATAAAATAGCGACCAGCGCGTGCGGGACAGAGTTCCAGAGGCGCGGCGAAATGCCGTCTGGCCCAGATGCAGTATTGGATTTGACTGAGGTTGCGGCAACCTCCGGCACAAGTACCGGGGCCCACAGTTTGGCAAAGTCACCAGTATCCCGGGGGGGGGGGGACGTGGGATAGTCGAGGGGCCTGGAAGGCTCCTCAAATATCCCCCTCCAATGCGAGAAGAACTCATCCACCGTGGTGGGAATCCTTCTCGCACCAGCGTTGCCGCTCCCCAGGATCTTGGCGACTGCGGCTTTTTGGCACCGCTTATATTGCATCTGCGTCAGGCGCCATCCGTGCCTGCGCCTCTCCCTTCTGTTTGGCGGGCCAGGTGCTCGCGTTCAAGTTAATGTTTGAGCACCCGGTCGTTGGTCGGGTCGAGTGGTGACTGATGAAACAGTGACGTGGGGGGGGCATAATATAGGACGTGGGGCAATCGGTGTTGATAAGCCGAACCTGACGGGTTCGGGACCTAAGGACACGTGACTGAGGGTCGCGTGCCGTGATGTCCTCCTGCGGGCGTGGGTTAGGCCCACGCGAAGTGGCAGGATGGTCACGTGACAAAGTGCCACGTGGCGTAACGGGGCCCCCGGACTGATGGTCCTGGGGCCCGGGGGGGGGGAGGTCACGCGACTAAGGGTCACGTGACTCCTGTCCCCTCCTTCGCCTTTTACGAGGTTTTGTGCGGTACACAGCCGCTCTGTTCCGCCCTGCCTCTGCTACGGCCGGGAACACGCACGCGAGCCAGTCCAGCAACTGCTCGCGCACGTCATCTCCGGCACAGGCACGCTCGGCCAATATGGCCAGGCGTTCCCCCTGAAACCCGAGCGGAGCTAGGTCAACCCCTCTGATCTGGTTGGCCAGCTCCGCTCGGATCGCCTCCAGGTGTTGTGGGGGCTGAGGGGGGTGGTCAGACTCGTCAGAGTCTGACGGCAAGGCAAAGGTCGAGCTCTCTATTTCGGTCCAGTAGCCCTCCACCAAGGCTTTGTAGGCCTGTAGCCTACGGCGACCCTTGATAGAGTCCAGCGACCGGCCGGGGAACAACTGAACGAGCGCGGCGTTCATGAAACGCACGTCGCCCTCTGCGATAAGCTCGGCCTCCGCCCTGGCCATCAGACAGGTTTCCTCATCCGACCACCGGGCTTTTTTGCGCTCAACATCGATTGCCTCATTGGCCTCCTCGGGATGGGCCCGCTTGAAGTGCAGGCCCCGCCCGGTATTTGTTGTAAATGACCTTTGGCAGGAGTCACACCTGAAAGGGAAAGGACCGGAGTCCCCGCCCTGAGGCGCCGTGGTCCGAGTTGGCTGCCCGCCTAATCCGGCGGACATCGGGAGATTTGTATTCTGTGAACTTAGACCAACTCAGTTAGGGAGACGATGGGCTGGCAACCCATCGCCCCACTTGTACCTCCCTGATTAGCCGCGCTCCCTGGATCGAGGATCGAAGATCGAAGACCCAGAGAGCCCGTTGCCCGACTCTGCCCCGGGGAGGCTCAGGATGAGGTCACTTGGGACTGTCTGGATGCGTTCGAGATGACAGTCCCTCCCGCCGATGACAGTTACTCCCGCCGTTTACCCGCGCTTGCTTAAATTTCTTCACGTTGACATTCAGAGCACTGGGCAGAAATCACATTGCGTCAACACCCGCTGGGGCCATCGCAATGCTTTGTTTTAATTAGACAGTCGGATTCCCCAAGTCCGTGCCAGTTCTGAGCTGACAGTTAAATGGCGGCCGAAGAGGACTCCGGCCTGGACGACGCGCGCGCACGACACGGCGGTTTTGACGCCACCGAGCGCGCGCGGCGCCGCCGCTGCGACCGGGCCTCGCAGCAAGGAAGTTCCGCGGGAGGCCAAGGCACGGGACCGAGCTCGGATCGGCGACACACCGGAGCGCGCGCTTCTCCTCGCCCAGGCCCGGCACGTCAGCCAGGACCCGCTTCCCGACCAAGCCCGACACGCCCCGATCCTCAGAGCCAATCCTTATCCCGAAGTTACGGATCTAATTTGCCGACTTCCCTTACCTACATTAGTCTATCGACTAGAGGCTGTTCACCTTGGAGACCTGCTGCGGATATGGGTACGACCCGGCAGGACACTCGACGTGGCCCTCCCCTGGATTTTCAAGGTCCGAGGGGATGATCCGGACACCGCAGCAATTGCGGTGCTCTTCGCGTTCCAAACCATATCTCCCTGCTAGAGGATTCCATGGAACTCGAACGCTCATGCAGAAAAGAAAACTCTTCCCGGATCTCCCGACGGCGTCTCCAGGTCATTTTGGGTTGCCCCGACGAACACTCTTTCGAGGGCCCGACTCATTAACGGTTCCCCTGCCGGGTTCCGGAATAGGAACCGGATTCCCTTTCGCCCGTCGGGTGTGATACACCACAATTTTTTTATTATTGTGCAGACATAGAGACACACGACTGCACGCAACACACCACCACCACCACACCATGCTACGCACACTCGAGAGATGAGACACATTCATTTGCATTTGCATTTAATATACAACACATATAATATATTCGTTTTTCGCTCTCGTTTTCGTGCGTGTGCGCGGGTGTGGGGCACGCGTGCGCGCGTGCGTGTGTGCCTTTTTGTGATTTGTAATATAAAATAATTAATACACACCAACATCGACATCGGCTTTTGCCTAGGGCTTAGGATCGACTGACTCGTGTGCAACGGCTGTTCACACGAAACCCTTCTCCACATCAGTCCTCCAGGGCCTCGCTAGAGTATTTGCTACTACCACCAAGATCTGCACCGACGGCGGCTCCAGACGGGCCCACGCCCAGTCCTTCTGCGCGCACCGCCGCGACCCTCCTACTCGTCAGGGCTTTATGGCAGGCGACGCGGCGCCGAAACGCCGCGCCCCGGACCGCACATGCCGCTGACGGTCGAGTATAAGCATAACGCTTCAGCGCCTTCCATTTTCAGGGCTAGTAACTTCGGCAGGTGAGTTGTTACACACTCCTTAGCGGATTCCGACTTCCATGGCCACCGACCTGCTGTCCTAAGTTACCAGTCGCAATCGAGATTTCGAACGGAGCGGACGTGTCCCCTCCGCTCGAACTGACTACCTGCGCGACTACCTGAACAATTTTAATATTCAGGTAACAAACGGGCGAATTAACGCGGTAAAAATGGCGAAGTGCAAAGGAGAGGAATATGCCGAGAAAGTGCAAGAGTTACGCGACCGGGTTTTTAAACAAATGCCAGAAAACTCGGAAAGAATTACGGTGGGTGATAAACGTGAAATCAGGACGAATGTGAACGACATGTGCGCGACAATGTTAATGATGTGTGGCATGTTAGTAAACATGAAAGTGTTACTGAGAAACTAAAGAGTGAAAAAAACGAGTGCGAAAATTGCGCAAATTGCGAACAACGTGAAAACCGCGAGAACGCGCCAAAAGACCGAAGAAGCATCCGGGAAAGTTTCGCGAGTGTGGCACGAAAAAACGAAATTTTTATCGAGAGTGAAAACAGAGATCTAAACGGCGCGCAAGTTAAAAGCCAATTTATAAAGAAAATTAATGTGACGGAAAATGGAATTGGAATAGCGAGGATGTTAACAATGAAAGAAGGAATAAAAGTAAGTTGTGCGGACGAAAAGGACTTACAAAGACTCAAACAAGAGATAAACAAAACCGACTTAAAGTGCGACATAGTTAAAAAGAAATCTCCATGGATGAAAGTAAACCGTATAAAAATCGAGGCGAAGGACGAAGAAATAGTAAAAACGATGTACATGCAGAATAATTTCTTGCAAGATAAATACAACACCCAAGGAGACTTCGAGAAGGACATTACGATAAAGAGGCACATAAAAAGCAAGTACAATAAAACAACCAAAACGGTAGTGTTCGAGGTACCGGCCGCGCTCAGGAGATCGCTAATAGAAGAGCCACTGAAAATCGACCACGAATGCATCTTTGCTGAGGATTACACCGACGTAATGCAGTGCTTCCAGTGTCACGGGTACGGACATAAATCCAGGGAGTGTGACGAGAAGCAGCAGATATGCGGATATTGCGGCCGAAAGGGACACACCTTCAAGGAGTGCAAGCAGGAGGATCCAGAGTGCGTCGTCTGCAGGAGGCACAACGAGGCAACGAAGAGCAACAGGAAATTCCCGACAGACCACGACACGAAATTCAGAGGATGCCCATCTCTAAGAAAAATACAGGAGAGGATAGCCGAAACGATCGATCTTGATGGCTAATTCAATCAGGAAAAACGGGGTAAGTGAGTCCAATAGTTTTATTAGGTGTGCGCAGGTGAATTTAAACAGGAGTATGTCAGGTGTCAACTCGTTAATAAAAATAATCGACGACGAAAAAATAGATTTATGCTTTTTACAAGAGCCTAATATTAAAGGAGGTAGGGTCAGGGGATTTGGATCAGAATTTAGTATTTTCTACAAAATAGGGGATAAACCACGAACGGCTATTTGCATAAACAATAAAAACACAAAGGGGATATTGCTGACGAACCTAAGTTCCGAGAGAATCACGACAATTGAGTTCAATAAGGGGGCCATAAAGTTTTATGCCGTATCGGCCTACCTGCCGTGCGCCGAAAACAGGGCGGAGGACTACGGGGAAAATCTTAACGAGCTCGGGCGCGTTCTCGAGGCATTAGAGAACAAAGGGCAGGTTTTATTGGGGGTCGATACAAACGCGAAGCTAGGATTATGGGGCAGCCCGACGGATGACAATAGAGGCCGGGAATTCGCGGACGTTATTGATCAAAACAATATGATTGTTCTAAACACGGGCAATGAACCCACATTCGTGGGTAGTAACGGCGGAACAAGCTTCATTGACGTAAACGCGAGCACCGTTGATGTCGCGGCCTCTATTATCAACTGGAAGGTTAAAACAGAAAACATAATTTCTGATCATATGATCATTAGGTGGGACATCGAAACCGATAAAAACTGTAACAAAAACCAATAAAATAGTGAACACCCGGGATTCTGTACACAAAAGGCTGACTGGGACAAATTTGACAAACACTTAGAAAGGAATAAATATAAGATAGATAAAATAGAAAATAACAGGGAGAGCATAAACCGGGTAGCTAAGCAGATTAATGAAATAATCAAAGAGGCCAGCGAGGCCGCCATTCCACGAATCGAAACATTTCAAAAATCAGTCCCCTGGTGGACTAAAGAACTAGACGAGGTCAGGAGAAAAACGAGAGAATTAAAACGCAAACTAAATAAAGCTAGAGAAGAACATCATAGAGAACAATGCAAAAAATCATACTACGAGCAATTCACAAAATATAAAGAACTAATAAAAAATACTAGACTGAAGGAATGGAAAAAATTCTGTACGGACTCATTCTCTGAAGATCCGTGGGGGGTGGCGTATAAAGTGATAAGAGGCACCAAGCGTAAAAAAATAATTTCAAACGTTAAATTACCGAACGGGGAATATACGGGATCGATAAGGGAAACAGGAGAAGCGCTTCTGAGAAAATTCTTCCCGGAAGACGATCAAAATAACGACAGCGAAACGCATACACGAATCAGGGAACAGGCACGAGAAACTAGGGGACGCGAAATTATAAAGGAGCTTACGTGGAAAGAACTAAATAAATCAATTCGGGGAATAGGGCTTAAAAAAGCGCCAGGGAATGACAAACTAACCGTTATAATAATAAAAAGGAGTATGCTAACAATAGGCGAGGAAATTTATAGATGTTTAGCTACATGTGTGAGGGAAGGGGTTTTCCCCGATGTGTGGAAGGAGACGGAAGTCAGGCTGATTCCGAAAGCGGGCAAAGACGACATTGCGGACATGGGAAGTTACAGACCGATATGTCTGCTACCATGCATGGGAAAAATTCTGGACGATATATTGATAAAACGCGTAGAATTTCATGTAAACAAAAACGGAGGACGGGCCGAAAATCAGTACGGTTTTACAAAAAATAAATCCACCGTTCACGCGGTGCGCGACGTGGTAGAATATGTCAAAGAGGCAAAACGGAACGGAGAATACTGCGCGGTGGTTTCGTTAGACATCGCGGGAGCGTTCGACCATGCACGGTGGCCGACAATAATAACGGAACTGGGACAACTAAATGTGCCCGCGAATCTAATCAGCCTGACCCGTGACTTCCTAGCAGGGAGAAGCGCGAGTATGAAAATCGGGGGGGAAGTGATAGAGCGCGAAATATTCAAGGGATGCCCACAGGGGTCCAAATCCGGACCGGGCTTCTGGAAAGTCATTCACGCGACACTGCTGAGAGAAATAATGCCAGAAAATGTAAAAATAATAGCCTTCGCGGATGATACGATAGTGTTAGTAAGGTCGAAACAACATAAAAAATTGAAATCAACAGTTAACAACGTACTAGAGAGAATAAGCAAGTGGGGGAAAAAGTCAAACTTGAGTTTAATGCGGAGAAATCAGCGGCGCTATTCTTTGGAAAAAAAGTGGGACAAACGAGACTTTCGTACAAAATGGGAGATAAATATATTAAAAGTGTAGATAAGATTAAATATTTAGGAATAATGATAGATGATAGATTGAGCTGGTCTCACCACATAGATTATATTTGTAATAAGGCAAGAAAAATCTCGCAACAATTAAAAGTTGCGTGTAAGTTGACGTGGGGACTTAACAAGGAGGCGATGCGCACCATATACTTGGGAGTGGTGGAACCGGCTATGACCTACGGGGCAGCGGTATGGGGAACAAAACTTAAAACTCGAGACATAAAAAAATTAAGGTCAGTACAAAGAATAATGGCCATAGGGGCATCAGCAGCCTATAAAACGGTGTCAACGGAGGCAGCGCTAATGATTGCAAACCTTATTCCAATAGAGGGGAAAATAAAAGAAACGGCCGCGAGGTGGAACACTAGGGACAGCGGGGAGGTTAATATAGGCGAAGAAACCGTTCTAATCGAACAAAGAAACATAAATACAAACTACGATCCGGGCATAGAGATGGGAATAACGTTTGACGTGGTGGATAGCGAATTCAGCGGCGAGAATTCCATATTCACAGACGGATCCAAAACTAACGAGGGGGTAGGAGCGGCCTACGTAGTTTACAGGGGGGGGGGAGGTAAATTGAAAGCCGATTAATAAAACTTGGGAACATGTGTACGGTTTTCCAAAGCGAACTAGTTGCAATAAAAGAAGCACTAAATTTTATCAGACAAAACGGGGAAAACCGACAATGGGACATAATTACAGACTCGAAATCAGCGCTTCATGCACTGAGGACACTAATTAAACCGACAGAGTTAATGACGGAAATAATCGACATTAAAGAGACAGTTAGGAACAAAGTAAAATTTCATTGGACTAAGGCACACGCCGGGAACATAGGAAACAACAGAGCGGACGAGTTAGCTAAAAGCGCGACAGAAAACGGCGAAAACGGCGAAATCGCGTACGAGAAGGCACCCGGGTGACATATCATTACATAAAAAACCAGACAGAAAGACAAAAAATTACAACGGAAATAACCTACAGAATGACACAATTAATGACAGGGCAAGGGAATTTCAGGGAATACCTGAAAAGGATAAAAAAACGCGAAACGGAAAACTGTACATGTGGGGAACAGATGGAATCGTGGGAACACATTATGTTTACATGCGAAAACACGGCCGAACAACGGATTAAGGCAGACGGCGAAATGATAAAAAATAGACTACGTTGGCCGCGTAATATTGCGGAATTAGAAGAAATTAGAAAAGAGGGGATATTCTGGGCAGTATTTAGGGAATTCGCCGGGGAGGTGGAAACGCTAAAGGTCGGCTAGGGCTTAATGGATAATTAACTATTAACTATTAATTAATCGTGGAATAATAATGAACAAAGTATATCAAATAATAATAACTGATTATCAAAACGAGTTGACAATGACATATGACTGATCTGAGCTTGCGCACACCCGATTGAACCGGGACTCACATACAACCGCGAGAAGGGCGAAACGTGAGATGGGCATCAAACTGGAAACAACCGCGACGCGCTAATTAAGTTTCCAAGCGAAATATTTAAATGTACAAACTGTAAATAAAAATCAAAAGACGAAGAGCAAATAGCTCTAATAAAAGTAGTATAAATGGGGTAAAATAAGTAATTAGAATTAAAGGGAGTGGGTGAATAAAAAGTAAAAAAGGTTTATTAAGAGTTTTCTTTAGAATTAAGGGGATATAATATAATCACGGGTGGAATTAAAATATATATAAAAAAGGGGTAATTATTTTCCTACTGAATCCAGGGAGGGTAGTTTTAAGCTAGTTTTTAATTTTAAATTTTTTAATATTGCCATACACCATGTAATGCAATTTCTTTTAAGATGAATAAATAACATGTCCTAAGTTACCCAGTCGCGTTCGAACAGCCAAACCGAACGGATGTGTTTTATACCTGCGCTCCGAGCAAACCGAAATTCCGAACAAAAGACGAGGCGAGCGAAAACTACCTGCGCCCGAAGAGTCGGCGCGCGAGAACAATAGAAACCGGCCGACGGCCACGAGAAAAAGGGAAAATAATGCCCACAAGTGAAAAAAGACACAGTGAAATCGTATAAATAAATGAAAATAGTGTTAAAAATAGCGTTAAACAAAAATAGAACTTAACAATAGGAAAACGCGAAACGTAAAAATGGGAAGTGAAAATGATCAAGTGGGAAAAGACACAGAAAAGTGCAGTGAAAGTGAGGAAACAGAAAGAAATCAAAACGAGACTGATAAAATGACAAAAAAAATGTTAAGTGTTGCGGAAATCATAACAACAATTAAACAAGCATTACCATTGAACTCAGAAACAGTGAAAGTGCAAAAACGAAGAGAAATACACACACAACTAACAAAGCTACAATTCATGACAATAGAAGCAAACGGGAAAGTGAGAATATTACTCGAACAACTAGAACTGGCAAGAGAGAGAGAACTAAAAATGGCACAAGACCTAGGAAAATATAAACAAATTGCGCAAAATCAACCGAGAATACAACAACAAATAAGACAACCCCAACAAGCACCGAAAACAGTGAACAAAATAGCAACAAACGAAAGTGAAAACATACAAGAAATAGAAAAAGAACAAGAGGAAGAAGAAGAGTGGAATTTAGTGAAAGCAAGAAGCCGAAACTCGAAAACATACGCGGGGGCAACAAAAAGAAACATGGATTTGGAAATAATCATCACACCGACGGACACTAAACTAGACTCAGAGGAAACAAAAAAACTACTAAAAGAAATGATAAACCCCACGGAACACGGAATAAAAGTAAGCCACGTGAGTAAGCGAGGAAACGGAGCTGTGAGAGTGAATTTACAAAACGAAGAAGAACTTAAAAAACTGAAAACAGCAATAGAAAAATCAGCGGGAGATAAACTAAAGACAACATTAACAAGCAAATACAACCCAAGGCTGATAATTAAAGGGATAGACGAAAATATAAATAAAGAAAAACTTGCGGAAATAATATGGGATCAAAACGAACAACTAAAACAACAATTAAACATTGGAAAAGACGAATTTCAACAGGAATGCACAGAACATCCGATCACAAACTGATAACAATGAAATTCGAAACGCAGTTAGACGAGGTAACACCGGCCACGAAATCAAGCGCGTACAACACAACGAAAGCGGACTGGGACGGGTTCGACGCGTACCTGCAAGAACAAAAGGGGGCAATAATAGAGGCGATGAATTTCGACACAGACGAAAATACGGAGAAAGCGGCAACGAAAATAACAACAGAAATTATAAATGCATGCGACAAAGCAATTGCGAGAAGAAAAACGCACAGAAATTCCGTCCCGTGGTGGACAAAAGACCTCACAAACAAAAGGCGAGAAGTAAAAACCAGCGCAAGAAATATACACAAACAACCGGACCAGGTAGAAAATAGGAAAAACGAACACAATAAAATCCTCAACGAGTACAAAACACTGCTAAAGAAAACAAAAGTCGAGGAGTGAAGAAAATTCTGCACAAAATCTACGGAAGAAAATCCCTGGGGAAAAGCGTATAAAATAATCAGAGGAAAAAAAACACGCCAAATGCCAACAAACCTAAGAAAAACAGACGGCACATATACAAACGGAGCAAAAGAAACCACAAAACTCTTACTTTTTTCCAGAAGACAAACGGGACGAAGACACCGAGGAACACAAAGAAATGAGGAAAAAAGCGGAAAAAGCTAAAGCGAGCGAAAACGACACAGGAATCGAACAAGAAGAGATATCGGAAATAATAAAAAACATAAACCCAAAGAAAACCCCAGGAAAAGACGGAATAAACTCGACCATAATAAAACAAGCAATGAAAACAATCGGTGAGGAAATAACCACAATCTTTCGGAAGTGCCTAAAAAAAGGGTATTTCCCGAGGATCTGGAAAACGGCAGAAGTTTGCGTTATACCAAAACAGGGAAAAGATAAACTCGAAGAAATAAAAAGCTATAGGCCAATCTGCCTTCTACCTACAATGGGAAAAATCCTTGATCAGATAATGATAGAGAGAATTGAATATCATCGAGAAAACACAAACATGCCGCTAAATAAGAACCAGCATGGATTTACGAAAGGGACATCAACTACAGACGCAATTAAAAACGTAATAAAATACATACACGAAGCTAAAACAGAGGGAAAATACTGCGCGACAATAGCACTTGATATAAAAGGGGCGTTCGACAACGCATGGTGGCCGACGATCATAAATGAATTGGAGAGAACAGGATGCCCAAACAACCTTATAAAAATGACAAAATCATTTCTACACGGAAGAACAGCAACAATACGGAACGACACAAGCAGCATAAAAAAAAGAGATCACAAAGGGATGCCCGCAAGGCTCAAAATCAGGCCCAGGCTACTGGAAGATTATTCACGACACCATACACAAAATCGAACTCCCGGACACATGTAAAATAATAACATACGCGGACGACACAATTCTACTAGTGAAAAGCCACGCAATAAAAGGACTAAGGAAAACTGCAGAAAATATCCTAGAAAACCTGGCGGAATGGGCAAAAACAAACAAACTAGAATTCACCGGGAATAAATCAGCAGCGCTTTTCTTCGGGAAAGCAGGCCAGAACAAACCGATATTTAAAATAAAAGACGAAACCATCAGGTGTAAAGAACACAGAATACTTAGGGATAGTAATCGACGAAAAATTAAACTGGCAAGCGCACATAGAAAAAACGAAAAACAAAGTAAAAGTATTAACGAACAGATTAAGAGCACAATGCAGATCGACGTGGGGATTGGGAACGTGGGCAATGAAGACAATTTACGAAGGCGCAATAGAACCGGTAATCACATACGGGGCGGAAATTTGGGGAAAAACCCTAACAAACAAACTACGAAAAAAACTCAGCTCAATGCAAAGAACGGCAGCACTAGGGGCAGCGGGAGCATACAGGACGGCACCGACGGAAGCGATTCTGGTCATAGCCGACATAACACCGATAGAAGAGAAAATAAAGGAAATATTAGAAACTAGAGAAACGAAAAACACGGGGTACTGCATCAAGGAGGACGAAGTAATATACATGGACAAACCAGGAATCAGAAAGACACAACACCCGAAAAAAAAAAAGAATCTAACTTACAACACAACGGAAGGAGAAGAAAACGAAGAAGACGGGGGAAACACAAAAATCTACACAGACGGCTTAAAATCGGCAGAGGGATGCGGGGCGGCATACGTAGTGTACGAACAAGAAACAGAAATATACAAAAGAAAAATAAAGCTAAACAAGAAATGCAACATTCACCAAGCAGAAATCCTCGCAATCAAAAACGCACTCGAATACATTGACAACAGCAACCCAAAGAAAAAATATCAAATTATAACGGACAGCAGAGCAGCACTCGAGACCATCAAAAACATGAAAAAACCAACAGAACTGACACTACAAATAGAAGAAAAGATCAAACAAATAGAAACACGAACAAAGATCAAATGGACATGGCTAAAAGCACACACGGGAAACAGAGGAAACGAACGGGCGGACGAACTCGCAAGAGAAGCAGCAGCAGCGGAGTGCCAGGAAGAATTTAACAAATTAACGAAAAAAGAAATTAAGAAAATCATAAAAGAAAAAACAACGCAGAGATGGGAGGAAAGATGGAGAACGGCACAAACAGGAAGATGGACCTACAACTTTCTCCCCACTATAAAAGGGAGAAAGAAACTGGGCCCTCAAATCAAAAACTCAAGGACACTCACACAAATTCTGACAAACCACGGGAACTTTAATACGTACCTAAAACGTTCCAAACTAAAAGAAACTGAAAACGAATGCGAATGCGGACTTGGGATCGACAACGCAGAACACCTAATAACTACCTGCCCAGAAGAAGAGAAAAACAGGGAAAAGCAAAGAAGAAAGATGAGCCAACAGGCCCTAAGCTGGCCAACAAACGAGGAGGAAATCAGGGAGCTGAGCGGAAGCGCAACATGGTGGAGCGCCTTATCCGATTTTGCGGAAAATGCGGAGCGGCTGAAACCGGACACCGGACAACGGAATGAGGAAGAGACGTAGGAACACACACCGAACAAAAAACACGCGAAACACAAGAAATAAATATATACTGAATAAAATAATTTTAAGAAATTTTAAAGCAAATAAAGAAATTAAAAAGATGTAGTTTTAAGAATTTTAGTAATTAAGAAATTTTAGAAATTAAGGAAAAATACACTTTGTAATACCTATGAGTTAAACATATAATAAATTACTGTCCTAAGTTACCAACGCCTTTCATAGTACTCATTAAGCGTTAATTTTGGCGCTTTAACTCGACGTTTGGTTCATCCCACAGCGCCAGTTCTGCTTATCAAAAGTGGCCCAAAAGTACCCAAAGCTATAGCGTCGCTGACGGGCGTGTTCGTGTAAAACGGGAGTCCGTCCGAGGACACCGCCGCGAGCAGTCTCGACGGGTGGTCCGGTGTCGGCACACTGGGTCCGAGGCAGCCGGATTTGCCGCGAGCACTTGCGACGGGCCGGACGCGAATCTTGTTGTGTGTGAAGAATGCTGCGCCGTCGCCGTGCAGGTGTTTGTGCTTTTCAGTTCTCGTGTTTGTTGTGCTTGAAATATTGGTCATGTCAGATTGTCGCCGTTGTCGTTTACCTCGCGGCAACAACAACGAACGGACGACACATTTTGTGCTTTCCTTTGTGGCTTGTGTGCGCGTGCAGCGGAGAGCGATCGCTCGCGAGTTGGTCGGACCGCCAACGGCTGACCGTGTTCGGTTCGGCCCGAGTGTGTTACTTTCAATACCCCTTGCGCGGAGCTCGCGATGCGCGTCCACGCTTTTTCCGGGGTGCCCAGCGCCGCCGTCCGTCATAAAGGCGCGCGCGTTTTCACCGCTCTCCCATTCGTGCCGTACGCGACACACGCGGCGACACAAGTTTGGTGTGTTTTGTGCAAAGCGTGCAAAAAGTTTGCAAGTGCGTTTTGCGTCCCTAATACGAGGACGTGGCATTTGGCTACCTTGTGCGACGTTTTCTTCTCGCACGAGTATCGGTCGGCCGGTCGGACGCGTGCGGTACACACACAACATCTCACCGGCGGCCTTTTCATCTTGACGGACATTTATTTGTGGCGCGCGCCTTGTGGCTTCGCATTTTCACATTCACATTTTCTTTTTTGTTTTATTTTTGTGGTTCGGTCGGATGCGTGCGTGTGCACACGTCTCACCGACGCCGCCGCGCCTTTTTCATCATTTTCGAAAAACGTATGGATTTTATTCGTGTGTGTGTGCGTGCGTGCGTGCGTGCTTGACAACGACGACGACAACAACAACAACGTTAATGATCCTTCCGCAGGTTC
>OW052250.1:42193423-42253423 GCA_932526585.2 Philonthus cognatus | reverse complement strand
GCGCCACCTCCGTTGGCCGGCCTGTCGATTTCCGAGTGGCGGTGGTCGTCACTAAATGCTGGACTAGACGTTCCGCCACCTTAAGAGAGTCCCGGTCACTCCCTCTTATTACCCGCGCTTCTAATTATTATTGGTCGTTCTTTTTTCTCCGTTGGCCGGCCGGTCGATTTTCGAGCACGGCGATGCGCGCCACCTCCGTTGGCCGGCCGGTCGGTTTCCGAGTGGTGGTGGTCGTCACTAAATGCTGACGAGACGTTCCGCCACCATAAGAGAGTCCCGGTTACTTCCTCTGATTACCCGCGCTTCTTATCATTATTATTATTGGTTTTTTGTTTCCTCCGTTGGCCGGCCGGTCGATTTTCGAGCACGTCGACGCGCGCCACATCCGTTGGCCGGCCTGTCGGTTTCCGAGTGGTGGTGGTCGTCACTAAATGCTGGACTAGACATCCCGGTTACTCCCTCATATTACCAGCGCTTCTTATCATTATTATTATTATTGGTTTTTTTTTGCTCCGTTGGCCGGCCGGTCTATTTTCGAGCACGTCGATGCGCGCCACCTCCGTTGGCCGGCCAGTCGGTTTCCGAGTGGTGGTCACTAATTGCTGACTAGACGTTCCGCCACCATAAGAGAGTCCCGGTTACTTCCTCCTATTACCCGCGCCTCTTATTATTATTATTATTATTTGTTTTATTATTAATTTTTTTTTCCGTTGGCCGGCCGGTCGATTTTGTCGAATCCGTCGGCGTCGAGAAAAAGAGAATTGTCGGTTTTTTTTTTTCTGGCAGCAGCTGTAGAGGCGCGCTCGCGAGCCCAACAGCAAGCCATCGGGACGGCATGTCGTCGGAGGCCCGGTTCTCCGTCCAGACGTCGATCACGTCGATTCGGGTACATTTTCGTTCCGTTGTCCGTGGAGCTTGAAGAAATAATTAAAGACGCGCTCTGTGTCGAAAGTCGACCGGCCGGCCAACGGTGCTCGCGACGGTACAAGAAAAAATAATAATTACATACGAAGAGAAAATCCGTGTTTCCCGTTGTCTTCCGAATGTCGACGTGAAGAAATTTCAGCAGGCGCTGGTAAACTGTGGGTGGGTGCAACCATGACGTGAAGAAATTCTAGCAAGCTCGTTTAGACGGAGGGAGTGACTGTGACTCAGTCTCTTGTGGTGGAACGTGAGGAAATTTATCTCGCGCCTGGCGGATACCGACCGGCCGGCCAAAGAAAAAGGAAACATTTTTCTCAATAAAGTGACGATCCGTTTTTCCGCTGGTTGGTTTTCTGAATGTCGACGTGAAGAAACTCAAGAAAGCGCCCGTGCAACTGTGACGTGAAGAATTTAAGCAAGCGCTGGTAAACAATGCGACGTGCACGAAAATCGACCGGCGGTGATCGCGACAACGGAACAGACGAGACTCTCCCATTTATTTCGCACGTGGGCGAGAGTAGAGACGAGAAGGTTTGAATGAAAATGAAGGCGAACGGTGCTTGCAGCTCGTCATCGTCAGGGAAAAACAAGAGAAATATCCCAATGCGCGCCGCTGAGTGCGGGCTGTCCAAGGTCACCGCAATGCACTTGTTTGTTTCCAGAAATTTCCAACACAATAACCGACCGGCCGGACAACGGATGTGACGTGGCTGCGCGAAACGAAACGCGACACCCCGCCGGAAGGAACGGAGGCGTCGCGCGGCACGCGCTCTCACAACGCGTGTCTCGGGGGGGGGGGGGGGGGGGGGGGTTGTAGCTTGTTGTGTTTTTCGTGTGCGCCCGGTTTCCAGGGGGTTTGTGTGTGGTCTATATAGTTTGTTGTGTTTTGATTTGTGTGGCACTAGAACCACGCACGCGTACTTTGTTTGTTAAAAGCTGTTGTCGCGGTGGGGGCGAGCCTTAGCGGCGCCAATTCGCGTGCCCTTCGCCGCGAGCCAGCCCGTAAGAGTAGGGCGGGCGCGGCGCGGTAGGACGCGCGCGTACAACTCGTCGAACAAAGACAACGACGGGGGACCGCGCCCCTCGCAACAGCAAGGAGTGCAGCCGCCCCCTCTTCTCTCTCATGCCTCGTTCGACGAGAAAAGGGAGAATTTTCTTTTTCCGCGCGCGCTCACACGCACGGCCGCCAAGACGAGACGAGACCGGAACGCCAGTGCCAACGGGCGCCTCTCGAAACGCGCGCGCTACCCTGCAACTGCTCTGCACTGCACCACACTTGGAGTAGTGTATTGGGCAGCAGTAACGAGCCGATGTAGCGCGCCAGGCGTCAAGAGAGAGCGCGGCGAGAGGCGAGGCGAGATGTGAGTACACCAAAGAGAAAGAAGTCAAAAAAAAGGGAAACAAAAAAAACCAAAACCGAACACGATGACGACGGTCGCCGTCGTCGCGTTTGCGATTTGTGTTTTTTTCGTTTCTCCTTCTCATCGGTTCTTTGGGTGCCGAGACGGCGGCGCGACACCCCACCTGAACGGAGGACGCGCGCGCTCGCTCTACGCGTGTCTCGGGGAGGTCAAGAGAAGATATCCGATCGAATCGAATCACTCTCGAATCCCCAAGTCTAGGACTGAGTCTCAACAGATCGCAGCGTGGTAACTGCTCTACCGAGTACAACACCCTGCCAGGTACGCAAGTCGTCTACAGACAATTCCAAGTTCCGACTTCGAAACAAATGACACCGTTGTTCGACCCCTAGGGACGGGGCGAGCGCGATCAAGGCGATCTGTCCGCCCGCTCCGGTTGTCCCGGTGAGGCGATTGATGGGCCACAGCGACGCAGCTGCGCGAACGCCGCATGCCTAGACAAAGTCTCATGCTATTGTATGCCTTTCGACACACGGAACTCATAAAAATATCGTCGCAATCTTCGACTAGAGTGGATACGGCCTAAGAGGCGTTCAGGCATAATCCGACGGATGGTAGCGTCGCACCACCGCCCGTTCGAGCGAGTGCGTGAACCAAATGTCCGAACCTGCGGTTCCTCTCGTACTAAGCAGGATTACTATCGCAACGACCGGTCATCAGTAGGGTAAAACTAACCTGTCTCACGACGGTCTAAACCCAGCTTACGTTCCCTATTGGCGGGTGAACAATCCGACGCTTGGCGAATTCTGCTTCGCAATGATAGGAAGAGCCGACATCGAAGGATCAATAAGCGACGTCGCTATGAACGCTTGGCCGCCACAAGCCAGTTATCCCTGTAGTAACTTTTCTGACACCTCTTGCTGAAAACTCTTCAAGCCAAAAGGATCGATAGGCCGTGCTTTCGCAGTCCCTATGCGTATTGAACATCGGGATCAAGCCAGCTTTTGCCCTTTTGCTCTACGCGAGGTTTCTGTCCTCGCTGAGCTGGCCTTAGGACACCTGCGTTAGTCTTTGACAGATGTACCGCCCCAGTCGAACTCCCCGCCTGGCTGTGTCCTCGAATCGGATCACGCGGGAGTATACGTCGGCGATCGGACGCGCGGCCCGCGTGCGCACGCCCGGAGGCGACGCGCACGCGTGACCGGCGCGCTTCACGCCACTCTGCACGCTTGGCTCGAGAACACCGTGCGGCACGCCGCGTTAAGCGGACGGCGCACGCGTTCCGCCTAACCGAGTAAGTAAAGAAACGATGAAAGTAGTGGTATTTCAGATTCGACGAGGTCGGCCGAAACCGCCGCCGCCTCCCACTTATGTTACACCTCTCATGTCTCTATACATAGCCAGACTAGAGTCAAGCTCAACAGGGTCTTCTTTCCCCGCTAATTTTTCCAAGCCCGTTCCCTTGGCAGTGGTTTCGCTAGATAGTAGATAGTGACATAACTCCTACCCACTATCATCACGGATCCGACCGCCAGAGAACGCATCCCAACACCACACTCCAAAAATTAGCGAAGGATAATTGGAGACCCTGTCTCTGCTTCTGTCCCCCCTTTTCCCCCGCTACGCTCTCCGGTGAGCTGGAACCGGCTCTCTACGGTCTTCTCCAGACGACGTGGATACCTCTACTCTTTTACCTTTCGGTGTTGAGTATCTTCTTCTTCTTCTTCTTTCTTAACTTCTTATATTTCTTCTTCTTTTATCACCTCGTTTGCCCATTCATTTATTTTCTGCACGTGTAGGTCGTTGTTCTTTTTGTTTATTTATAATTCTACGTCTATACTTCCGTATTTGTTTCTTATCTCTTCTCTTGTTTTTCTTCTCTGCTCTCCCTCACATCTCAGTAGAATATGTTGTGAGGTTTCCTCTTCTTCTCTACACTTGCATTTGCCATCAGTCTATTTTCTCTTGAACCTCTTTATATATGCTTCTATGTTTCCGTGTCCTAGTACGGCTTGCGTTGCTCTTCTGTTTAGTTTGATTCTTTCTCCCCCGACTTCTTTGCACATCTCGTGTGTCGTTCTGCCCTTTTCTCCGGTTCTCCACTCTTCTTGCCATCTTCTTCTTTGTTTCTCTCTTCTCTTCTTTTCTTCTTGTTGTCTTCTTTTCGATACCATCGCTCTATGACTTCGTTATATGCTGCCCTTTCAGCATATCTGCTTGCGGTTTTTTCTTTATCTCCCCCTTCTTCTTCTTTCTTCTTCAGTTTAATTCTTATATTGTGCTTTCTTCTTTTTGCTCTTTCTTGTCTTCTTTGAATTTCGATCGCCAGCGTGTTTCTCGTTTTTATGTTATTTAATTCTAGTACGGTTGATTGTGTTCTAGTCTCGACGAGAAGGTTTTATATTCCTTCCCTTTGTGCTGTCTTGATGGCCTCGTTTATGGCCACTATTTCTGCTTCGTGTCTCTCGCACTCTTCGATCCTGGCTTTTCCAGTTCTTGTAATGTTCGTGTCTTCTAAGATCCACGCTATGCCCGTGTCTTTCTCTTCATTGAGTGCTGCCTTCACCGTCACTCTCGCGCTTCTGCTCTCTTCTGCCTTCTCTTCGTTTTCGTACGCCGGGTGTACCCGTTTGGCCCATGCCTTTCTGCTCTCCTTGTCTACTCTTCTGTTTCTGTTTTGGTCCAGATACGCGACCCTCGCCCTTATATGTACAGGTGTTAGGCCTGCTAACACCTGTAGCGCTGCATTTGACGCCGTTCTATACGCTCCCGTTATCGCTAACAGGAACGGTCTTTGTGTTGCCGCTAATAACTTCTATATTCTTGAGTCTTTTGCTCTCTTTCCCCATATTTGTTTGCCATACTCTATGGCAGGAGTGAACACTCTCTGATATATGGTTTTGATCATGTCAGCGTCACTCCCCCATTTCCTTCTTAGTACGCCCAGTATTCTGCAGGATGTCGTCGCTGCCTTTTTCCTTATTTCCTTTACGTGCTCTATGAAGTTGAGCTCCTTGTCATTCACGATGCCAAGATATTTGATCGCTTCTCACAACCTTTCCTTCTAGCCTTATTACTGGATCTCTTATTCTTTCTTTCCTGCTACTGAACAGCATTTCTGTTTTCTCGTGGTTGTACTTAAGTTTGCAATCGTTTGCAAACTTCCTGCACTGTTCCCAGGCTTTCTCCCATCTCTCCTCCAGCTGTTTTAGAGATCTTCCTGTGATGAGTAGTAGTTGATCGTCTGCATACGCCACCACTTGCACTCCCTTCACCTCCTTCATCTTCTCGAACCAGTCTTCCATTCCGGTTATCCACAATGTCAGCCCTAGGCTTGATCCTTGTGGGCACCCTCTATTTACATCTAGTTCGGTTTTATCGATTTTTATCCTTCTGTCTTCCAAGAAGCTCATCGTGAGCTTTCTCAGGTTGTCCGGTAGCCCGGTTTCCTGAATTCTTTTTTTTATGACCGGTGGCCACGCCATGTTGAAGGCATTCTTTAGGTCCAGCGCTACTAACAACGTGTGTAGTTTATTCCCTTTGTTTTCTTCCATTTTATTCACCACTCGCTTTACTGCCTGTACGGTCCCTCTCGCTCTTCTAAATCCGTATTGCTGATCTGATAAATGGTCATTTTCCTCTACGTGGTGTTGAATTCTCTGATTCAATAGCTTATCCAACAGCCTGCCTAGTGTAGGTAGCAGGCTGATGGGTCTTTTTGTACCATCTTTTTTCGGAATCAGTGCTATGTTGGCCTTTTTCCACACTTTAGGAAATTTGCCCTGTCTCAAGCATTTATTGTAGATGTCCAGCAAACTATCTCCGTCTGCTTCCAGGATGTGTTTCATTGCTTCGTTCGGTATACGGTCTTCTGCCGTGGCCTTGCCCTTTTTTAGTTCGTTCACCGCTCTTTCGAGGTCCCCTTTTGTGAATTCCTCATCATTTCTTCCCGTGTACACTTTAGCCATTTTTCTGACCCGACTTTGCTCTTCTGTGTCTTCCTGTTCGTTGTCTTTTGGGAAGTGTATGTGTGCGATTTCTCTTATTGCCTCCTCCTTGCTTATTATTTTATCCCCATAGTCGTGCAGGATTGCTTTCTCTATCGGGATGCTTTTTTTTTCCCAGTAACTTCCAAACTTTGTTCCACGGTTCCATGTCCGTTATTTCCGAAATATATTCTTTTAATTTCGTTTCTTTTGTTTCTTTGATTTCTTTCTTATATTTGTTTCTTAGTTCGGTGTACTCCTCCCTTATTCTGTCTTCGTCCCTCTGACCTCTATGTTCGCCCCATTCTTTTCTTTTCTTGGCGACTTCTTTTTTCGTGGCCTCGAGTTCTTTACACCACCATACATGTTTCCCAGCTTGTTGTTTACTCCATTTTATGTTCTTCCTGCATTCTTCCTCTACTGCTCTTTGATACTGCTTCGCTATTTCTTCCACTTCAATCGCAGTTATCCTTCTCTTTCTTATCTCCTCGCCCAGTTTTGTCCACTCAGTTGCCTCTGCATCCAGTCTCCTTATTCCTCCTTTTTTTCTTATGTCCTCTCTTGTTCTTATTTCGAACCTTATTAATTTGTGATCACTAAGTGTCTCTTCGCTCTCATACACTTCCCAGTTCTTTATTGCACTTCTTCTGCTGAGCGTCATATCCACCCAGTTTTCGCCTCGGCTGCAGCTGAACGTGGCTGGCCCGTTCGGATTGTTCGCTACCTCATATCCCTCCTCTGCCACCCAGTTCCATAGCCAGTCTCCTCTGGAGTTATTTTCTCTTCCTCCCCAGCCCGTGTTCTTTGCGTTCAAGTCGCCTGCGATTACGCTTGGGCCTTTCCATTTGTCGATTGTGCTGATGATGTTTTTTAGTCTCTCCGGTTCTCTTCCTTCCGGCTCATTGTAAACGTTCGTTACTAGGATTGCCTCCTTGCCTTCTCCTAGGACTATTGCCACTGAGTTTCCGCTTCTCGCCTCTCTCATCTCTTTTATTTCTGTGATCCCCTCTCTGATCCAGGTTTCTGCCTTGGCTTCCTCTTCGCCCACTCTTCGGTAACCCTTCCAGGACGCTTTCTGGTACGGTTCTTGTATAAGTACGATGTCTGTTTTTTCTCTCGTGGCTATGAGCTTTACTATCTCCATAGCTTCTTTGCCCTTCCCAGTGTTTATCTGTATTGCTTTAATAGTACGTTTCTGTTGTACTGCCATCAATAAGTAGTGCGTTTACGTAGTTGCTCGATCTTTATTTTGAGTACGGGGCAGTTGTTATCCATTGCTGAATGTGCTCTGTTTGCTCTGGTGACACCGTTTACTTTGCAGTTCACGCAGCTTAGCGGCTTGTTTTCTGGGCATTCTTTACCGTCGTGAGCCTCTTTACATTTGTAACATGTGGGGCTACTCATACAATACTTCTTCACGTGCCCGAATCTGCAGCATTTCCAGCATCTAGGTATATCTAGGTATTCTTCGACTGCTATGTGCCTGAAGTCTAGCCTCAGACATTCTTTACCTCTTACTTCAATTATCCACTTTTCCCTATCCGGATTTGCACAACGTTCGATAAACGATTTCTTAATTTCATGTGCATGCTCTTTTAACGCTAACTCCACCTCTTCATTCTCGGCTGTGATCTCTTCCATTAGTTCTTCCAGCGAATACCCCTTATTAACACCAAAAAATCTAATCTTTAATGCTCTTTTCGTGAAATCGCTGACCAGCCAGACTAGAGTCAAGCTCAACAGGGTCTTCTTTCCCCGCTAATTTTTCCAAGCCCGTTCCCTTGGCAGTGGTTTCGTTAGATAGTAGATAGGGACAGAGGGAATCTCGTTAATCCATTCATGCGCGTCACTAATTAGATGACGAGGCATTTGGCTATTAAAACAATTTATTTCCTATTATATACAATTCTAAATACTTAGGTCTAGTATATGTTATTGCGTTTCGACGGCTGGTGGTGTCCCCGTCGTTGGACGTCGGCTGGGTCTCCCCTTAGTCCAGGGAGATTATCCTGCCGCTTTGTTGAGGGGGGGGGGAAGGGGCACCCTGCTGTCTCGGATTGGCGTTGGTCCGACGTCGTCCAATTAAGTTTCCACGGTTGGCGCATATGGCCCGCATGAACCCCCTGTGGATGGACGAACCCCATTGAACGGCGGTATTTACTGCCGCTTCTTTGAACCCCGTTCCCAATTTGAGGCGAGCGCAGGTCTTCCTGTTGGCGCCCGCCCACACGCCCCTCGCTCCGACAATCAGAGGCAAGAATTCAAGGTTTGCGCCTGGCCACTTGCGTGCGGCTGCCTCTCTGAAGTGGAGGTTGTCATATACCAGACGCTTGTTCTGCCACGTTGTTGTTAGGGGAAC
This sequence comes from Philonthus cognatus, assembly GCA_932526585.2. Lineage (NCBI taxonomy): Eukaryota > Metazoa > Arthropoda > Insecta > Coleoptera > Staphylinidae > Philonthus > Philonthus cognatus. The sequence goes on along the minus strand of OW052250.1, from coordinate 42,244,793 downwards.
GTTGCCCTCCCAGGCTACCTGGACATCACACACCACCCTCGATCCGCCGCCCACGTCGATGACGGTGTCGGGTTTGTAAAGTCGACCGCCGAGATGGCGCACATGCGGCTCCTCCTCGACGGTCCAGCCCTGCGCCCTGCAATGTTTGGCAAGGCGCTTGCATATGTTGTTGTGGAGGACGTGGCTGATAGTCTCTTGTCGGGGGCATCCTGCCCGACACTGTCTCCGTTCGGGAGGGTTGGACATGATGCCCGCGGTAGGCAAGTTGTTGGTGCGGAGCTGGATGGCCCGCACGTAGTCTCTCCCCGTCCAGAATGGCGGGGGGCGAGTTATCCAGCGACTGCTGGCGGGGTCATCTCTGGCACCAGCGAGACCTGTAAAAAATGGGTTGGCCTGAAGGGCCGCACCGTAGGCGTCAGTGCCAGGGTGCTCGGTCAGGCGACTGATCCTGCCGACTAGTTTACTAAATAGGGGGAAGCCCTCTAAGATGGTAGCCTCCCTAGGGGGGACGTTCCGCAGGCGATTTAGGTATACCTTCGGTACCTGACTACGGAGGTGGGTTAAGCCCAGACCTCCTTCTTTTAGGCGACCATATATAGCGAAGTCCGGTGTATGGACGTTAAGGTGCATAAACTGCTTCACCGACCTCCTTATAAGTTTGTCTGCTGCTTTAAGGATTTCCCCGGTGACTGAGGGGCTCTGCAAGCTGTATGTAATCTTTGGGTAGAGATACTGTTTGACCAGCGTCAGTTTCTGTGCTGGTTTTAACGGAGCGCGTCCGAGGGCCGGGAGCCATCGCGAGAGGTTGTACAGCGATGGCTTCCTTAGTCCGGAGGCGCTCATTTTGTGCCCCAGATATTTGAAAGCTTCGTCGTCGTGGGTGATGGGGATGAGCTTTCCCATCAGCCTGAAGCATGGCTTTGATCTTGGCACGCTCTTCTTGTTGAAGGTGGCCGCGGACAATGAGTGGCACTTCTTAGGGTTAACTGCCATTCCTCGCTTACTTAGAAATGTGGCCACCGTGTCCAGTGACAGGGGCATATCGACATCATCATCCTCCAGAAGGAGGAGATCGTCGGCGTAAGCGAGTACTGGACAGCGAATCCCCTTCGGGCCGAGCGTGCCGCCATGTGTACCTGACGACAGGTTTTCCAGTATCTCATCCATCACCATATTGAATATGAAAGGGCTTAGGGGGTCCCCTTGTCTGACGCCACGGGTGATGTTAATCGGCGCTGTCGACGCCGCCCCGCACTTCACGGTGGTAGAGGCACCTCGGAGTGACTCCATGATGTACTCGGCAATCACCGAGGGTATGCCGAACCGCCTAAGTGCCCTGGCCACTGAGAAGTGCGAGACGGTGTCAAACGCCTTTCTAACATCAACCGCGACGACGTTAAAGGTTTTCCCTTCGGCCTTACGGGATTTTACATACAGGTGTGCGATGGCACCGTTGATGACGGTGCCATCTGTTGCAATGAAGCCCTGTTGGGCGTTGTGCAGGTGTATTTAGGCAGACAGACGCGCCAGAAGAAGTCGGTGGAACAGTCGCTGTACCGCTGACGAGATGGTTATGGGCCGCCAATTGGCGGGGTCAGCTCTGTCACCATCCTTCGGCAACAATATGGTGCGCGCTGTTTTCCAGCCGTACGGAGACGTCGTCCTGAGGAGGATTATATTTAAGATCGCAGCTAAAAAGTTTTGCGGCGTTTCCCGGACGGATTAGACGGTGATGCCGCCGGGGCCGGGAGCCGACACTTTCCAGTTAGCGACGGCTCTTACGACCTCCTCCGTTAGCACCGGAGCGCGTAGTCGGTGGCGCTCCTCATCGTTAAGAGGGCACTTGGGCGTGAACGCCTCTTCGTCCGGGGGGGAGTCTGACTCAAGTATACCCCTGTAGAAGGCATCTATGTCCTCTACAAGGGGGGTTTTTAGATTGTCTAGGATATCCTGACCGGTAATGATTCGGTCGAGCAAACCGGCGGGGTCCTTCTGGAACAGGTCTTGGGCCTTTTTGTATCTCACGACTCGCTGTGAGCGCTTGGAGGCAGAGTTGGTAGTTCTGGTTCCAGAAGGGTTTCTCGCATGCATGCTCTTCCAAGCGGTTTTTTTGCCTGGTAGCTTGGCAGAGATGGCTCTGTCAAGCGATTTTGGGAGGTCTCTGACTGGGGCCAAGAGGGCTGCTAGAATAGCACTCCTTGTAGCAGTATCCGCATCAGCAACCTGTTCTCTTATTGTAGAGTGTTACAGGTCTGTTAGGGTGCTGGTGAGTGAATCGTTGCTCCATGCTTTGTGGAGGCAACGTTTGGGGGGGCGTCGTGGTTCCGAAGCGTCTGGTTCGGAGTTGCTACTTGTCGGGGCGAGGGGAGTGCGGCGTGTGGCCCCGCAGGGGATTGCTGCACTCACCTGGTCGGGGGCGGTGGCTGCTTGGGGGTTGGTCCTCTTCCGCCTTTGAGCCGGCGATCCGGGCGAAGGCGTGCCTCGTGGCCTCTTCTCTGCGGCGCGGGCGTCTGAAGGTGTGGTGCAGTCTGCTGGTCTGCCTCCTACTGCGGGGCGTCCCTGAGCTCTTGGGGTGGGCAATGTACTCGAAGTACCCTCTCTGCGTGAAGTCGGGGTCGGCGAGCGTCGAGCTGGCACCGTGCTGGTGCCTGGAAGCTGTGTGATGGCGGGTTGAGGTGGTGGCACTGCTGGCTTTGGCTGCGAAGAAGCTTCGCGCTTCAGCAGTAACCGCCTTCCTCGCGGCTTCCAGGTACCGCTTATATTTGGGGCCTTCTCGCCGATGCCGGATTTGGTCAGCCGTTAATCCGGTGGCTTCGCGCATTGCGGTGTAGAATTTGCCCCCGCTCTTTGTTCTGGCTTCGATGTCCGCCAAGGTCGTGAGGATCTTGGCCTCGGGAGCGCCTAAATGAGCCTCGAGATCCCTCCTATACTCGAGGGGGTGGACGCGGCTCTCGTTGAGCCGTACCGCGTTCGAGGTGCTCATGGACGCCTCGCAGTATCGGCATTTCGGTTTTTGCCCCATCCCGCAGCTTCGCTGGTGCACAGTGAGGTTTGCTTTCTCGCGAACACTCGCTGGCAGAGGGGGCAGCTATATGGATATCCCGTTTCAGGTTGTAAGGATGTGGATGCACCCCTGGCGCTGGAACTCTCGGCGACGTTGTCTTTGGGGGTAGGAGATGCACATCTTTATCGAACCCAGCACTGTGCTCTGGATTGGGGCATGATTGCCCCTTTCGCCTCTTGGCAGGCGGGCGTTTCCTCGTCTCCATCCCAGATATTTTCCTGGGGGATCCGTTTAGGTGAGGAAAAACGGTTCTGGTGGGTGCGCCGGTTAGCCACTTCAAGAAAAATGTGGCTCAACAGAAATGGTGAAGGAGCCGGTGGTGGGTAGATAAACCTTAACCTTAAGGCCCTTGGCGGGTATAGGCCAACCTGGTATAGATGTTCAGTTAGGGCTTGTGGTCATGTACTCACCACCGGTTTGTCCGCGTCTTAGGGCGTCGTTCTGCCGAAGGGTCCTGTTCCAGGGCCGCAAGGACTGATCCTATTCCTTCGTCCGTGGTGTCGTTGAACTCGGCGCAACACCTACTCTTCGCTGGTGTTGGTGGCTGCGCGTTTGTGGCGCTCCTTGTAGCGCTAAGGGCGGCCAAAAGGGCAGGGAGAGTCGGCGGCAAAAAATATTGTTTTGGCCCTCTGCGCAGTCCTTGTGGAAGAGCAGGTGTCGGTTTGCGGCACGATCAGTAGGAGGATGGCCCCGATGATCGCGGATTTCGGTTGCCACGTGCACCGGAAGTGTGCGGAACGCGTGGCCCTACGGCCTTAAAACTTGTGGCACCTTACGCGGAAGCACTCCTAACTCCCGTTGAGCGATTTCATGAAACATTTCTACAATATTACTTAAGTTGTTCAAACACACACCCTTATTGTAATTAAAGAAAAAATAAGGAAAAACTTAAAACTAAAAGAAATAATAAAAAGAAATAACAAAAAAAATATATAAAAAAAGTACTCCCTCTTCTTCCTTGTTAGCCAAAATTCAAAAACCTCCTCCTCATCCTCCCCATCGTCCTCCTCATCCTCCTCCTCCTCCTCCCACTAAATAGCCGATTCTAGAACCTCCTCCCCCGCGAGGAGGAGGAGGTTCTAGAATCGGCTATCTCTCCCTACTAACGGTTTCACGTACTATTGAACTCTCTCTTCAAAATTCTTTTCAACTTTCCCTCACGGTACTTGTTCGCTATCGGTCTCGTGATCATATTTAGCCTTAGATGGAGTTTACCACCCGCTTAGGGCTGCACTATCAAGCAACCCGACTCTGAGGAGAAGTCCTCCCGGCGGCCGGCGGCGATCGCAACGGGCCTGACACCCTCTGTGGGTAAGTGGCCCCGTTCAAGAAGGACTTGGACGCGCCGCGCGACCTCGGGATGGCGGACCCTCCCAAACACCACATTTCCCGGCGACCTGTACGGCCGCGGGATTCGGTGCTGGGCTCTTCCCTGTTCGCTTGCCGCTACTAGGGGAATCCTGGTTAGTTTCTTTTCCACCGCCTATTAATATGCTTAAATTCAGCGGGTACTCTCACCTGCTCTGAGGTCTAGTGTCAAATTCATATTTCTTGGACACGACGGCGGCAGCAGCGGCACGCCAACACCGACGACAACACCAAAAACACCGAACAAACAAACAGCACACGACAGCAGCAGCAGCAGCAGCAACAGCACGAACGACGACACGACGACATCAACACAACTGGATGCACAGCGGCATACGCGAGACACGTAAACGTGTGCACGCACGCGTATGTGTTGGTGTGCATGCAAGGCGCTTATTACGTGCGTGTGTGTTGTGTGCTGCGCGCGCGTGTGTTTGTTGCGTTGTAATAACGGGTTGTCGTGTTTTGTGCGGCGGCGTGTGTGCCCCGTTGTGCACAGAGGAAAAATAGCAACCGCGAGACGCTTGCGAAGCGTTCGGGCCGTCGCCAGAGTGCGACGCTGCGCGACACTGCGCCGTGCTCGCTGCCCTCTCGTCGGTGTGATTATTACTTGTTGTAAACATATCGTGTCTCGTTCGTCGACGACGACACGCGACCGAGCCGGGCGACGCGCGCCACACGACCAGACGTCCCAATCCCGGGTTGTATAATACGTTATACGTCCAGGAAACGACGGTCGCGTAGGAACGCGCGAGCGCTAGCAGCGGTCGTGAGATCATTTTTGATAATCATCACCGGAGGCTGCGAGACGACGCGACAACGCTTAAGGCGCCAACGCCGTGCGTGTACGTGCGTGTGCGCGTGCGCGCGACACTCGTTTTTGCGACGTGACTGTTTTGAGAGGACGGGACCAATCGCTGCCGCGTCGAAACGGACGCTCCGGTCGCGAACCTCCAGCTTCGTCCCGACGTGCCGGACACGTTTCCGACACCGGACAGTCGTGGAAATTGAATCGACCCTCAGCCAGGAGTGGTCCAGGAACAGTATCCAAGGACCGCAATGTGCGTTCGAAATGTCGATGTTCATGTGTCCTGCAGTTCACAATATGACGCGCAATTAGCAGCGTTCTTCATCGACTCACGAGCCAAGTGATCCACCGTTCAGGGTTGTATATATAAATGGAGTGCTTTCGAGGACGCGGCGGACCTGGTATGTGCACGCGCGCTTCCCGCGACTCTTGGGTGCCTCGCCGTGCACCAGAACTCACAAGTGTGGTGTCTGGTCTCTGATTAGTATCTCTGCACGACGAGCGACGACAACAACACAACGACAACAGACGTATTCATAATACTTTTGCTTGTTGTGTGTGAAGAATGCTGCGCCGTCGCCGTGCAGGTGTTTGTGCTTTTCAGTTCTCGTGTTTGTTGTGCTTGAAATATTGGTCATGTCAGATTGTCGCCGTTGTCGTTTACCTCGCGGAAACAACAACGAACGGACAACACAAGTTGTGCTTTCCTTTGTGGCTTGTGTGCGCGTGCAGCGGAGAGCGATCGCTCGCGAGTTGGTCGGACCGCCAACGGCTGACCGTCTTCGGTTCGGCCCAGGCGTGTTACTTTCAATACCCCTTGCGCGGAGCGAGCGATGCGCGTCCACTCTTCTTCCGGGGTGCCTAGCGCCGGCGTCCGCCATAAAGGCGCGCGCGTTTTTATCGCTCTTCCATTCGTGCCGTATGCGACACACGCGGCGAAACAAGTTTGGTGTGTTTTGTGCAAAGCGTGCAAAAAGTTTGCAAGTGCGTTTTGCGTCCCTAATACGAGGACGTGGCATTTGGCTACCTTGTGCTACGTTTTCTTCTCGCACGAGTATCGGTCGGCCGGTCGGACGCGTGCGGTACACACACAACATCTCACCGGCGGCCTTTTCAGCTTGACGGAAATTTATTTGTGGCGCGCGCCTTGTGGCTTCGCATTTTCACATTCACATTTTCTTTTTTGTTTTATTTTTGTGGTTCGGTCGGTTCGGTCGGATGCGTGCGTGTGCACACGTCTCACCGACGCCGCCGCGCCTTTTTCATCATTTTCGAAAAACGTATGGATTTTATTCGTGTGTGTGCGTGCGTGCGTGCGTGCTTGACGACGACGACGACAACAACAACGTTAATGATCCTTCCGCAGGTTCACCTACGGAAACCTTGCTACGACTTTTACTTCCTCTAAAAGATCAAGTTTGGTCATCTTCCCAGCAACATCGGAGACGTCGAAACGCCACCGCGCACCGGTCCGAAGACCTCACCAAATCATTCAATCGGTAGTAGCGACGGGCGGTGTGTACAAAGGGCAGGGACGTGTTCAACGCGAGCTGATGACTCGCGCTTACTGGGAATTCCTCGTTTATGGGTAACAATTGCAAGCCCCAATCCCTAGCACGAAGGAGGTTCAGCGGGTTACCCGGGCCTTTCGCAACCGCAACAACTTTAATATACGCTATTGGAGCTGGAGTTACCGCGGCTGCTGGCACCAGACTTGCCCTCCAATTGATCCTTGTTAAAGGATTTAAAGTGTACTCATTCCGATTACGGGGCCTCGGATGAGTCCCGTATCGTTATTTTTCGTCACTACCTCCCCGTGCCGGAAGTGGGTAATTTGCGCGCCTGTTGCCTTCCTTGGATGTGGTAGCCGTTTCTCAGGCTCCCTCTCCGGAATCGAACCCTTATTCCCCGTTACCCGTTACAACTATGGTAGGCGTAGAACCTACCATCGACAGTTGATAAGGCAGACATTTGAAAGATACGTCGCCGGTGCTTGACCGTGCGCGATCAGCTAAGTTATTCAGATTCACTAAGGTGTACGACACACGACCGAGTCTCGCGACCCGGCGCGGCCGATTGGTTTTGTTCTAATAAAAGCACCCCTTCCGTCTCCGGTCGGGGCTCTGTTTGCATGTATTAGCTCTAGAATTACCACAGGTATCCAAGTGGAAAGTGGTAAGATCTAAGGAACCATAACTGATTTAATGAGCCTTTCGCGGTTTCACCTTAATTTGGCTTGTACTGAGACATGCATGGCTTAATCTTTGAGACAAGCATATGACTACTGGCAAGATCAACCAGGGAGCTGTACTTTCGTGTAACAACACGACAACGCGCGTGCGTGCGTGCGTGCGTGTTGACACCAGCAAAGTTTCATAAGTGTGGCGGGTACCGGTCGAGTACCCGTGTCTCTGCGGCGGCGAGAAAGGGATGCAGAGCATTTCTAATCTCTGGTCGGGGCGACGACGGGGCCACGTCGAGAGCGCGCGCCCGGCTTTTCGTACACTACTACTAGGCCGGAGAAAGGCGCGGTCCCTGACGCAGCGCCCTCTGCTCTGTGTGTCGCACCGACTCGTTCAAATTTTTGGATTTTTGTGTTTCGCTCTCCCTCTCTCTGCCGTGTGTTGTGCAGACCCACGACTTGGTTTTGATTTGTGCGCGCGGCTCCGTCCACATCAGCAGAGGGAGCGCGCGCGCGCTTTTGTGCAAAATTTTGTCGTTTCTGTTTGTTTGTGTGTGTTTGTTTCGGTTGCGCCTCTGATCATGTAATACATAACCACGCGGGGCGGTTTATATAAAACAGTCAGGGCTGGCCGGCTTGTGTTTGTTTTTTTTATTATATATTGGTTTGTGTTCGTACAACAGAACTGGGTGGGGGTTAGTAGGGAATATTTCACCTCCGAGTGGTGGTCACTAATTGCTGACTAGACGTTCCGCCACCATAAGAGAGTCCCGGTTACTCCCTCCTATTACCCGCTTCTTATTATTATTATTATTATTTGTTTTATTATTATTTTTTTTTTTCCGTTGGCCGGCCGGTCGATTTTGTCGAATCCGTCGGCGTCGAGAAAAAGAGAATTGTCGGTTTTTTTTTTCTGGCAGCAGCTGTAGAGGCGCGCTCGCGAGCCCAACAGCAAGCCATCGGGACGGCATGTCGTCGGAGGCCCGGTTCTCCGTCCAGACGTCGATCACGTCGATTTGGGTACATTTTCGTTCCGTTGTCCGTGGAGCTTGAAGAAATAATTAAAGACGCGCTCTGTGTCGAAAGTCGACCGGCCGGCCAACGGTGCTCGCGACGGTACAAGAAAAAATAATACTTACATACGAAGAGAAAATCCGTGTTTCCCGTTGTCTTCCGAATGTCGACGTGAAGAAATTTCAGCAGGCGCTGGTAAACTGTGGGTGGGTGCAACCATGACGTGAAGAAATTCTAGCAAGCTCGTTTAGACGGAGGGAGTGACTGTGACTCAGTCTCTTGTGGTGGAACGTGAGGAAATTTATCTCGCGCCTGGCGGATACTGACCGGCCGGCCAAAGAAAAAGGAAACATTTTTCTCAATAAAGTGACGATCCGTTTTTCCGCTGGTTGGTTTTCTGAATGTCGACGTGAAGAAACTCAAGAAAGCGCCCGTGCAACTGTGACGTGAAGAAATTTAAGCAAGCGCTGGTAAACAATGCGACGTGCACGAAAATCGACCGGCGGTGATCGCGACAACGGAACAGACGAGACTCTCCCATTTATTTCGCACGTGGGCGAGAGTAGAGACGAGAAGGTTTGAATGAAAATGAAGGCGAACGGTGCTTGCAGCTCATCATCGTCAGGGAAAAAGAAGAGAAATATCCCAATGCGCGCCGCTGAGTGCGGGCTGTCCAAGGTCACCGCAATGCACTTGTTTGTTTCCAGAAATTTCCAACACAATAACCGACCCGCCGGACAACGGATGTGACGTGGCTGCGCGAAACGAAACGCGACACCCCGCCGGAAGGAACGGAGGCGTCGCGCGGCACGCGCTCTCACAACGCGTGTCTCGGGGGGGTTGTGGCTTTTGTGTTTTTCGTGTGCGCCCACTTTCCCGGGGGTTTGTGTGTGGTCTAAATAGTTTGTTGTGTTTTGATTTGTGTGGCACTAGAACCACGCGCGCGTACTTTGTTTGTTAAAAGCTGTTGTCGCGGTGGGGGCGAGCCTTAGCGGCGCCAATTCGCGCGCCCTTCGCCGCGAGCCAGCCCGTAAGAGTAGGGCGGGCGCGGCGCGGGAGGACGCGCGCGTACAACTCGTCGAACAAAGACGACGACGGGGGAGCCGCCAAGACGAGACGAGACCGGAACGCCAGCGCCAACGGGCGCCTCTCGAAACGCGCGCGCCACCCTGCAACTGCTCTGCACTGCACTACACTTGGAGTAGTGTATTGGGCAGCAGTAACGATCCGAGGGAGCGCGCCAGGCGTCAAGAGAGAGCACGGCGAGAGGCGAGGCGAACGGTCCGCCCCAGCCGCCGCCGCCGCCGCCGCTCCGAGCGAGCGGCGGACGGCTGGATTGACGGACGGACGCGCGTTCTGTGAGCACACTAAAGAGAAAGAAGTCAAAAAAAAAGGGAAACAAAAAAAACCAAAACCGAACACGACGACGACGGTCGCCGTCGTCGCGTTTGCGATTTGTGTTTTTTTTTGTTTTTCCTTTTCATCGGTTCTTTGGGCGCCGAGACGGCGGCGCGACACCCCGCCTGAACGGAGGACGCGCGCGCTCGCTCTACGCGTGTCTCGGGGAGGTCAAGAGAGGATATCCGATCGAATCGAATCACTCTCGAATCCCCAAGTCTAGGGCTGAGTCTCAACAGATCGCAGCGTGGTAACTGCTCTACCGAGTACAACACCCTGCCAGGTACGCAAGTCGTCTACAGACAATTCCAAGTTCCGACTTCGAAACAAATGACATCGTTGTTCGACCCCTAGGGACGGGGCGAGCGCGATCAAGGCGATCTGTCCGCCCGCCCCGGTTGTCCCGGTGAGGCGATTGATGGGCCACAGCGACGCAGCGGCGCGAACGCCGCGCGCCTAGACAAAGTCTCATGCTATTGTATGCCTTTTGACACACGGAACTCATAAAAATATCGTTGCAATCTTCGACTAGAGTGGATACGGCCTCAGAGGCGTTCAGGCATAATCCGACGGATGGTAGCGTCGCACCACCGCCCGTTCGAGCGAGTGCGTGAACCAAATGTCCGAACCTGCGGTTTCTCTCGTACTAAGCAGGATTACTATCGCAACGACCGGTTATCAGTAGGGTAAAACTAACCTGTCTCACGACGGTCTAAACCCAGCTCACGTTCCCTATTGGCGGGTGAACAATCCGACGCTTGGCGAATTCTGCTTCGCAATGATAGGAAGAGCCGACATCGATGGATCAATAAGCGACGTCGCTATGAACGCTTGTCCGCCACAAGCCAGTTATCCCTGTAGTAACTTTTCTAACACCTCTTGCTGAAAACTCTTCAAGCCAAAAGGATGGATAGGCCGTGCTTTCGCAGTCCCTATGCGTACTGAACATCGGGATCAAGCCAGCTTTTGCCCTTTTGCTCTACGCGAGGTTTCTGTCCTCGCTGAGCTGGCCTTAGGACACCTGCGTTAGTCTTTGACAGATGTACCGCCCTAGTCGAACTCCCCGCCTGGCTGTGTCCTCGAATCGGATCACGCGGGAGTATACGTCGGCGATCGGTCGCGCGGCCCGCGCGCGCACGCCCGGAGGCGACGCGCACGCGGGACCGGCGCGCTTCACGCCACTCTGCACGCTTGGCTCGAGAACACCGTGCGGCACGCCGCGTTAAGCGGACGGCGCACGCGTTCCGCCCAACCGAGTAAGTAAGCAAACGATGAAAGTAGTGGTATTTCAGATTCGACGAGGTCGGCCGAAACCGCCGCCGCCTCCCACTTATGCTACACCTCTCATGTCTCTATACATAGCCAAACTAGAGTCAAGCTCAACAGGGTCTTCTTTCCCCGCTAATTTTTCCAAGCCCGTTCCCTTGGCAGTGGTTTCGCTAGATAGTAGATAGGGACATGAAGTAGTGGATATCGTTCTTTGACCGCGATGGTATCGAACTTGCCGTCTTCAATCTAGCGCAACCCCCACCAAGAAAGCCCATCCTCCATTTACCGCACTCCAAAAATGAGCGGGGAAGGAAGACCGTTTCTTTTTTTTTTTCTTTTTCTTTCTTTATTGTGTTACAAGTTTACATTAAGTTCATACATCTTTATACATGCGTATATTATTTGTTAGTAATAGCCTAGTTGTTGTCCATGTCGTCGCTGATTATATCTCGAGCCCATAGGTTCATTTTGTTTGCCTTTTCTATGCAAGCCTTGTTTTTGGTTTCTGAGCTGGGTGGTCAGATTCCCGTAGGTTGCCATTATTTTCCTCCTTGCTTCTGTTCTGTGAGGTAGGCTGCAGTGGTTTAGAATATGCTCCGCGTCCTCTTCAGCTCCCCCGCACTCACATATGGCGTCTTGTCCTGGTTTGAGTTTGAATCTGTGGGTGTAGCTTCTAGTATTCCCATGGTTGGTCACTATTTGCATTGCTTTGCGGTTCAGCGGGATCAGCTCTGTCCCAACTTCTCTGCACCATTTGTAGCACCATCTGCCGGTGTTTGCTTCCGCCCACTCTTTCTGCCACGTACTTGTCATGTTCTTGTATCTTCTTTTTTTCCTTTCTGCCCTTTTTGTTATTTCTACATAGTAGCCCTCGTCTTCTTCGTTTTGCGCTGCTATTTGCGCCTCGTTGTTTGCTATACTGTTAAGTGTATTTTCAGCTGTGTGTCCCTTTCTCCATCTTATGCACGTGTGTGTTTTGTATCTTATCCATCTCTGTTCTATTATCTCTCTGATTGCTAGGATGTATTTGTTTTTCGTGCGGTTGTTGTGAATTTGTTTGATGGTTGTCTGGGAATCGGTTTCAAGTGTGTAGCTTTTTACTTCGTTTGTGATCTGTGTGACCGCCCACCAGACGGCTATGAGTTCTGCTTCGTGGGCCGGTCTGCAGTTAAGGGGCCTCTTTCCTCCTCTGCGGGTCTGGGTGCCGTCTTGTTCGGCCCATCCGGTTCCAGCTTTATTTTGTCTATATGCAGCGCCATCGACCACTATGGTGGTGGTCGTTTTTTCTGATTGTGCTTTTACACCTTCCCAAGCCGGGTGCGCTGTTTTTGCTCTAAGCTTTGCCAGTTCGTCATCTTCTGCTTTATATCTTTTCCTTTCCGTTGCCTTTTCTTTCGCTATTATATGGAGCGGGATTGTTCCAGCGAGCACTTGGAGTGCGTTAGTCGGGACTGTTCTATATGCGCCCGTTATGCATCTTAGGAACGGTCTCTGTGTCGCGTTTAATTGTGTCTTATTTATCTTATTTTCGGCCTTTTCTCCCCATATTTCTTTTCCATACTCAATGGCCGGGAGGAATATGTGCGTGTAAATTATTTTGTTTAGTTCTCTGTGTTCTCCCCATTTTCTCCTCAGCAGGCCGAGGATCTTGGTTGAGGTGTGTGTTACCTTTTCCCTGGTCTGTTTCAATTGTTCTGTATAGTTTGATTTAGTGTCAATTATTATGCCCAGGTATTTAATGAACTTTCTTGTTGGGATTATTTCATCTCCCATCCTGATTATGGGGTGTCTGACTTCTTTATTGTTTATATACATTGCCTCCGTTTTCCCCTTGTTGTATATGAGGTTGTTTGCTTCCGCAAATTCCTCGCAGGCTCCCCATACCCTTCTCCAGTTTGCCTCTATCGTCTTGGCCGAAGTGCCGGTGATGATCAGTATTTGATCGTCAGCGTAGGCTTGCGCCGACACTATCTCCTCTTGGCTTCTGTACTGTTCTGGTATACCTTTATACTTCTCCTCTCTTAGTGTGTTATTTATCTTTTCTATTCTTTGGAACCAGTCTTCCATCAGGGTGATCCATAGCACTGGGCCCATACTTGAGCCTTGTGGGCAGCCCCGGTTCGCCTGCGTTTCGCTCTTGCCTGTTTTAATATTTCTTTTGCCCATGAAATCATATGCCAATTTCCTTGTTTCGCCGTCTATGTCCGCCTTTTCTAACTGTAGGTCGACCGCTTCCGGCCATGCTAGATTAAACGCATTTTTTTAGGTCTAGCGCCACTATGAGCTGTTGTCGCTTGTTGTTTCTGTTCGTCTGTATTTTGTTTGTTAACTGTTCAATGGCTTGGATGGTGCCCCTTCCCACCCTGAAGCCGTATTGGTTTTCGCTTAACTTGTTGCCGTGTTCTAGCTGGTGCTGCAGTCTTTTTGTTGTAATTTTATCCAGTAGTCTACCCAACGCCGGCATTAAGCATATGGGCCGGTGTGTCCCGTCATTTTTTGGTATTAGTAGGACGTTTGCTGTTTTCCACGTCTCTGGGTAGATTCCCTCTTTTAAGCATCTGTTGTATATTTGTGCTAATCTCGTTCCGGCCGCCTCTGCCAGGTGTGGTAGGGCCTCGTTTGGGATTTTATCGTCAGCTGTCGCTTTCCCCTTTTTCATCGTGCCAGCTGTTTCTATTATTTCTTTTTTTGTTATCTCTGGGGTTGTTTTATTGTTGTATATTTTGTGCCTGTTACGTCGTGTTCTTTGTACCTCGGTGTCCTCCTCGGGACTGTCGAGCGGGAATAGCCTTCTTAATTCCTCTTTATTGACCTTGTCTTCGTCCTCCGTACCCTCTTTGCTTGCGTTTGGCTTAGCTGTTTTTATTTTGCCTGTGCGGTCTTTCCCCAGGATCTTCCATATTTTGTGCCACGGTTGTTCTGTGGTGATTTCATCGATGCATTCTTTGAGTTTGTCACACTTGGTTTGTCTTATCAATTTTTTGTAGTTATTTCTCGCCTCGATGTAGTCTTTGCCATATTCCTCTACATTGTTGCCATGTGTCTACTTCTCTAGATTCCATTTTCTTTTCTTCTTTTCAAGTTCTTTTCTGTTGTGGTCCAGCTTTTTCGTCCACCATACATTGCCACTTTCTTCGTTCCATTTTTGCTTTATGTGCTTCTTGCACAGCGTTTATGCAATTTCCTGGAACTCTTTGGCCATTTCGTTCGCCCCCTTTTCTTCTCGGTAACTTTGTGTATTAAGTTCATTTTTGAAGAGTTCCCAGTTAGTGTTTTCAAAGTCAAACACTCTCTTCCTTAATGTCTGTTCCTTATGGTATGCTCTCGTCTTGTACGTAATAATTCTGTGATCACTTAGTGTGATTTCACTCTCCTCTACCTTTCGCTCTGTTATTTTGCAATTTCGGTGCAGTGTCGAGTCGACCCAACTCTCTCCCCTAGTGCTGTGGAAGGTGGCCGGGTCGTCCGGTTCATTCGCTATCGTGTAATTCTGTGTTACTACCCATTCCCATAGCCAGTCGCCTCTCTTGTTCTTTTCTCTTCCTCCCCAGCCTGGGTTTTTGGCGTTAAAATCAACAGCTATGAGAATGGGCCCTTTCCACTTGTCGCATTTGGGCTGTACCTCCTCTACTCTGCTGGGTATGTCCCCTTCTGGCTCGTTGTATATGTTCGCTATTAATATTTCGGGTTTGGCGTTTAAGACAACGAATGTAGCGTTGCTTGTGTTATATTCCGCCATTTCTCTACAGTACCCTTTAATTTTGTTGTTAATCCAGATGTGCGCTTTTGCCATGTCCTTGCCAGCTCTGGTGTAGTTTTTATTTTCTGGTAGGGTTCTTGTATTAAGATTATATCGGTTTCATTCCTGGCGGCGTAGGCTTTCAGGTTCTCGGCTGCTTCCCTGCCTTTGCCTAAGTTTATTTGTACTATTTTGATTTTGTTTTTGTCGGTTTCTTTAATTGTCACTGTGACTTTGTACTTTTTGTTATCTTTTGCGGGTGACTTTCACTCCGTCTTTTTCTGTGAGACTTCTCTTCTTGTCTCCGTAATTGTTTCTGCATAGGTGCGTCTTTTCTGACCTTTTCTGTTTACAACTTGCCACTTTTCCTTATTCTTCTCTTTCTCTTCCTCGTTTTCAATCTTTTTCTTCTCGGTGTCTACCGGGAGCGTTGTGCTGTGGTTTGTATCTTTTTGTGCCGTATTAGGGTTTGCCTGGGTCTTCTTCGCTTTATGGCTTGGCTTATTTGCATCGCCTGTGCTTCTGTGTGCCTTTTCATTTTGCCATTTCTAGTCCAGCTTTTAGGCTCTCATTTTCCCCAGTCAGTCTTCCCATTTTCATGGACCAGATTGTGAGTAGATCCTGTATGCTGCGTAAGTTCTGATTTACGCGGGTTTGTTCAGCTTCATTATATTTTATTTTGTTGCTAGCGTATTGGTTTGCCGCTGTTTCAATATTTCTGATGTGTCTTGTAAAGAGGTTTAGCTCTTCGACTTCGGAGGTTGCCTCCGTAGTTTCTGTTTCGCTCTGTTCAGAGCATTGCTCCTGTATCTCTTCTACTACTTCCTCTACTTCCTCATCTTCCCTCTCCACCTCGCACATTGTTTTTATAAAAAGATTTCTGTTCATGATTGTTCCCACGATATCGGTAGAATTGGGTCGTCGCTGCCTGGCAGTGCTCCGTTACCAGGCAGAAGGCTTTTTATGACTGGGTTCGCCATTTGCCCAGAAATTGGCACTAGGTGTTGTGCTGCTCCACAACCACGCATCCCATCGGCGTGTAGCCTACCTTAAGATTGAGTAGGTTTTTATAGTGGTGCCTCATCCACGCGGTCCGGGCGGTGAAGCCAAGACCCTCAGACTTCTGCAGATACTCGAGCGTCTGGTACGCCAGTCCGAGCCGTCTGCGGTGTGATCTACCTCTCCTCCTCACCACTTTTCGAAGAAAAGTGGCATCCGGGCTTGAGACCGGCAGTGGCGGAGTTAGTAGATAGGGACAGAGGGAATCTCGTTAATCCATTCATGCGCGTCACTAATTAGATGACGAGGCATTTGGCTATGAACATACTTATGAGCTGATTCGATGGGAATCGTACATTTCGGGATAGGGTGTCATCCTCCCGTGGGATCTCGTCCGGACCGGGTTAGCCTCCTAGGGGGCTCCTACCGGACCGGGAACGGGTGGTGTCGCATCTGGGGGGGGGGGTCTTCTCCCAGGTCTTCGTCGCGCCGGGGTCTGTCTACTCCATATGGCCCTCATGAACGCGCGGTGGATGGAGCATCCGTACCGGACAACGGAATGGACAATGGAGGACCTGAAGCACGGGCCCAGATTTAGAGCGGAGCACGTCTCCCGATTGGCATTAGGCCATACACCCCTCGCGCCCACGATTAGGGGAAGGAAGGAAAGGGATTTGCCGGGCCATAATGGTGGCCAATCAAATTAATTAACGTACTAATTAGGGAAGCGTGCGATAAAGCAATACCTAGGATTAGAAAATTTCAAAAGTCTGTGCCGTGGTGGACCAAGGAATTAGATGAATGTAGGAAGAAAACGAGGGATTTAAAGAGAAAGCTAAACAGAGCAAGAGGGGAACAAAACAGGGAAAATTGCAAATAACGTATTACGAACACTTCACAGCGTATAAAAAATTAATTAAAGATACCAGGTTAAAAGAGTGGAAGAAGTTTTGTATAAACACATTCACGGAAGATCCATGGGGGGTAGCGTACAAAGTAATTCGGGGTACAAAAAGAAAGCAAATTATTTCAAATGTAAAACTTCCCAACGGAGAATACACAAACACGCTGAGGGAAACCGGGGAGGCGCTGATTAAAAAGTTTTTCCCAGAGGATGGAATAAATGAAGACAACGAAGCACATACACGTACTAGGGAACGGGCGCGGGAAACCACGGGGCAACAGGTTGAAAAAGAACTATCATGGGGGGAACTAAACAAAGCTATCAGGGGAATCGGGCCTAAAAAAGCACCGGGCAGGGACAAACTAACCATTACAATAATAAAACAAGCTATGAAAACGATAGGCACAGAAATATACAACTGCTTCGCGGCATGCGTAAGAGAAGGGGTTTTTCCTGAAATATGGAAAGAAACAGAAGTTAGATTGATTCCGAAAGCGGGCAAGGACGATATCGCGGAAATGAGCAGCTACAGGCCGATCTGTCTGCTACCATGCATGGGGAAAATCTTAGACGACATACTAATAAAGCGGGTGGAATATCATGTAAATAAAAACGGGGGGCGGGCGGAGAACCAGTTCGGATTCTCAAAGGGCAAATCAACGGTGCACGCGATACGCGAGGTAGTTGAGTATATTAAAGCGGCAAAACGCGATGGCGAGTACTGCGCGGTGGTGTCGCTCGACATCGCGGGCACGTTTGACCATGCATGGTGGCCGACGATCATAGCGGAATTGGGGCGGCTGAACGTGCCCGCGAATTTAATCAACCTGGCCAGGGACTTCCTCACCGGGAGAAAAGCTAGGATGCAACTAGGGGGGGAAATAATCGAAAGGGAAATCCAAAAAGGGTGCCCGCAGGGGTCAAAGTCCGGGCCGGGTTTCTGGAAGATCATACATGCAACATTACTAAGGGAAAACATGCCAGAGAACACGAAAATGATTGCTTTCGCGGACGATACGATCGTCTTAGCGAGAGCAAAGCAACACAAAAAGCTAAAAAAAACAGTGAATGACGTACTAGTAAAGATAAATGAATGGGGCAAGGAGGTAAACCTTGAGTTTAATGCGGAGAAATCAGCAGCGCTGTTTTACGGCAAAAAAGCGGGACAAACCAGGCTGTCATATAAGATGGGGGGAAAATATATTAGAAGCGTAGAAAAGATAAAATATTTAGGAATTATAATAGATGATAAATTGAGCTGGTCTCACCATATAGCGTACATATGCAACAAAGCGCGGAAAATCTCGCAACAATTAAAAGTAGCTTGTAGACTAACGTGGGGATTAAATAAGGAGGCAATGCGCACAATCTACCTGGGAGCGGTGGAACCGGCCATGACATACGGGGCGGCGATATGGGGGGAAAAGCTAAAAACGCGGGACATCAAGAAGCTCAGATCCGTACAAAGGGTAATGGCACTAGGGGCAGCTGCCGCATACAGAACAACATCAACAGAAGCAACATTCGTGATAGCAAACCTAATCCCGATAGAAGAAAAAATTAGGGAAACGGCGGAAAGATGGAACGTAAGGGAAAGCGGGGAATTAAACATAGGGGGAGAAACAATAGAAATAGAGAAAAGAGAAAATGGCGACAACCACGACCCGAGCACAGGGGCGGGGCTTAAATTCACCACAGCCAATAGAGAAGTCTGCAGCGAGAACGCCATTTATACGGACGGATCTAAGACAGACGAGGGGGTAGGCGCGGCCTATGTGGTATATAGAAGGGGAATGGAGACGGAACACCGGCTGATTGGACTGGGGGGCACATGCACGGTGTTCCAAAGCGAAATGGTGGCGATCAGGGAGGCGCTGAAACATATAAAATACACCGAGGAAAACGAGCACGAATGCGAATGGGAGGTAACATCAGACTCAAAAACCGCCCTTCAGGCGCTAAGAACGTCCACCAAACCGACGGAACTGATGGCCGAAATTATAAACTTAAAAAAGGAAATCAGGGGAATAGTAAATTTTCGGTAGACTAAAGCACACGCTAGGAACAAGGGGAACGAACGGGCGGACGAACTAGCAAAAACGGCTGTAGAAAGGGGGGAAAGAATGTACAAGAAGGCACCGTTCTCCTACGCTAAAAAGAAAATAAGGGAAAAAGCAATTCAGAACTGGGATAACGGGTGGAACAGCACAGATAAGGGGAGAACGACTTTCTTGTACATTCAGAACCACGAGGAAAGGGCAAAGATAAAGATAGGGATTACATATAGAATGTCACAACTAATGACCGGACATGGGAACTTCCGGGGGTACTTAAAGAAAATAAAGAGAAGAGAGACGGAGGAATGTACATGCGGGGCGCCTTCTGAAACATGGGAGCATGTAATGTTCGAATGTGAAAATACGACAGAACAGCGGGGCAGGGCAGACAGCAAATTAGAAAGTAAGGGGCTCAACTGGCCACGTAACACACAAGAACTAGAAGAAATCAGGAAAGAGGGGGCGTTTTGGGAAACGTTCAGCGAATTCGCGGGGGAAGTGGAATCGCTGAAAGTCGGGTAGGCCTTAATTAAGGGGGGCACAAAACACGTAAAAAAAAAACAAAAACAAAAAACACGAACACGAGTAAAAACACAAGCGGAAATAGAATTGATTAATGAGTTGACCAGGGCACGCGACTGAGATTAAGCTTGCACACGCTTGATCGACGATGGACTCACGCCGTATACCGGGAAAAAAAAAATACAGATTGGGCAACTGGAAACCCGCACAAGGAGAGCGTTTCCGAACGAAAATTTACTGTGTATAATGTACATAAATAAAAATGACGATAGAGCCTAATTGCTCTAACGAATATATGTAAATATGGGGATTTACAATTAATTGGAAGTGGGCGAATAAAAATAAGAAAGCTCTATGTGTATTATTTTAAATATGGGGTAATTTTAAGGGGTGGAATTAAAATTATAAAACAACGGGGAATACTATTTATTCTTAACTCACAGAACCTTGGAGGGTAGTATTAAGACTTAGTCTTAGCTTTTTTATAATTGCTATACTTATGTAACGCAAGTTTCTTTAAATGAATAAATTGAATGTCCTAAGTTACCAACGGCTTTCATGGTACCCATTAAGCGTTAATTTGGGCGCTTTAACACGACGTTTGGTTCATCCCACAGCACCAGTTCTGCTTACCAAAAGTGGCCCACTTGGCACCCTGGATCCGTCATATAATAACATATATTTGTCTCTCGGCTTCATCGTTCGAGCAAGCCGGAGATCTTACCCATTTAAAGTTTGAGAATAGGTTGAGGTCTTTTCGACCCCAATGCCTCTAATCATTCGCTTTACCGGATGAGACTCGCTCATACCGGGTGCCAGCTATCCTGAGGAAAACTTTGGAGGGAACCAGCTACTAGATGGTTCGATTAGTCTTTCGCCCCTATACCCAGTTCCGACAATCGATTTGCACGTCAGAATCGCTACGGACCTCCATCAGGGTTTCCCCTGACTTCGTCCTCACCAGGCATAGTTCACCATCTTTCGGGTCCCAGCATGTACGCTCTGGGTGCGCCTCGGCTCGCGTTGAGCCATAGAGACGCCCCGGGCGTGCGGCGTCGGCACGTTAGCCGTCGCATCCGCCCTTGGCGCGCCTTCACTTTCATTGCGCCTGTGGGTTTCGCTATAGTCCCAATGACTCGCGCACATGCTAGACTCCTTGGTCCGTGTTTCAAGACGGGTCCTAAAAGTACCCAAAGCTATAGCGTCGCTGACGGGCGTGTTCGTGAAAAAGGGGAGTCCGTCTGAGGACACCGCCGCGAGCAGTCTTGACGGGTGGTCCGGTGTCTGCACACTGGGTCCGAGGCAGCCGGATTTGCCGCGAGCACTTGCGACGGGCCGGACGCGAACCGGAGGATCGCGGCCCCGCGCCACTGTCATACCGTCGAGCGAGCGGGCCGGGAGCCGGGGGTCCGAGCGGACGCCCGCGAGGGCGCCGCGTGGTCTGCCCCTCCGGTCCTTAGGCCCGCGCCCAACGGGTCGCGACGTCCTACTGGGGGAGAAGTGCACGCGTTCGCCACCCGTATGCGGCGGCGAGCGGTGCGGCCGGCGCCGGAGCGCCGGTCGTCGAGAGACGCGCTGAATCTCCCCTTTCGACCTTTCGGGTTTCTCAGGTTTACCCCTGAACGGTTTCACGTACTATTGAACTCTCTCTTCAAAGTTCTTTCGGTCTCGTGATCATATTTAGCCTTAGATGGAGTTTACCGCCCGCTTAGGGCTGCACTATCAAGCAACCCGACTCTGAGGAGAAGTCATCCCGGCGGCCGGCGGCGATCGCAACGGGCCTAGGGTCGTGAGATCATTTTTGTTAATCATCACCGGAGGCTGCGAGACGACGCGACAACGCCTAAGGCGCCAACGTCGTGCGTGTGCGCGTGCGCGCGACACTCGTTTTTGCGACGTGACTGTTTTGAGAGGACGGGACCGATCGCTGCCGCGTCGAAACGGGCGCTCCGGTCGCGAACCTCCAGCTTCGTCCCGACGTGCCGGACACGTTTCCGACATCGGACAGTCGTGGAAATTGAATCGACCCTCAGCCAGGAGTGGTCCAGGAACAGTATCCAAGGACCGCAATGTGCGTTCAAAATGTCGATGTTCATGTGTCCTGCAGTTCACAATATGACGCGCAATTAGCAGCGTTCTTCATCGACTCACGAGAGAAGTGATCCACCGTTCAGGGTTGTATATATAAATGGAGTGCTTTCGAGGACGCGGCGGCACTGGTATGTGCGCGCGCGCTTCCCGCGACTCTTGGGTGCCTCGCCGTGCACCAGAACTTACAAGTGTGGTGTCTGGTCTCTGGTTGGTATCTCTGCACGACGAGCGACGACAACAACACAACGACAACAGACGTATTCATAATACTTTTTCTTGTTGTGTGTGAAGAATGCTGCGCCGTCGCCGTGCAGGTGTTTGTGCTTTTCAGTTCTCGTGTTTGTTGTGCTTGAAATATTAAAAAATATTGGTCAACACATGTTGTGCTTTCCTTTGTGGCTTGTGTGCGCGTGCAGCGGAGAGCGATCGCTCGCGAGTTGGTCGGACCGCCAACGGCTGACCGTGTTTGGTTCGGCCCGGGCGTGTTACTTTCAATACCCCTTACGCGGAGCGCGCTATGCGCGTCCACGCTTTTTCCGGGGTGCCCAGCGCCGGCGTCCGCTATAAAGGCGCGCGCGTTTTTACCGCTCTCCCATTCGTGCCGTACGCGACACACGCAGCGGCACAAGTGTGGTGTGTTTTGTGCAAAGCGTGCAAAAAGTTTGCAAGTGCGTTTTGCGTCCCTAATACGAGGACGTGGCATTTGGCTACCTTGTGCGACGTTTTCTTCTCGCACGAGTATCGGTCGGCCGGTCGGACACGTGCGGTACACACACAACATCTCACCGGCGGCCTTTTCAGCTTGACGGACATTTATTTGTGGCGCGCGCCTTGTGGCTTCGCATTTTCACATTCACATTTTCTTTTTTGTTTTATTTTTGTGGTTCGGTCGGATGCGTGCGTGTGCACACGTCTCACCGACGCCGCCGCGCCTTTTTCATCATTTTCGAAAAACGTATGGATTTTATTCGTGTGTGTGCGTGCGTGCGTGCGTGCTTGACGACGACGACGACGACAACAACAACGTTAATGATCCTTCCGCAGGTTCACCTACGGAAACCTTGTTACGACTTTTACTTCCTCTAAATGATCAAGTTTGGTCATCTTCCCAGCAACATCGGCGACGTCGAAACGCCACCGCGCACCGGTCCGAAAACCTCACTAAATCATTCAATCGGTAGTAGCGACGGGCGGTGTGTACAAAGGGCAGGGACGTAATCAACGCGAGCTGATGACTCGCGCTTACTGGGAATTCCTCGTTCATGGGTAACAATTGCAAGCCCCAATCCCTAGCACGAAGGAGGTTCAGCGGGTTACCCGGGCCTTTCGGCCAGGGAGGACACGCTGATTCCTTCAGTGTAGCGCGCGTGCGGCCCAGAACATCTAAGGGCATCACAGACCTGTTATTGCTCAATCTCGTGCGGCTAGAAGCCACTTGTCCCTCTAAGAAGAATTGATTGTACGCCGGCAGTAAAAATCGCGCGCGACGACGGGCGCGAGGCCCGCGGCGCCGGCGGACCTTTGAGATGCCGTAAGTGCAGTTATCAGGTCAGAGTCTCGTCCGTTATCGGAATTAACCTGACAAATCGCTCCACCGACTAAGAACGGTTATGCACCACAGTAGATGGAATATACCGATTCTGGGCCCGGAAGTAATCCCGGAAGTAATCCCGGAAGTGACTTCCGGTTTCCGGTTTCCGCTTCCGGTTTCTGCTTTCGGTTTCCGCTTCCGGTTCCTGTTTCCGGTTCCGGATGTAGATAAGATAAGGGGTTCGGATGTAGATAAGATAAGGGTTTCCAGTTATACAGGATGTAGATAAGATAAAGGTTTTCGGTTATACAGGAAGTAGATAAGGGGTCCTGGCTGGTAGGAGAAAGAGGTGGGAGAAAGTGGTGGAAGGTGTGAGCGTTGAATATACATTGTCGCAATAATGCAGTTTACAAATACGGAACGAGAGCCTCTAATGGATCGCATTAACAGTGCCATAGAAGCATACCACGAAAGTAAATTAACCTCCGAACACTTAAAATATTTACCAGAATATTACTTGAAGAGGTTGGAAGGTCTGGAGCTTTTAAACATCTGGTCATTTTTGCCGTTGAGCTTCAGGGACAAGGAAAGATTACCCTGTTTTGAACACTACAATACGGGAAGGACCCACATCGATGGACCACCCTCACCAAAATATAAGTGTCATCAGTGTTTGAACACATCGAAAATTTCATCCACTTAGCAGAAATTCATTCCCAGGTGGTGACAACTTACCGACAGTTAAAATGAATTATACCAATAATTCCTCAGTAGCGTCAGATGAAAATGGACAATTCACACAGCATTTATGGGTTCCGTTTTGGTCGATAATTTTTGTAATTATATTTATTATTATTTATACAATATTACATTTATGTAAAGGTTATAAAAAATAAATAATTTTAAACATATTTTATTTCATTTTATTTCATTTTATTTTATACAAGTCATCACAGTTATTAAAAAAAAATAATGGTATTAATAAAAAATTCGGTGTCTGTGTGTTTTTCATAAATTGTTGGTTCTTAAAAATAAAAATTGTTGGTTCTTAAAAATAATTTTGATGATATGGAGCTACCATTATATGATATCTTTATGTCCCCAAGCCAGAGTGTGAACACCATTTTCATATATAAATCGTTTATCATCAAAAGGTGATAGAACTAATTTATTGTGTGTGACGGAAAATATCTGGTGTTTAATAGATTTGAATATATTTTGTGTACAGGTAATTGTGGATTTATCATATAAGCAAAGTTTATAATCGCTGAAATTCAAATTTTGTAAAACAACATATTTTTTTACACCTTTAGCTCGCTTAATCGTAATTTTATTCTCATCAATTTCGTTAGCATTATCTAAATGTTGATCCACCTCACTCTGAAGTAATTTGATTGAATACATTTTTGCACGCAATCCGACAAATTCAGAAATAATTTTACCCCCAAGTTCATCTTTAAATAACCCCAATACCGCTTTATTTTGCAGTGGGATATTGTAAATGTTCGAAGGAGTGAAGTTACTTGTATCAAATTTTGATAGGTCTTGTTTCATGTCGCTATATAAATCATTAGTATGTAATTTTAATATAAAACTGTCAGTGTCCATGTAGCACAAAGTCACGTTATCAACATATTTTGGTTTTAAATGGTTATAATAAAAATCGTACATCAAAAATTTTGATAATTCCAAAACAGTAAATCCAATGTAAATCGGTTTATTATAAATTACTTTTGTCCTCTCTAGTTGAACTGCAGCTAGATTCTCAGAAAATATAGAGATACATTTAAAATTTAATTTTGATACTAAACTTTGAACTCCACGTCGTTTACCGATATCATCCCAATGATTCACTAATTTGACATCAATACGTTTATCGACATTATCCATCGTTTTTCCAAAAACAGAATTGTTCATGAGTTTATAGAAGTCTTTATCAAAATCGTTGGTTGCCATTTGTCTCATTGAAGTGTTTAAATCGATATACTTTTTTAACCAATCTGATTGAGTGAATTGAATAACGCGATGAATGTTTGTTAATTTTGAACCGTTTTCTAATGCCTGTGTTAACGGGAGGTTGAGGGGTCTTGTAATATTCGTGCTTTGTCCTTGACTTATTTAAATGGAGAGCATGATTTTTGCACTTACAAGATGCTCCACCGTAACACTCCGTTAGCTCAGTTAAATACAAAAATATATACTTACTCAGACTTCCTCGTTGTTTCTTTGTCTGGTTTCGGACACACACTTCATTTGATTTTTGGGTTTAATTTAGTTTGAATAAAATGAATATGTGAACGCTAATATTCCACAACAACAATATAATTTATTATAACAACCAAACCGAAAAATGAAAAAGAATGAAGACAATGAATATACAGATGAAAAGAAAGTAAATGAACGTAAATATGAAATGACAATACAATAATTTACAGTGACGACGACTTACGATTAACAAAAATGAATACTGACAAATGAAATGATGAACGACGGAAAATGATTTACGCGGACACGGATGACACGGAATGGTTACGCACTGATGAACTGTCTTGAAGATGTCGTGACTTGCACTATGATGTTTTTGATTCGACTCGCGATGAAATGATAATTGTTTGAGTTTAGACTCAACTGTTCTTGATGATGTTCCAAGGATAACTGCCTTCTTCCCTCTTCGATCTTCCCCAACCACCGATGTCTTCACCCCCGCCATGTATCTTGGGGGTGACGGTGATTGGTCGAAGGTTGTGGTGGAGGAAGTTTCGGGATGGGGTTGCGCAGTGGCAACTTCTACCAGAGGCCAAAAGTTTTGGGCCTCTGGTTTCGGACCGTTCTGGCGTGTCGAAGATGTGCTGCAGATGTTACGACCATAAACCTTTGTTCTCGGAGTTTTTCCCAAACCCGACGAAGATTTCTAAAAGCTTTGTCTTCCTGGTCGTAAACATCTACAGCTCGCCAGGAGGTTTATAATGGTGGCCCTCGGAGGTGCGGAGTTTTATGACGGTGCGTCTTCGGGGTTGTAAAATTCGGGCGTTGGGCTTGGTGCGCGGTTTACGATGGGGATGTTTGTTAATACGTAGCCGTATTGTGTTGGTCACGTTCCGGTGCGAAATGTACAACTACCTACTTATAATATTTACAAAAATATATACAAAAGAACATCGAATGAATATTTACGAACTTGAATCATTTGGAATTAAAATGATTATGATGAAATGAAAATGAGCAAAACAATTGGAGTCCGATGTTTTCGCGAATGAGAATGAAATATAATCAAGTTACGACGTTTTCGATAAATCGCCGGTAACACCTGTTTTAACATTTTATAATGAATGATATAATTTGATTTATTGTTTAAATTTAGAATGAGCTTAGTATTTGAGAATTTAGATCCTGGAGGAATGACGTTTTCCACAAGGCAAGATAAATCATTGTGTTTACAATGTAGATTTTGAGGACACTCGATATCTACTTCAAGGAAATATCCAATCGGTGAATCATCGGGTAAATTTAATATATCAATATTTTTAAAAACGTCCCTTTCTAACCATTTAAAACCACCACATGGTAATTTTTGGGACATTTCCCAACCATATAAATTATTAGCATCCCAGTAGCTCAAATAAGATAGCAATAAGGAGCATATATTTATTATTAGCTTTAGCATGCCGAAGTGAACACTGGCAAATACCACCTCGTATTCCCTTTTTAATAAAGTGATGCATATCTATGTCGGTTAATAATTCCAATTTTATATCAGTAATTTTGAGCATGGCATCCCAAGTTAAACCTGGTGCTGTATAATAGTAAGCCGGATCCAAATTATATGGTTTAATGCAAACATTGCGAACATTTTCGAATATATCAGCTAATAGTAAAACATCAGTTTTTAAATAAATGTCTGAATATTCCTGTAATGTTTTACAGCTAAACTTACTCCATACATTGTTTGCATGTTCATACTCCTTTGTAGTGATGTCAGTATTCGTGAGGGAATTGAAAAATTCATTTTTAGGGGGTAATTTTGTTTCACTAAGACGCTCATATGAATCCATATACTGATAAGGAAATACCCCTTTTTTGTGACTAGTTGAAACTGTTCGTCAATAGAGAAATATTTTCTGACATTATGTAATTGTTGAGGCTTCAAATTTTTTGCTAATTTTTCCAAAGATGTTGACATGAATTTAAATGAGTCTAGAAATCTTAATTTATAGTAAATATCCCGCTCAATACCCCGCTTATCAGTATATCGATCCACTTTAATAGATTTCGAAAATGATATATATTTTTCTTTATTCTGAGGAATAAGATCAATTTTATCATCATCAAGACCAAATTCTTTGACAAATAAGTGAGCGTCATATCCGAATAAATTGTGAAAAAAATGGGTAAAAATGTTGGTATTTTATAATTTAAATTACAATTTTTATGAGCTGCTCCAATCCACTTCCCTGTTAAATGGCAATGATTCGCGACTTTATCAATAGGGTCTAAATATTTTTCACAAATATGACATTTAACTTCTGAATCAAAAAGATGTTGCTCAACTGGACTTAATTTAATCATAGGGATAATAGGTTTTAAATAATTACTATAAATAAATTGAGCATCTGCATATAATTTCTCCATAAAAACTTTCGGGCAATCCAAACCCGTATATGTTACTAATTTGTCTAAATTTTGATTAAATGTGCATTTAATATAATATGCAAAACTATAAGGAGCATGAACGTGTGTTGCATATGTGTACGATTTATTTGGATTCGGCTGACATGACTCAATGGGGATGAGAAGAGATTCAAAATCAGCGTATACAACAAAAGGTGCACGCATTTTAGAATTGAAATTATTAAATTGTAATATATTTTCAATAACTAATTCACCTTTCCTGTTTTTGATTACATTTTCTGTAGGCATTATTGTGTACACCTTAATACAATCATTATTACAATGAGCTAAAAGTGTACTTTCAGAAGGAAAAAATGTTAAACAACCTTCACATAAATGTATCTTATGTCCATATGAAGAAACTTGATTCGAAATTAAGGCGAGATAGATTTTTTATCCAAATATAGTGACCCTTTTCAGCATCCTCTATATATAAAAGATTTATATGGTTTGTTCGTTTACATTTTGTAAAATAAATAGGCCCTACCACCTCATGTATTTGTTTTTGATTATTAAATTCCAACCCATATACGTTAATTGACATGTTGTTGGACACTTCAAATTTGGGGATGTCTTTTACTTTTACTGGTAGCTCCATACCTTTTAAATCCAATACGGTTGAATAGTGTGGATAAGACGTGATACGATCTGAATGGCCTCCGCGTTGTACAGGGTGGAGAGCCGATGTAACCGCCCAAGCAAAACATGCATCATCTACATTTCGCACATTGACGCAAGCGTTCTTCTTTTTCACACTAGTAGGTAGATCGATGTATGATGATCCTCTGATTGTTGAATATTTATTAATATTCACTTCCAGGTGAGATATCTTCAGCAGAGCCCATCCACTACCACGTTCCTATAGAAAATAATAGATTTTTTTTTCATACTTGAGCTAACAAGTGGTTGTATTTTACTTACTTGAAATTCCTCACTTTTTGTCTTTACAGTATCGCACAGTGTTAAATATAGCTCCTTCATGTCGGTGGCTGGAGTAGTAATTTGGAATTTAGTGTTAAACGATTTTACTTCGGGCTGTGCTTCGTTTCCTGGTTAAATATACACTCCAAACAGTTCAATGTTTACTTTAGTGTTCAGGTGCATATGATTTCTAACCAAACATATGAATTTTTCACACGAGTTGACCAAAAATGTGGGAATATCTGTTTGGTCCCCAACCGCATCGATCCCATAAGTCGCCACACGATTTTTAAAGCCCGAAGTAATCATAAATACCCCATCACTCTGACATTCCAGATGCCCAGCTGTTGAAAAATCCTTTCTGCAGATATTACACATCTTTGTGTATTTCACC
This sequence comes from Philonthus cognatus, assembly GCA_932526585.2. Classification (NCBI taxonomy): domain Eukaryota; kingdom Metazoa; phylum Arthropoda; class Insecta; order Coleoptera; family Staphylinidae; genus Philonthus; species Philonthus cognatus. Next base: position 42,215,864 of record OW052250.1, on the reverse strand, counting down.
TTCTTAGATTTAGATGTCCCAGCATCTTCATCTTGACCAGCTTCCTGAGGGTGGTATTTCAATACATGTTTTCTCCTGTTGTGTAACAACGAAAAAGTAGATGCACAAAACTCACACGGAAACATTTTTTGTATACTGTTTTAAACGAACAGAATTGCACAAGTGTTCTTAGCAAACTGAATAGCTTTTAAGTTGGAATCACATTATATATAATGTGAGAATAGGTGGTGGTGGAGATTAATTTTTATCATCAACGATTAGATGGAAGTTGTGGCAAAGATAAATTTTTATCATCAACGGAAATTCAAGATTATGTGGATGTTGTGGTGGAGATTATTTTTTATTATCAACGATTAGATGGAAGTTGTGGTGGAGATTAATTTTTATCATCAAAGGAAATTCAAGATTATGTGGAAGTTGTGGTGGAGATTAATTTTTATCATCAACGATTAGATGGAAGTTGTGGTGGAGATTAAATTTTATCATCAACGATTAGATGGAAGTTGTGGTGGAGATTAATTTTTATCATCAAAGAAAATTCAAGATTAATCTTGAATTGTTGTTGATATTAAGAATGTAATCACCACCTCCACCTATTTTCGCAATATATAATGCGATTCACACTTAAAAGTTATTCAGTGTTACGATTAAGTTTGTACCTAACAAAAAAATAATGTGTGACGAATTTACCGAGGGTACGAGGTGTGGGGAATGCCCAATTTGCTTAACAAATTGGGTAGGATTTGCATTGAAGTGTGATCATTTATTTTGTGGGGGTTGCATCGCGAAAATCCGTAAGTGTGCGATCTGTCGGAGACGGATCTGCCGTGAAAACGTGCTGAGGATTTATTTGAATAATTCCGGCCCGAGTGCGTCTTCAACAGATCGCACACTTACGGATCCTACTCCATCAACCTCCACAAGTACGGATCCTACTCCATCAACCTCCACATCAACTCCGCTCGCCTCAACATCTTTTGCTACCACGCTCGCTGCTGCAAGAACTCCACCCAACCAGAATTTCCAGAACTGGGAATTGTATAAGTTGGGGAGGAGGCGAAGAAAGCGAAGAGTGGCAGAGAGGAGGAGGCTAATACAAAGACAAAGATGGGAAGAGTGGAGGGAAGAGTGGATAAGTCAAAGACAAAGATGGTTAGATTGGAGGAGGGGATACTTAGGGATGGAACCGTACATATCCGAAGATCCCTACATATCCGATAATGACACGGAGATTGAAATTTCGGACGATGAAGGGATCTTTGATGCAGATACGGAGATTGAACTTGTTCGTAGTAAATTAAAAGTGTAAATTTAATTGTTATAGTTTTGATTTTTTATTTAGTCGGATGAGGAACCAACGGCCCCTGCAACGTCAACGGTCCCTGTGGTGCCAACGAATGATGATGATGATGATGATGATAGTTGGTAGACAACATCATCATCATCATTTTAAAAACGGTCCTTTTCAGGACCAACAATTTATTTATGAAACATATACACATTGCAACGTATCGGTCTACGTATTAGTTTAATCACTAAAATTATTTTTTAACCATTAGGGGAGATGTGAATAATACTAAATAATAACAGTAGAGTATTTTAAAATATTTTATTGAGTAAGTTTCTTAATTTCAAAATCAATACAAATTTTATTAAAATGTGTATGCAAACATTCCAACATCAAAAATGAATATTGTTTATGCTTATAAATAGAAATCCATTTTAACACATTTTTATATAATTCATTACTATTTGAATCCTTTGTACAAGATAATAAAATTGAACAATAATATGAATAAAATTGTAACGCTTTTAAATTATTCAATTTGCATGTAATAAGTTGTTTCAAACACATCAAATTACAAAATGTTTCTTCCGATATAATAACACTCAACTCCCTCTGCTCAATCCATATAGCCATAATATTTTTATATTCATTCTTGGTAATCTTGTGATCTCCGATGGTGATGGGCCTTTGTTAATTATTCAGGTTGATGTTCATAAATTGTAGCCATTCCTCCTCAGTGAAGAAGATACATGAATGAGCGCCCCAGATTTTCACAACTGGAATGAATCCAAGGGCTGGGCTTATTCCGATGCTCACGTTCTTTGTAGCCGATTTGTTTAGAGGACATGTTGACTGACCCAAAAGTGTTAATTCAATCTTGAACGCATCATCGTAATTTGAAATTTGATTATCAATGATGTCGTTGAAATTTCTTTCTTGATTTGTAGCAGACATCGTTGAATGATTCTGGACAACTAATATTTGATTGAAAATGTTTGCTTTCGTTGAATGATTCTGGTAAACTAATATTTTATTACAAAAATGTGTGCTTATATAGCGATAGTCTTATCTACATCCGGACCCTTATCTAACCACAAGCTCAAACACGACTAAACTTGTTCAAACTTGTTCAAACTAGTTCAAACTTGTCAAGGTTAAACTTGTCTGTCTTTTAAAATAAAATAGTTATTGAATATTGCTTTAATTTTAATCAAAATTTGGGAAGCTGTGCAATAGATATTTAATTGGTCAACACCGTTTTTACGAACACTTTCAACTCTCTTTGAAAATTCATTAAATGCATAAGTATTAAGTTTATCAAAAAAATATAATAATCCATCTGTATATCTAAATACCCCAGTGATGTTTGTTGGAATTCCGGGAAAATCATTAGAAATCAAGCCGAATTTAGCTACCTCAAATGTACATTCTTTTATTTAAAAAAAAACGCCCATTATCACAAAATATATATGTTTGCCCTCTATATGTATTTACAACGCCCCGTACTCCGGTACATGTTCTAATATTTCCGATATCTATCAAATTATTCGTATATACTAATGATAAATTATCTGGATTAATTACAAAAATTTTATCATTTGAAAATATTGCAATGTTACCATCGAGTCTTTGATAAATTGCATTAATTTTAGTAAAGTTCTCAGGTAGAAAAGGTAACCACTGATTGATTGATTGGGGTGCGATAATTTCATCATCATTCAACTTTTTATACCATACCCACTTTTCATATATAATAAATAATGTGTCTTCCACAATTAAATATGTATTAATATCCCGTAACAAACAAAGTTCTGGCATAATCTGATCTGCGGTTTTAACAATTGGTGTTTGTGTTGTTGATATATCGGATGCTTTAGACGTAGATGTTGAATATATTTTTGTTGTATTTTTCTTTTGCCCATATAAAGCTTGAACAGCATCAATATCATCTTGAGACAAGTCAATAATTGTTTGATTTTCTTGTGGTGAATAGTATGCGTACATGATTGATGTAATATCAAATGAATGTTTAATTCCTAATGTATGCTCAATTTCGTGTAAAAGTACTTGCAACAAACTAATTTCTGACGATGAACAATTATAATGACACCATTTTTCATCTTTGTCCAAATGTATTTCAACGTTTTTTGAATTTATTGTAGGTAAAAACGCATGTCCTAATATAATTCCTTTTCCATCTAGTTGGTAAGGACAATTTGCTTTTTTATAGCATTCATAAAATGTATGATTATATTTTTGGTAGGTTATAATTATATTAGTATTTCGTCTAGATCTCGTAAACTTTAAGTTTGTGTGTTTAGACCATATTTTAAACGCTTTACTGGCTATTTCAATGTCATTGAATGAAGCTCTGGGAAAATTCCATGTCAAATCCGTAAAATTCCACTGTAAACTCTTGCACATCTTTTAATCCACATCTCACCCGATTCATTAAATTTATTGTTTCGTTATTCAATTCTCCATCAATGGGTAAGTTATAATGTTCTTGAAACGTTTCGATAGCATTAATCAGCGATTCATTGTTTTCATTTTGTTATAAAAAATTATTTTCATCTAAATATCCAAACTGATGTAAATATTTATTCACATCAATTTCAGAACTTGCATTGATAAAGATTAAAAGCGTGATTAATTTGATAAACATCTTGTTGCGTTGAAGGTTAATAGAAAACTGATAATAATTACCATCATTAAACATATTTATATTTTTAATATTACAAACATTTACATTTATGTAGTTATAATACATTTGACTTATCTATCCAGCTATTTTGCGATTTATCTAATCCTAATCACTTGACGTACACTTTATTTCCCTTTTTCCTCAACACTTTTTCCACTAGGTAAACATCCTTGTGTTTAGTTTTTAAAAGTTCTTCAGCATAAAACGCCCCCTGGATTGGATCCCCCGAACTGTCTTCTAATAGGTAAACGGTAGGAATTGAAACTTTTACATGTGCTATTTTAAATAATTCAGTTGTCCAATTCGGTGTATAACCCTTATTAAATAATGCTTTTTGTTTACTAATACGGACGATATCACCCACTTTAAAAATCTTCTTTCCTGCTATTTTGATATGTGAGTAAATTGTTTTTAACAACTGCTTCTCCTTATCTTGAGTGACGTCACAGGGTCGCATTCCAGTTGTACTGTGTTTCCGCTTATTGTAATTAGACGTAATTTCACTTAAAACATCTATCCATTGATACTTTCCACGCAAACTAAATGCGCAATAAAGATGTTCTTTTAAAGTTCTTATCACACGCTCTGCCATAGAGGCTTTTATAACTGTATATGTGGAATAGTGGTTAATTCCGTTGCTGTGCATTACCTTCCTAAAATGTGAGTTGTAGAATTCGTTTCCTTGATCAGTTTGCAAGTTTGTAGGCGTTCGTCCATCTTTTAAAACATTTTTAAATGCATTAGCCACATTTACACCAGATTTATCTTTTAACGGAACGGTCCATAGATATTTTGAGAAACAATCAATCACTACTAATATGAATTTAAAACCCTTGTTTTCTCTTGCATAAAGACCAAATTCGGCTAAATCTGCTTGCCACAAATCGTCTAATCCTTTGATAATTGTCCGTCGTCGTGGGAATTTTTTTCTTGCAGGTTTGTGTAGTTCTTTGACTATATCAGCTTTTATCTTACTCATTGGAATCAACTTTTACTTTATAACAGTATTTTTTTTAGGAGGTACTCCAAGGTTCTGGTTTCCACTAACACCCTCCGGGTTCTGGTTATGACGACGAGCTCCTTCCAGGTTCTTGTTCATACTATTTAATACCATATCAAACATATCCAATTTCTCTTGAATGTTCGTACATGCAGTAATATTTGATTTTTTAACTTCTACAATGAACGATTTCAAATCTTTTAAATCAACGGCCGTGCCAAGTATTAATGCCCTTATAATATTCATTCTATTAGTAATGTTTTTCTCTAATTCATCCTTTATAATATTTCTGTTATTAGTAATGATTGTCTCTAATTCACCCTTTAAAATATTAGTTTTATTATTTATCGATTCAATAAATTCCAGTTTTAACCATGTTTTTAAATTTTTTTCGATATCGTTAACAATTAACTTAAGTTTATTTTCAATTTCCATAGAGTCAGTTTTATCTTCGATTCGAGTTAAGATTTTAGAAATCTTTTCATAATTATTATCAACGTATAATTTAGTTGCAACATCATCCAATTCATCTGGTTTTAGAGCATGGTTTAGCCGCTTTTTCTGCATATTGTAATGACCGCCCGAAGTAATGGTAAAGCCTGGACCGGGAGGGCCGCTAGGTCCGATCGGACCGGGAGGGCCGCTAGCACCTGTAGAACCGGGGGGACCTGTTGGACCGGGAGGTCCGCGAGCACCGGTCAAAGACGTGTTGGAATGACGTCCAAACTTGTCGACAGACATTATGTGAATGATGTGCAACAATTAAATTAATAAATTATCTCAGCTTCTCTCAGTTCTTCCTCGATCGATGCAATTTCATTGTCGTGAGAATTATTTCCAGCTCGTCGTGACGCATGTAATAACCATAATCTTTCAATTAATTCATTAGGATCATCCCAATATGTATATCTGTGAGTTTTATTTTCTACTATTAAATTTGAATCGAAACCAAGACCGCCTTTAGACCTGTGTGCGCTTGCTTCAGACTTTGATCTGTGTTGTGAATGTGCCAACAATGGTTTATTAATATTTCTATATTTGTGTGACCGATATTTTTCTTTCCAACACTCTGCACACAAAGACTTGAATTTTTCAAAAGTCATATCACTACTTACGTGATCAGTGTAAACGTGTTTTAGGTTAAGATCATCCTGTTTAAATAATATAATTAAATTTGCATTATCAAGAATCAAGTGTTTAGGTATGCGAGTATATGTCTGGCAAAGGTAGAACGAATCAATGTTATTGTGTCTACCCATACTGAAATATTCACGGATTTTATCCTGCTTATCACATGCTACATCGTCAAAAATAAAAATTGAGTTTTCCTTAGCTTCTTCGGGGCTAATTATTTCAGCATTCTCTCTATACGGGAAATATTCAATCTCTGGTATCCCACTAATAATATCTTGCAAGTATTTATATTTTGGTTGATAAAGAGACTTTGAAAAAATGTAAATGTTTTCAAATTTCAATCCGTTTACATTAAACAAGAGTGTTAACATTGCATTCGATTTACCACAGTTAGATGGGCCACAAATAACTGCTCTAATAGAATTTGGTAATAGATCACCAACGATATCTTTCAGGGGTTATATATAGCGAAGCAGTCCTGATGGACTCTACAGCGGTAGAGGATTCATCAATTCCATAATCAACAAGTTACCCATTGAATTACATATCCCTGGCTATCAGTACTGTGGACCTGGCACACACTTGGAAAAACGGTTAAAAGAGGTGACCCCGGCATTAATCCATTGGATGCGGCCTGCAAACAACACGACATTGCTTACTCTGAGAATAAGGATATTAGCGAAAGACATAAAGCGGATAAAATCTTGGCGGAAGCTGCGTGGAGTAGAGTAAAGGCTAAGGACTCTAAATTCGATGAAAAAGCAGCAGCGTCGGCTGTTACCAACGCGATGAAGATTAAGAGAAAAACGGGGATGGGTATTAAGAAAACAGCTTTGAGAAGTGGAGTAGTTATGAAGGCTCGGAAAGCTATAAAAAATTTTCGTCGAAAAATGTATAAGCCTGGAGGTGTTAAAGAAAGTAGCAAGGTTGCATTATCGGCCGCAAAGATTGCTGTAAGAGCTGCTGGTGGAAAAAAGAGGATTCGAACTCCTAGAATTATACCTATTCCAAAGCAGGGTGGTATTTTGCCACTTATCCCGATATTTGCCGGTTTAAGTGCTCTCGGAGCCCTCACTGGTGGAGTCTCCGGCATTGCAAAGGCAATAAGCAGTGCCAAGGACGCTCGATCGAAACTTGAGGAATCACAGCGGCATAATAAAACGATGGAGGCTACTGCTCTAGGCAAGCATGGAAAAGGTCTATATTTAAAACCATATCGAAAAGGAATGGGACTCTTTCTAAAACAGCACAAGACAAAAAACTGTTAAACTCGCTACCCAACCGCGCACTAACCGATACAGACTTGCTAAAAGGGACTCGAAACGTAAAACATTTTAGAGGAGTGTTTATGCGTGATTCACTACCATCTAAACCTCTTTATATAGAAGCGGGTATTATTAACTTGGATTCCCAGGATGGTCGCGGTACGCATTGGGTGGCTTATAAAAAAGTAGGCAATAGTGTTCAGTACTTTGATAGTTTCGGAAATCTTCCACCACCTATGGAAGTAATTAAATATTTTAAAAATTGTAAAATTAGATATAATCATGATCAATATCAGACCTTTAATACGTACAACTGTGGACACTTGTGTATAGAATTTTTATATAAATGAATAAAATTTTTCTAAATGAGTCAGTCATGTCTCAGACCTTCACCTTACAAGGTACAAGCAGTGTACTCTCCACAAACTATTATCCTCCTATAGAACTTGAGCCAAATCGACAGTACTGTTTGGGTTTAATTGGACTTCATACATATAATTCAATACCAAATATTCAAGTCGGTGTTAATAATAAATTTATTTACGGCGATACGAGGTTACAGACATTGAAACTTATTTGCAAAAACAGCTGTTTGGTGATAAGAAAAAAGAGGAAGTTGATAAACTATTTTCGCTTAAACCCAATAATAACACCTTACAGTGTGAACTTAAAAGTAAATTCGATATAGATTTTACATCTGATAAAACTATTGGTAAATTATTAGAGTTATCGAAAAGGCTACTAAAGGCCGGTCAACTACATACATCAGATTTACCCGTGCAAATAATTAAAGTGGATAGTGTACGAATTGAGTGTAATATTACTTCCGGTGCCTATTACGACGAAAAATTATCACATACGTTGTTTGAATTTAGCCCCTTAGTTGATCCTGGCTTTGCAATAAATATAGAACCAAAAAATATATTATATCTAATGTTAAATACTCGTGATAGGATTGATAGTATTACTCTTAGAATTATCGATCAAGAAGGCAAATTAATTAATTTTAGAGGAGAAAATATTTTGATTAGACTAGAATTAAAAACATGGGGATAGTTTTTTTATAAAAACGATAGGACATTTGTCAATCCCGTTATTCAGAGTTCATCCCTCAAACATATAACACGTATTAATCTTTCAAGGTTAACCTCCCTTGGATATAAAATTAAAAACTATGGAAAACGTTTTCGAACAAGTGCGGTATGATGATCGCATCAGTAAATATCAATACCACACTTATCAGCCTAGAACTACAAACTTTGAAAATAACGATGAAATTCGAATAACAATTCAAAATCAAGACATTTACGCCTTTCCTGGAAACAGTTATATTTACTTGAGTGGTGAGGTTGAACACAATCTCACTGCTGGTAAAAAATTTGAGTTGGTTACAAACGCGTTTGCTTTCCTATTTGAAGAGATAAGGTATGAATTAAATGGTGTGGAAATCGATCGAACCCGAGACTTAGGGATCGCGAGTACTTTGAAAGGATTATTATCCTATAATGATTTTGAGGATATGAAAGAATTAGGGATAGCTGGATGGGCTAAAACTGGACATATTAAAACAAATTTTCCCAACTAACATTTTTATGCGCTGATACCTCTAAAATGTTTATTGGGTTTTGCTGAGGATTATCAAAAGCTGATAATTAATGTTAAACAGGAATTGATTTTACTTCGCTCCTCTAGTGATGTAAACTGTTTTGTGTGTGATGATAGTGCTCAAGTTGTTTCACAAATTAAATTTAAACTGAATAAAATTGAATGGAGAGTGCCGCATATTCAACTGAATGATGATTTAAAACTGAAACTGATGGAACAAATTAAAAATGATCCAAATATTTTAATTCCATTCCGAAAATGGGAATTACATGAATTACCAACCTTGAAAAAATCTAGAGATGATATATGGGCCGTTAAAACCTCGAGTAGTTTGGAGAAACCAAGATATGTAATTGTAGCCTTTTAAACAAATAAAAAAGGTGTGGTTAATGCGGATGCAACAAAATTTGATCACAACAATATAAGGAACATAAGAGTTTATCTCAATTCGGAATCATTTCCAGGTAGTAATGATTACTTGACTGTCTACAACATGTACTGTCAATTCCAGCAGAGTTATTATAATCAAATAAACAAGCCCTATTTATCATTCACTGATTTCTATAATTGTGCTATGTTTGTATTTGACGTGTCCAAGCAAAACGAAAGTGTAAAATCTTCAGCGGTGGACCTGCGCATTGAGATGGAGGCCACTGAAAATTTTAAAGATAATACCCGAGCATACTGCCTCATTTTGAGTGATTCTCTTCTTGAGTACACACCTATTTCGGGAATTGTTAAAAAGATAAGTTAACAAGTTTGAACAAGTTTGAGCTTGCGGTTAGATAAGTCTATCGCTATAAAAGCAAACATTTTTCAATACAATATTAGTAATCCAGACTCATTCAACGATGTCTACCACAAATCGAGTATGCTTTGACTTGATCCCTGTAACATTTACATACACGTTAGATGACAGTGACGATGATATAAACTGGATGCAAGTTGCTCTTGACAGACTTCGTTTCAAGAGACGGGTTCGTGATATGGAAAAAGTATTGGAACTAATTCTCTTAGGGAGAATTACATCACCACCAACACCTCCGCCACCAAAAGTCTTGTTTATAGACATCCAGGGTTTCAACATACCCGACTTTACTCCGAAAGAACTTGCTGCCACCTATGATGGTAAACACCCCATCGTTTACGTCTTCAAGCCTCCTACACCATTTCGTAAACTCAGTTTGGATTCACAGAAACAAGTTAGGTGGCTGGAAAACAATTATCACGGGATCCCATACAGCAAAGATGGTAGTGATTTAAGTGAATTACTAAAACTATTTAAAAAACTATCTGCGGATATTGTGTATGTAAAGGGTAGTCAAAAATGTACTTACCTAAAACAATTTTATGATAATGTTGTAAATTTAGAATTTGATGATCAATGTCCTAATTTTAGTAAAACTCTGTATGCTTGTCAATCACATAGGAATAGGTTTAGTATGTGTAGTATTGTAAATGTAGAAAAGTTGTTTAATTATGTAAAGAATAATAAAAAATAAAAAAACAATTTTTATTTAAATATTTTTTTATTTAAATTTTATGTTCATCCCAGGAACCTTAATACCCCCACAAATAACACATACAACTATTACAATAAATAGCACAAATCCAGATGATAATATAAAGGTGGTATAATTCATTTTAACTGTCGGTAAGTTGTCACCACCTGGGAATGAATTTCTGCTAAGTAGATGAAATTTTCGATGTGTTCAAACACTGATGACACTTATATTTTGGTGAGAGTGGTCCATCGATGTGGATCCTTCCCGTATTGTAGTGTTCAAAACAGGGTAATCTTTCCTTGTCCCTGAAGCTCAGCGGCAAAAATGACCAGATGTTTAAAAGCTCCAGACCTTCCAACCTCTTCAAGTAATATTCTGGTAAATATTTTAAGTGTTCGGAGGTTAATTTACTTTCGTGGTATGCTTCTATGGCACAATTAATGCGATCCATTAGAGGCTCTCGTTCCGTATTTGTAAACTGCATTAATGCGACAATGTATATTGAACGCTCACACCTTTCACCACTTTCTCCCACCTCTTTCTCCTACCAGCCAGGACCCCTTATCTACTTCCTGTATAACCGAAAACCTTTATCTTATCTACATCCTGTATAACCGGAAACCCTTATCTTATCTACATCCTGTATAACCGGAAACCCTTATCTTATCTACATCCTGTATAAGCGGAAACCCTTATCTTATCTACATCCGGACCCCTTATCTTATCTACATCCGGAAGCGGAAACAGGAACCGGAAGCGGAAACCGGAAGCGGAAACCATAAGCGGAAGTCACTTCCGGGATTACTTCCGGGCCCAGAATCGGTATATTCCATCTACTCACCACCACCCACTGAATCAAGAAAGAGCTCTCAATCTGTCAATCCTTCCAGTGTCTGGGCCTGGTGAGGTTCCCCGTGTTGAGTCAAATTAAGCCGCAGGCTCCACTCCTGGTGGTGCCCTTCCGTCAATTCCTTTAAGTTTCAGCTTTGCAACCATACTTCCCCCGGAACCCAAAAGCTTTGGTTTCCCGGAAGCTGCCCGCCGAGTCATCAGAGGGACGTCGGCGGATCGCTAGCTGGCATAGTTTATGGTTAGAACTAGGGCGGTATCTGATCGCCTTCGAACCTCTAACTTTCGTTCTTGATCAATAGAAGCATTTTTGGCAAATGCTTTCGCTTTAGTCCGTCTTGCGACGATCCAAGAATTTCACCTCTAACGTCGCAATGCGAATGCCCCCATCCGTTCCTATTAATCATTACCTCGGGGTTCCGAAAACCAACAAAATAGAACCGAGGTCCTATTCCATTATTCTATATACACAGTATTCAGGCAAAGTTTTAGCCTGCTTTAAGCACTCTAATTTGTTCAAAAGTAATCGTGCCGGCCCACCTCGACACTCAGTGAAGAGCACCGCGATGGGATTTCAAGTTGAGCCGCCCCCTCGCGAGGGCCGACGCTCACCGGCAGGACGTCCCGCGGGCACGCCAGTTGAACACTGCGAGCGATGAACCGGCGGCGCGGGACACAGATTCGACTACGAGCTTTTTAACCGCAACAACTTTAATATACGCTATTGGAGCTGGAGTTACCGCGGCTGCTGGCACCTGACTTGCCCTCCAATTGATCCTTGTTAAAGGATTTAAAGTGTACTCATTTCGATTACGGGGCCTCGGATGAGTCTCGTATCGTTATTTTTCGTCACTACCTCCCCGTGTCGGGAGTGGATAATTTGCGCGCCTGCTGCCTTCCTTGGATGTGGTAGCCGTTTCTCAGGCTCCCTCTCCGGAATCGAACCCTGATTCCCCGTTACCCGTTACAACCATGGTAGGCGCAGAACCTACCATCGACAGTTGATAAGGCAGACATTTGAAAGATACGTCGCCGGTGCTTGACCGTGCGCGATCAGCTAAGTTATTCAGATTCACCAAGGTGTACGACACACGACCGTGTCTCGCGACCCGGCGCGGCACGTTGGCCGTCGCATCCGCCCTAGGCGCGCGCGAGGCGCGCCTTCACTTTCATTGCGCCTGTGGGTTTCGCTATAGTCCCAATGACTCGCGCACATGCTAGACTCCTTGGTCCGTGTTTCAAGGCGGGTCCTGAAAGTACCCAAAGCTATAGCGTCGCTGACGGGCGTGTTCGTGTAAAACGGGAGTCCGTCCGAGGACACCGCCGCGAGCAGTCTCGACGGGTGGTCCGGTGTCGGCACACTGGGTCCGAGGCAGCCGGATTTGCCGCGAGCACTTGCGACGGGCCGGACGCGAACCAGAGGTTCGCGGCCCCGCGCCACTGTCATACCGTCGAGCGAGCGGGCCGGGAGCCGGGGGTCCGAGCGGACGCCCGCGAGGGCGCCGCGCGGTCTGCCCCGCCGGTCCTTAGGCCCGCGCCCAACGGGTCGCGACGTCCTACTGGGGGAGAAGTGCACGCGTTCGCCACCCGTATGCGGCGGCGAGCGGTGGGGCCGGCGCCGGAGCGCCGGCCGTCGACCCGCATCGCCGCTCGCGGGCGGACGAGAGACGCGCTGAATCTCCCCTTTCGACCTTTCGGGTTTCTCAGGTTTACCCCTGAACGGTTTCACGTACTATTGAACTCTCTCTTCAAAGTTCTTTTCAACTTTCCCTCACGGTACTTGTTCGCTATCGGTCTCGTGATCATATTTAGCCTTAGATGGAGTTTACCACCCGCTTAGGGCTGCACTATCAAGCAACCCGACTCTGAGGAGAAGTCCTCCCGGCGGCCGGCGGCGATCGCAACGGGCCTGGCACCCTCTGTGGGTAAGTGGCCCCGTTCAAGAAGGACTTGGACGCGCCGCGCGACCTCGGGATGGCGGACCCTCCCAAACACCACATTTCCCGGCGACCTGTACGGCCGCGGGATTCGGTGCTGGGCTCTTCCCTGTTCGCTCGCCGCTACTAGGGGAATCCTGGTTAGTTTCTTTTCCACCGCCTATTAATATGCTTAAATTCAGCGGGTACTCTCACCTGCTCTGAGGTCTAGTGTCAAATTCATATTTCTTGGACACGACGGCGGCAGCAGCGGCACGCCAACACCGACGACAACACCAAAAACACCGAACAAACAAAACAGCACACGACAGCAGCAGCAGCAGCAGCAGCAGCAACAGCACGAACGACGAGACGACGACATCAACACAACTGGATGCACAGCGGCATACGCGAGACGCGTATGCGTGTGCACGCACGCATATGTGTTGGTGTGCATGCAAGGCGCTTGTTACGTGCGTGTGTGTTGTGTGCTGCGCGCGTGTGTGTGTTTGTTGCGTGGTAATAACGGGTTGTCGTGTTTTGTGCGGCGGCGTGTGTGCCCCGTTGTGCACAGAGGAAAAATAGCAACCGCGAGACGCTTGCGAAGCGTTCGGGCCGTCGCCAGAGTGCGACGCTGCGCGACACTGCGACAACAGCACGGGGGCGCCCCGATTTTTGTGGGGGTTGCGCGCCGTGCTCGCTGCGCCCTCTCGTCGGTGTGATTATTACTTGTTGTTAACATATCGTGTCTCGTTCGTCGACGACGACACGCGACCGAGCCGGGCGACGCGCGCCACACGACCAGACGTCCCAATCCCGGGTTGTATAATACGTTATACGTCCAGGAAACGACGGTCGCGTAGGAACGCGCGAGCGCTAGCAGCGGTCGTGAGATCATTTTTGTTAATCATCACCGGAGGCTGCGAGACGACGCGACAACGCCTAAGGCGCCAACGCCGTGCGTGTGCGTGCGTGTGCGCGTGCGCGCGACACTCGTTTTTGCGACGTGACTGTTTTGAGAGGACGGGACCGATCGCTGCCGCGTCGAAACGGGCGCTCCGGTCGCGAACCTCCAGCTTCGTCCCGACGTGCCGGACACGTTTCCGACACCGGACAGTCGTGGAAATTGAATCGACCCTCAGCCAGGAGTGGTCCAGGAACAGTATCCAAGGACCGCAATGTGCGTTCGAAATGTCGATGTTCATGTGTCCTGCAGTTCACAATATGACGCGCAATTAGCAGCGTTCTTCATCGACTCACGAGCCAAGTGATCCACCGTTCAGGGTTGTATATATAAATGGAGTGCTTTCGAGGACGCGGCGGCACTGGTATGTGCGCGCGCGCTTCCCGCGACTCTTGGGTGCCTCGCCGTGCACCAGAACTCACAAGTAGTGTGGTGTCTGGTCTCTGGTTGGTATCTCTGCACGACGAGCGACGACAACAACACAACGACAACAGACGTATTCATAATACTTTTTCTTGTTGTGTGTGAAGAATGCTGCGCCGTCGCCGTGCAGGTGTTTGTGCTTTTCAGTTCTCGTGTTTGTTGTGCTTGAAATATTGGTCATATCAGATTGTCGCCGTTGTCGTTTACCTCGCGGCAACAACAACGAACGGACAACACATGTTGTGCTTTCCTTTGTGGCTTGTGTGCGCGTGCAGCGGAGAGCGATCGCTCGCGAGTTGGTCGGACCGCCAACGGCGCGTTTTCACCGCTCTCCCATTCGTGCCGTACGCGACACACGCGGCGACACAAGTTTGGTGTGTTTTGTGCAAAGCGTGCAAAAAGTTTGCAAGTGCGTTTTGCGTCCCTAATACGAGGACGTGGCATTTGGCTACCTTGTGCGACGTTTTCTTCTCGCACGAGTATCGGTCGGCCGGTCGGACGCGTGCGGTACACACACAACATCTCACCGGCGGCCTTTTCAGCTTGACGGACATTTATTTGTGGCGCGCGCCTTGTGGCTTCGCATTGTCACATTCACATTTTCTTTTTTGTTTTATTTTTGTGGTTCGGTCGGCGGTTCGGTCGGATGCGTGCGTGTGCACACGTCTCACCGACGCCGCCGCGCCTTTTTCATCATTTTCGAAAAACGTATGGATTTTATTCGTGTGTGTGCGTGCGTGCGTGCGTGCTTGACGACGACGACGACGACAACAACAACAACGTTAATGATCCTTCCGCAGGTTCACCTACGGAAACCTTGTTACGACTTTTACTTCCTCTAAATGATCAAGTTTGGTCATCTTCCCAGCAACATCGGCGACGTCGAAACGCCACCGCGCACCGGTCCGAAGACCTCACTAAATCATTCAATCGGTAGTAGCGACGGGCGATGTGTACAAAGGGCAGGGACGTAATCAACGCGAGCTGATGACTCGCGCTTACTGGGAATTCCTCGTTCATGGGTAACAATTGCAAGCCCCAATCCCTAGCACGAAGGAGGTTCAGCGGGTTACCCGGGCCTTTCGGCCAGGGAGGACACGCTGATTCCTTCAGTGTAGCGCGCGTGCGGCCCAGAACATCTAAGGGCATCACAGACCTGTTATTGCTCAATCTCGTGCGGCTAGAAGCCACTTGTCCCTCTAAGAAGAATTGATTGTACGCTGGCAGTAAAAATCGCGCGCGACGACGGGCGCGAGGCCCGCGGCGCCGGCGGACCTTTGAGATGCCGTAAGTGCGTCTAGTTATCAGGTCAGAGTCTCGTCCGTTATCGGAATTAACCTGACAAATCGCTCCACCGACTAAGAACGGCCATGCACCACCACCCACTGAATCAAGAAAGAGCTCTCAATCTGTCAATCCTTCCAGTGTCTGGGCCTGGTGAGGTTCCCCGTGTTGAGTCAAATTATGCCGCAGGCTCCACTCCTGGTGGTGCCCTTCCGTCAATTCCTTTAAGTTTCAGCTTTGCAACCATACTTCCCCCGGAACCCAAAAGCTTTGGTTTCCCGGAAGCTGCCCGCCGAGTCATCAGAGGGACGTCGGCGGATCGCTAGCTGGCATAGTTTATGGTTAGAACTAGGGCGGTATCTGATCGCCTTCGAACCTCTAACTTTCGTTCTTGATCAATGAAAGCGTTTTTGGCAAATGCTTTCGCTTTAGTCCGTCTTGCGACGATCCAAGAATTTCACCTCTAACGTCGCAATACGAATGCCCCCATCCGTTCCTATTAATCATTACCTCGGGGTTCCGAAAACCAACAAAATAGAACCGAGGTCCTATTCCATTATTCCATATACACAGTATTCAGGCAAAGTTTTAGCCTGCTTTAAGCACTCTAATTTGTTCAAAAGTAATCGTGCCGGCCCACCTCGACACTCAGTGAAGAGCACCGCGATGGGATTTCAAGTTGAGCCGCCCCCTCGCGAGGGCCGACGCTCACCGGCAGGACGTCCCGCGGGCACGCCAGTTGAACACCGCGAGCGATGAACCGGCGGCGCGGGACACAGATTCGACTACGAGCTTTTTAACCGCAACAACTTTAATATACGCTATTGGAGCTGGAGTTACCGCGGCTGCTGGCACCAGACTTGCCCTCCAATTGATCCTTGTTAAAGGATTTAAAGTGTACTCATTCCGATTACGGGGCCTCGGATGAGTCCCGTATCGTTATTTTTTGTCACTACCTCCCCGTGCCGGGAGTGGGTAATTTGCGCGCCTGCTGCCTTCCTTGGATGTGGTAGCCGTTTCTCAGGCTCCCTCTCCGGAATCGAACCCTGATTCCCCGTTACCCGTTACAACCATGGTAGGCGCAGAACCTACCATCGACAGTTGATAAGGCAGACATTTGAAAGATACGTCGCCGGTGCTTGACCGTGCGCGATCAGCTAAGTTATTCAGATTCACCAAGGTGTACGACACACGACCGAGTCTCGCGACCCGGCGCGGCCGATTGGTTTTGTTCTAATAAAAGCACCCCTTCCGTCTCCGGTCGGGGCTCTGTTTGCATGTATTAGCTCTAGAATTACCACAGGTATCCAAGTGGAAAGTGGTAAGATCTAAGGAACCATAACTGATTTAATGAGCCTTTCGCGGTTTCACCTTAATTTGGCTTGTACTGAGACATGTGTTACCTCCTTATTTCGATGCGTCAGTCAACCTACCTTATCTACTCACCGAACCCAGCACAACCGATAAAGTAGGGGGGGTCCCTCGTGCAAAAAGGTAGAAATGGGGCGCCAAGTGATTTATAATCAGCAAGCAGATAGGATGACCATTAAGGAAATCACTAACCTTAAACGGAGTACTAAGATGGTCGGGTTTCCAAAAATTATTCAGAGTCATAAAACATTCTAAACTAGAATTTATTCTCAACCCGCTCGGACGAAATAAAATTTCATTAAACAGAAGTGATTACAAAAAAGAAAAATTTAACAACCATTAAAAACAAATAAAATACTCCAACAACGGGGTATTGGTTACAAAAACAAAAACAGTATTTCAAACTTAATGCAACTAGACCGATTACACGAATCGGTGGACAACCGTTAGATATTCATATAGCTGTTTGTGTGACAATCGTTCACCACCCAGATGGCAACAGTAACCTTAATCACAATTGTGCTAATTCCAATTCAGTAACGCTCAAGGGATAATAATAACTATATGTATGTAATAATGCAAAGAAACACAAAAAAAGTAAAATAAAATAAAGTTTTAACAGGACTAGATGGCTTACTGACAGCCACCAGTCAGAACTGGGATGGAGATTAAACCCAAAGCCAAATAGGTATTACACCTGCTAAGTCAATAAATCATAAAATAACTCACCGATTATCAGATGTGAAGAACTGCTGATAGCGCTACCCGCAATCCCGTACTGATATCCTAAAACAGAGTTAACACACACCGAACAACTGAACAAGTGTAATTACTAGTTGCTAATTAACCTCCATAAAATTAATTAATCTCCGAAACGACCACCTTACGGTGTTCACTTAGTCGTACATCGAAAAATAAAAAGTAAATGACTGTTAACACTAACTCATTAACTGTGAACATCAACTAAGTTACGGAAGGCACTAATTTATCAATTAAAAAGAGAATAAATCGGCTCTGGCCATAGGGGTGTGAGTTCATACCCACTATACGTACTTACTTAAAAAAAAAACTATTAATCGGGCAAAATTCGTCGTTATTGTAATTGTATCGTAACAGAAATACTAAACAAACGCGACATAAACAATTTCATCTGTCACTTGAACCCAGGTTGTCAGTTCGCCCCTTTCAGTACCCACAATCCATCGGCAACGTCGCTCAGCGTCTCCGCAATTAACACACACTTCCTGTCGAACCAGCCTGACCCATATTCCAAGATCCACGGAAAAGAACCGCAACAGGAGGTGATGGGGAAATTTTTAACCCACTCCGGGACAGTAATAGATATGACAGCAGCACACGGCACAAGGAAAGATTCCATACGTTATCTCCCTCCCAAATTCGTTCTCAGAACTTAGAGCCAAAACAAGAAGCCAGGCAGAAAACCTGAACCAAAGGAAACTAATAGAATCTTGCTAACTCTTGATAATTAAGTGGCGTTAAACACGAAATACATAACATACCATTTATCTCCCGGCTTCTCTTGTCGAAACTAGTCACGCACCACATAGACAGCAACAAATCCGTCGATGACGGTAGTTTTCTCTGCACCAGAATCGGTATCCAAAAATCTCTTCACACGAGATAACACCATTCACAGATAAACTATATTGATGTTCATTTACCCAAAATCCGTATTAGTCACAACGTGCTTCCAAAAAGCAACAGGTAAACCAACACACACGTGCGTCTTGCGTGCTGACAGACGAACAAGTGACAGCGGAAGTTATCCCCACTCAATTAAACGTCAACAACGCCGATTTCCAGTTAAAACTCCATCATTTACAATCGTTGGAATTAAATATAACTTCTTTCCGTTGAACGTCCAACATGCTATTCTAAAGCGAACAACATAAACTTGTAAACCAACGTTGTGTAATTACAGTTAGAATTAAATTATATGGAAAAGTCAGGTTCACCACGGGACATGAATGTAACGTTTACACGGCGATTTCAGCATCACGAATAGAAATCCACAAGAATCAGACACAAAGCGAAGTACTATGAGACACGTACTATGTTATGCGGCAGAATGTTAAAGGGAAAACAATACATTAGCATCGGTAGAAAAGGTTCCGCTACTGCGTGAGTACGGCTTTTACGCAAAAATGACAGTTCCGCAATACCAACCTAAGAAAGTGATTTCCGAAATACCAACGAATTAATTTATAAAATAAATTACCCCTAAATAAACCCACTAGATTCATAGACAAATTAACGGAAGAGCATTTTATGGTTAAGTGCGAAAACGAAACGTAACACATGCATGGCTTAATCTTTGAGACAAGCATATGACTACTGGCAGGATCAACCAGGGAGCTGTACTTTTGTGTAACAACACGACAACGTGCGTGCGTGCGTGTTGACACCAGCAATGTTTTATAAGTGTGGCGGGTACCGGTCGAGTACCCGTGTCTCTGCGGCGGCGAGAAAGGGATGCAGAGCATTTCTAATCTCTGGTCGGGGCGACAACGGGGCCACGTCGAGAGCGCGCGCCCGGCTTTTCGTACACTACTACTAGGCCGGAAAAAAGCCGCGGTCCCTGACCCAGCGCCCGCTGCTCTGTGTGTCGCACCGACTCGTTCAGATTCTTGGATTTTTGTGTTTTGCTCTCCCTCTCTCTGCCGTGTGTTGTGCAGACCCACGACTTGGTTTTGATTTGTGCGCGCGGCTTCGTCAGCAGAGGGAGCGCGCGCGCGCTTTTGTGCAAATTTTTGTCGTTTCTGTTTGTTTCGGTTGCGCCTCTGATCATGTAATACATAACCACGCGGGGCGGTTTATATAGAACAGTCAGGGCTGGCCGGCTTATGTTTGTTTTTTCATTATATATTGGTTTGTGGTTGTACAACAGAACTGGGTGGGGGTTAAGGAATATTTCACCTCGCCCCCCCGCCGTCTGTGTTTTTTATTTTAGTGAGACCACCAGCGGCTTCAACATACCACATCATCGTTCGCTAGATTGGAATCGTCTTGGCCGCGGACGCTAGGTCGCGACGTCTGACGCATTCGCTGTAAGTCTTGTCTCGCTCGGAACGAAGTGAGTTTTCGCAATTTTTGGTTTTCACGGCGCCGTTGCCGACGCCGCTACTGGATTTAAGGCACGCTACGTCGGCGCGCCGACGGCATATGGGCAGCAAGAGTAAAACTCTTGCTGTGGGGACGAGTCGTACGCACACACCACGTTGTGTGGGCGGGCGCGGCCCTCGTCAGGCCGGAATGGGTTTTTGGGTTTTGTGTTTGTAGTAAATATAGTAAGAAGCGGCGTTCGAGTGAGTTTGTGGTCGTCTCGGAACGCCGCTGGGCTGTTGTGGTGTTCGGGGAGAGGGAAGTTTTGTGCTGAGGCGTTCGAGGAGTGCACAGCACAGCACTGCCGGGCGTTCGAGGGAGGGCGGGCGGCGTTCGTGAGTTTCGTGGTTTTGCCGTTGTGCTTGTGCACGCATTTTATATTTCATTGTGTGTGCCACACCCCCCACAGCGACCGGTCGGCGGCGCGCTCATTTGCATCGCATCGTAAATAAATGCACTTTCGCCTTTTCGCCGTTTTTCGACCGGTCGACTGCTACCCCCATATAGGCGTTTGAGCACTATTCCTACCGGACAACGGAACGAAAATGTACCCGAATCGACGTGATCGACGTTTGGACGGAGAACCGGGCCTCCGACGACATACCGTCCCGATAGTTTGCTGTTGGGATCACGAACGCGCCTCTACAGCTGCTGCCAGAAAAAAAAACCGACAATTTTTCGTTTTCTCGACTCCGACGGATTCGGCAAAATCGACCGGCCGGCCAACGGAGGTAGCGCGCATCGACGTGCTCTCCGTTGGCCGGACGGTCGATTTTCGAGCACGTCGATGCGCGCCACTTCCGTTGGCCGGCCTGTCGGTTTCCGAGTGGCGGTGGTCGTCACTAAATGCTGGACTAGACGTTCCGCCACCTTAAGAGAGTCTCGGTTACTCCCTCTTATTACCCGCGCTTCTAATTATTATTGGTCGTTTTTTTTTCTCCATTGGCCGGCCGGTCGATTTTCGAGCACGTCGATGCGCGCCACCTCCGTTGGCCGGCCGGTCGGTTTCCGAGTGGTGGTGGTCGTCACTAAATGCTGACGAGACGTTCCGCCACCATAAGAGAGTCCCGTTTACTCCCTCTGATTACCCGCGCTTCTTATCATTATTATTATTGGTTTTTTGTTTCCTCCGTTGGCCGGCCGGTCGATTTTCGAGCACGTCGACGCGCGCCACCTCCGTTGGCCGGCCTGTCGGTTTCCGAGTGGTGGTGGTCGTCACTAAATGCAGGACTAGACGTTCCGCCACCATAAGAGAGTCCCGGTTACTCCCTCTTATTACCCGCGCTTCTTATCATTATTATTATTATTATTATTGGTTTTTTTTTGCTCCGTTGGCCGGCCGGTCTATTTTCGAGCACGTCGATGCCCGCCACCTCCGTTGGCCGGCCGGTCGGTTTCCGAGTGGTGGTCACTAATTGCTGACTAGACGTTCCGCCACCATAAGAGAGTCCCGGTTACTCCCTCCTATCACCTGCGCCTATTATTATTATTTTTATTATTTGTTTTATTTTTTTTTTTTTCTCCGTTGGCCGGCCGGTCGATTTTGTCGAATTCGTCGGCGTCGAGAAAAAGAGAATTTTCGGTTTTTTTTTTTCTCTCTTGTGGTGGAACGTGAGGAAATTTATCTCGCGCCTGGCGGATACCGACCGGCCGGCCAAAGAAAAAAGAAACATTTTTCTCAATAAAGTGACGATCCGTTTTTCCGCTGGTTGGTTTTCTGAATGTCGACGTGAAGAAACTCAAGAAAGCGCCCGTGCAACTGTGACGTGAAGAAATTTATGCAAGCGCTGGTAAACAATGCGACGTGCACGAAAATCGACCGGCGGTGATCGCGACAACGGAACAGACGAGACTCTCCCATTTATTTCGCACGTGGGCGAGAGTAGAGACGAGAAAGTTTGAATGAAAATGAAGGCGAACGGTGCTTGCAGCTCGTCATCGTCAGGGAAAGAGAAGAGAAATATCCTAATGCGCGCCGCTGAGTGCGGGCTGTCTAAGGGCACCGCAATG
>OW052250.1:42133423-42188423 GCA_932526585.2 Philonthus cognatus | reverse complement strand
TCTTGTCCCTTTGTGTTTTTATTGCCGTCGTAAAAACTCCTCGCCTGGCTGGCTTTGCCCCGTCGCGTTTATTGCCTTTTTATCGCCCAGCCCGCGCCCGGCTGCCGGCTTATATCCCGCTGTGTAGCGGGTGTGCCGCTCCGCTCTACCTGCTCGTAGCGTGTCCGAGCCCGTTTTGCGTTGTTTCCGCCGAATAAAACTCCGCACTTTAATAGCTTAATCAATCCACCTACCATTTGTTGCGGTGTTTTGCATAGCAACCTCTCTCCTCTCTTTATCGCGGTCGCCTCTCTCGACTGCTCCTCAGCTGTCCTGGGTTCTGCTGGTGTGACCTCGAATTAATTTAATTCGCGTTCGCACGCTTCCCCTTGCTCGGTCGCTGCTTCCTCGTGGGCGTGGTGGTGGCTCGTTCGTTCTCACGTGCACGTGCACACACACACAGTTCACCCGCCCTTCGCTCGTTGAGCCACTTTTTCCGATTTCGCCCGGATCCCGTTCACTCGCGCCTCCCACTGACACGCAAGCTCGCTAAGTTCGCGGTATCGCGTCTCTGTTCTACTTTCGCACAAACTACGCTGGCTAGATTCGCGCTACCGTTGTACAAATAACGCAAAAATAGCAGTTAAATACTTCCGCTCTCAGTTCGTACGTACGCCGAGTACAGCCCGGCAGAGAGCAGGTATAAACTGACCCTCTCCGGAGCAGGTAAAAACACGACCGCACGCTACGAGTGCTCGCTCGAGACTAGTAGATAGGGACAGAGGGAATCTCGTTAATCCATTCATGCGCGTCACTAATTAGATGACGAGGCATTTGGCTATTATAACAGTTTTATTGCCTATTTGTTTACAATTCTAACTTAACTAATATATTAGATTAGGTGATTAGGTTGTCCTGCATTTCGACGACCGGTGGAGCCTCGTCATGGGCTGGCCAGCATTGGGCGCTCCCGAGGGGGCGTTAACCATTGCTAGATCGGGTGGGAGGTAGCAGGGATGGCGGGTGCTCCTCTACAACTGCATGGGGGATGTTCCCTAGTTCCAGGAGCCGACCGGGACCAAATCGCTCGCATGAAGTCCCGGTGGATGGACGAGCCCCATTGTAGAGCGGTGGTGACGGCGGCATTTCTAAAAGCAGAAGACAGGCGTAGAGTAACGACTGTATCACGGTTGGCAGCCGGCCATACCCCTCTGGCCCCTACAATCAGTGGGAGAAAGGATAGGGAGGTGTTGGGCCACTTTTTAGCGGCCGCTTCACGGAAATGGGGGTTGTCGTAGGTGACTCTCTTTCTGTCCCAGGCCTCAGCGAGGGAGGTAGTGCCCTCCCACGAGACCTGGACGTCACACACAATCCCTGCGCCCTCTTCAGCTGGTATGAAGAGGTCGGGCTTGTACAGTCGGCCGTCGGGGTGGCGAACGTGCGGCTCTTCCTCGACGGCCCAGCCCTTGGATTTGCAGTGTTTAACAAGCATCCTGACGATGTTGTTGTGACGTTTAATGCGGGGATGGTGTGTGACAGTGCACCCCTGGAGAACGTGGCTGATAGATTCCACCCGTTGGCATCCCGCCCTACACCGCCTAGCTTCGACGGGGTTTGATGGGATGCCAACAGTAGGAAGGTTGGAGGTTCTGAGCTGGATTGCTCGAACGTAGTCGCTGCCCGTCCAGAAGGGAGGGGGGCGGGCAATCCAGCTGCTGCTGGAGGCGTCTTCCTTGGCCGAGGACAAACCTCCAGAGATGGGGCTGGATTGAAGATCCATTGCGTAGCTGTTAGGGTCTCTCGTCTCGGACAGGCGCAGGAGGCGGTTTATTAGGCGCATGAACGTCGGGGAGTACTCGAGTCGGTCGATCACCTCTGGGGGCATACGCTCTAATCTACCCAGGTAAATTCGGGGAATCAGGCTCCTTAGATGGACAATACCCAACCCTCCGGCGCGGACCTTAGCGTAGAGAAGGTGGTCAGCGGTGTGGATGTTTAAGTGGAGGGTCGTCTTGACAAACTTACGGATGGCCTTGTCGAAACCCCTCAACACCTCAGCGGTGACGCCGGGGCTCTGGAGGTGGTATAGCACCTTAGGAATAAGATGGTCCTGGAGGAGGGCCATCTTCTGCGGGGGTTTAAGGGGGGCTTTACTCAGGGCAGGGAGCCATCTGGTTATGTTGAAGAGGGAAGGCTTCCTGATCCCTGAGGCGGCCAGTGAGTGGCCTAGATACTTGAACGAGTCGAGGTCGCACGTGCATGGTATGAATTTGCCCTGAAGGGTGAAGCACGGTTTGGACCGTGGCACACTTTTCCCCTGGTATGGCTCCGCCGATATCGAGTGGCATTTTTTGGGGTTTACCTCCATACCGCGCTTGGTGAGGAATTTATGCGCTCGGTTCAGCGATATCGGCATGTCCACGTCATGGTCCTCAAGGAGCATGAGGTCACCGGCATAAGCCATGACGGGCATGGGGTCATTCGCGCGGACCAGCGTGCCGCCGGTCGGGTGCTTCTGCGCCTCAACGAGCAGCTCGTCTATGACGAGGTTAAACAGAAAGGGGCTCAGGGGGTCCCCCTGTCTAACCCCGCGCCGGATCTTGATGGCGTTGCCGCATTTAATATTAGAGCCCGTTCGACAGAAACGTGGGAGACTGTGTCGAACGCTTTCCTGACGTCTAGCGCTACGACGTTGTAGGGTTTCCCCGCGGCCATCCGGGTTTTAATGTACGTCATAGTTACTCCCGCCGTCAACACCCGCTGGGGCCATCGCAATGCTTTGTTTTAATTAGACAGTCGGATTCCCCAAGTCCGTGCCAGTTCTGAGCTGACCGTTAAATGGCGGCCGAAGAGGACTCCGGCCTGGACGACGCGCGCGCACGACACGGCGGTTTTGACGCCACCGAGCGCGCGCGGCGCCGCCGCTGCGACCGGGCCTCGCAGCAAGGAAGTTCCGCGGGAGGCCAAGGCACGGGACCGAGCTCGGATCGGCGACACGCCGGAGCTCGCGCTTCTCCTCGCCCAGGCCCGGCACGTCAGCCAGGACCCGCTTCCCGACCAAGCCCGACACGCCCCGATCCTCAGAGCCAATCCTTATCCCGAAGTTACGGATCTAATTTGCCGACTTCCCTTACCTACATTAGTCTATCGACTAGAGGCTGTTCACCTTGGAGACCTGCTGCGGATATGGGTACGACCCGGCAGGACACTCGACGTGGCCCTCTCCTGGATTTTCAAGGTCCGAGGGGATGATCCGGACACCGCAGCAATTGCGGTGCTCTTCGCGTTCCAAACTATATCTCCCTGCTAGAGGATTCCATGGAACTCGAACGCTCATGCAGAAAAGAAAACTCTTCCCGGATCTCCCGACGGCGTCTCCAGGTCATTTTTGGTTGCCCCGACGAACACTCTTTCGAGGGCCCGACTCATTAACGGTTCCGCTGCCGGGTTCCGGAATAGGAACCGGATTCCCTTTCGCCCGTCGGGTGTGATACACCACAATTTTTTTATTATTGTGCGGACATAGAGCCACACGACTGCACGCAACACACCACCACCACCACACCATGCTACGCACACTCGAGAGATGAGACACATTCATTTGCATTTGCATTTAATATACAACACACATAATATATTCCTTTTTCGCTCTCGTTTTCGTGCGTGTGCGCGGGTGTGGGGCGCGCGTGCGCGCGTGCGTGTGTGCCTTTTTGTGTTTTGTAATATAAAATAATTAATACACACCAACATCGACATCGGCTTTTGCCTAGGGCTTAGGATCGACTGACTCGTGTGCAACGGCTGTTCACACGAAACCCTTCTCAGTCAGTCCTCATCAGTCCTCCAGGGCCTCGCTAGAGTATTTGCTACTACCACCAAGATCTGCACCGACGGCGGCTCCAGAAGGGCCCACGCCCAGTCCTTCTGCGCGCACCGCCGCGACCCTCCTACTCGTCAGGGCTTCATGGCAGGCGACGCGGCGCCGAAACGCCGCGCCCCGGACCGCACATGCCGCTGACGGTCGAGTATAAGCATAACGCTTCAGCGCCTTCCATTTTCAGGGCTAGTAACTTCGGCAGGTGAGTTGTTACACACTCCTTAGCGGATTCCGACTTCCATGGCCACCGACCTGCTGTCCTAAGTTACGAATTGATTAATGAGTTGACCGGGGCACGCGACTGAGATTAAGCTTGCACACGCTTGATCGACGATGGACTCACGCCGTATACCGAGAAAAAAAGCTACGGATTGGGCAACTGGAAACCCGCACAAGGAGAGCGTTTTCGAACGAAAATTTACTGTGTATAATGTAAATAAATAAAAATGACGATAGAGCCTAATTGCTCTAACGAATATATGTAAATATGGGGATTTACAATTAATTGGAAGTGGGCGAATAAAAATAAGAAAGCTCTATGTGTATTATTTTAAATATGGGGTAATTTTAAGGGGTGGAATTAAAATTATAAAACAACGGGGAATACTATTTATTCTTAACTCACAGAACCTGGGAGGGTAGTATTAAGATTTAGTCTTAGTTTTTTATAATTGCTATACTTATGTAACGCAAGTTTCTTTAAATGAATAAATTGAATGTCCTAAGTTATACACGTAACGATAGGGCAGACGAGCTCGCTAAAGAAGCGGCGGAAAATGGAATTCTAACATTCACGCACGCACCATTCTCGCACGCAAAACGAAAAATCAGAGAGATCACAATAAATAACTGGGACAATGGGTGGGCCAACTCAGACAAGAGAAGATCAACACATCACTACATACAAAACTCCGCGGAAAGACAAAAAATAAAAACAGAAATCACGTACAAAATAACTCAACTACTAAAGGGGCATTTATTTATTTATTTATTTATTCAACCAACGGAACAAGGTCCAATTACAGATTGAAGTTAATACAAATAAAGAAAAAACACAATAATTTTAATTAAAGAAAATTAACATTGTAAATAAACGAAATTTTCAGGTTACTAAGTTAATAACAAGAAATAAAGTAAAAGTAAAAAAAAAAACTAAGAAAATAAACTAAGAAAGATACTCAATGATCACATTGAAGAATTCTTCCGCTGATTTAAAGTTGAATATATCCACATCTGTATTTGTATTAATGAGTTTGTTGTACGTGGCGCACATAGAATACATCGGCGATCTGACCAGTACGTTCGTTTTGGGTATTGGTAGCTGAAATAGACGTTTAGTTCTTACACTACAGGGCACCAATATATTCAGTTGCTCCAACAATTCAGGGCAATCAATTTGACCATTGAGTACCTTAAACAGCGTTGTCACTAAATTCGCCTTACGGCGACATCCTAAGGAGTGCATTTCAAATTCATCTAACAACGCAGCATAATCGTAATTAAAATCAGGATAAGCCCCGTACTTCTTAAAATGGAGATACTTAACAAACCTCTTTTGTATAGCTTCAATCATCGAGGAGTACTTAGAGTAGTGTGGATCCTAAACACTTGAAGCATACTCCAGCTTACTATGCACAAATGCAAAATAAAGGGTTTTTATTGCACCAATATTCCTAAATGACTTACAATTCCGCATTATAAAACCTAAGGAACGGTTGGCGGTTGAGACAATTTTCATAATATGATCATTGAAAGATAAATGATCGTCGAATATCACACCTAAATCTTTAAACAATACCACTCGGGACAACACTGTACCATTGATGCTATAATCATAAGTGATTTTTGATTTGTTTTCAGTATATGACATAACCTTGCATTTGCCTACATTCAATGAGACATTGTTATCCCTACACCAGTTAATTATTATCTCAAGACTATCTTGTAAATATTGGCAATCATTCACAGTAAATATTGGATTAAACAATTTTAGGTCATCTGCAAATATCAAGATGTTATGTGATATTTTATCAGCTATATCATTCATGAAGCAATTAAATAAGACAGGTCCTAGGTTGGATCCCTGCGGGACACCTGAGGATGCGATAAATTGATTTGACTGATATCCCTTATATTCCACAACTAAATGTCTGTTACTAAGATAACTCTGAAATAAATCACATAAACCAGTGGAAAACCCAAGCCGTTTTAATTTATTTATCAGGATCCCATGATCAATTCTATCGAAAGCTTTCGATATGTCAGTGTAAATGACGTCCACCTGAGTACGATTATCCATAAATTTTGAAATAAATTGGGTTTTCAATAAAATATTTGACACAGTTGATTTCATGGGCCTGAAGCCATGTTGATATGAGGACAATTTATTATTAACGTAAGGATTAATATATTTGCAAAGAATAAGTTCAAAACACTTTGCAACGTTAGAGATAATAGCAATAGGGCGATAGTTCGGAACGTCCCTTTTATTGCCCGATTTAAAGACGGGTACAATACGTGCACTTTTCCAACATAATGGAACTTTGCTATAGGTCAGGCATAAGTTAAAGATATGCGTTAAAGGTTTAGCAATAATATCACGACAATCTTTTATTATTAGAGCTGGAATTCCATCCGGGCTTGCACTTAACTTGTTATTTAACTTCCCGAGTGCTTCAATTACTACAAAAGTACTGACTTTACATATATTTAAGTAATCAAAGTTATCGTAAGATACATCATTTAATTCGTCAACTTTTCGTAAAGATGATCCTGCATAAGATTTGGAAAAGTGCGTAGAAAAGGCATTGACTATTTCATGTGGGGATGATAATTTTATGTCGTTATATTCCATATATGGAGGAATTGAGGACTCATTACGCAACTTGCCCGGAACTTGCCCGGTTCTTTGGATACCTTATCTTCAGTGTTCATGATAAATAACTTAAAATCAGCTGCAGAGAGTAATCTTACTTGAGTCCGCAACTTATTAAATCTTTGCTTAGTAAATTGGGATAAGGGATTCTTTTTTTTTTTAGTTTGAGGAATTTATTTTTTTCTCGAATTTTCTTTTTAAGTTTATCCGAGAACCACGAAGGGAATTTGCATTTACTTCCGGATACTAAGGGAACATGGTCATGAAATACTTCAAATAACTTATTATAAAAAAGTGTACACGAATCTTCAATGGAATCTGTATTCAGAATATCAGACCAATCAATTAAAGCAATTGACTCATAGAGATTAATAAAATTCGCTTTCTTAAAATTAAAAGAACGAGTGTGAGTATTACTTTCAATAGTTGAAGATGAACTAGAACCCTCGGTCAATGGAATGGTAATATTCACTACAAGTGCAGGGTGGTATTTAGCTTCTTGAGTAATAGGATCTTCAAAACGATTTACTTTGCAATGCATGTTACTAAAAACTAAGTCAAGAGTACGATTAAACAGATTATTAATATTATTATATTGATCTAACCCAAAAAATTGAAAGCTATTATAAAACCAGGTGCAAGAGGAGTTTAACATTGGGTTTGTGACATATTCACTTAGATTAAAATCACCTACAATGACTAAATTACTATCGTAGAGGACCGCTAAGTTCTCCAATAAATCAGTAATAGTAACTAATTGATTTAAATTTACTGGTGGACATATATATACATTAATAATATATACAGTAACATTGACAAAGATTACTTTTACTATCAATAACTCAATTTTATTCAAAGCAAGCAAAGAGTGATCAAATGTTATTTCCGTAGCATTTAGGGCAGAATCAACAGAAATTAAAACCCCCCTCCGCATTTCTTATTAGATAAAATACAGTTTCGATCATTACGAAAAACATTATATTTGTCAACAAAAAGCTCACAACTATTCACACTATCACTAAGCCAAGTCTCGGTAAAAGCAAGTATCGGGAAGTCACTGACAGCACTATTCCAAAAAATTTCATTACATTTAGAGTTGAGCCCGCGAACGTTCTGATAATAAATATTAATATCTGAATTATTTATTATGAAAAGTTGATATTTTACAATTATTACGCATGTTGTAGCGACGATTGGACGTAGGTACAGGAGAATCGGCATGACCCAACATGATCTGTTGGTTTGAGGAACTGTCCATATTTTTAATCAGTTCCAATCCATCCTGCTTCGGTTCCGGGATAGATGGGAACTCGCGATCTTCGTCCAAGTCATCGATGGAATAAATTTTGTCACCCACTTTTAGTGTGTTTCCAATAATAATTGCACGTCAACCAGCATCACGTGCTCGCTTAAGATGTTTCCACAGCAAACTCCTGATAATACGCTCATCACTTGTGAGATCTTTATTGATAAAGATACCAGTGCCTTTAAGCTTATTGGCATTTTTAAGAGCTTCGATTCTTTTATCGGCTTTAATAAATTTAACTAATACTGGACGATGTCTAGAAGTCACGGGTCGCCCTAATCTATAGGCACTGGAGATGTCATTAGGTGATAATAACAAATCCAATTTATTAATCAGCAATTTATTAATTAAAGTACAAGTGTCCTCGTTATCCTTTTCGGGTAGTCCTTCAATTATTAGGTTATTTGCTCTTTGCTGTTTATCAATATGATTGAGAGCATTCCGAACATCCTGATGTTCTTTTTTCAGAAGATCAAGTTGAGATTTTAAATTTGTATTCTCCTTACGTAGAGGCTCAATTATATTATTAATTAACGTGGCGAAGTGGCTGGTTAATTCATTAGTTATTTCAGTTTTAATACGTGCCATTTCAATTGACATCTGCGTCAGTAACTCTTTGTTTGTAATATCGCCCATTATAAGGATACGTTAGATATACGAAAAAGATCAAGTAGGGATAATGGATATAAGAAAACAAACAAGAGCACTCTTCACACTGTACGGTCCTTCACAGTGACCAACTTATTACAACACAATGTAGACCACGGAAAACCACATAAGAAAACAATAGGATAAAGGAGAGTATAATGGCAATTTACTAGACTCGATAAAACCGATTTGAATGAATATTCGTGGTTCGTTGACCTATGCATTCATTGATTGATATTTAATTATTGATATCTAGTCATTGATACAAATTAATGTTTTTTGCCTGCCCGCATAGACCTGATAGAGGACAAACAGGGTCATCCGGTGCGATCAATAGAAATAAATTACATTAAAAATTACTGAGAATGCTGTGGTTGTATCGATAAGTAACTTTAACACTCTATAATAAACACAAGGTAGATACAGCTTACCAAAAATAATAATTATTGATAAGAAATAACCCATCAAAACACTGCACAAAAACGGACCACTACGAACCACGTGCACTCGCACTCGACTGAATGAACATATCTCAAGAGAATCAAAAAAAGGGACACGGAGGACTGTACATGCGGAAACCAGACAGACTCATGGGAACATACGATGTTCAAGTGTGAGGAAGCTACCGGACAACGGGATACGGCGGAGAACAAATTAATAACAAACGGGCTACGGTGGCCGCGAAACAACGCGTAACTCGAAAACATACGAAAGGAAAACGAGTTCTGGGGAGCGTTCAGCGAATTCGCCGAGGGTTTAGACAAATTAAAGGTTGGTTAGGTTCTTGTATAAACAAAACAATACAATAAAGCAAAATAAAATAAAATAAAACAAAACGTAGCAAAAACTAGAAAATAAACAATAATGAGTTGACACTGACACCAAGCTGTGATAAACTTGCGCACCACCTGATCGAATCAGGACTCATAAACCGAGAGGAAACCAAAACAAAAGAGGATAGGCATCACTGTGGAAGCCGAAAACACGGATATGCTTTCACACCGGATGCAATAAATGTAAAAATGTATATAAAAAAAACGACGATGAGTGTATACTCGAACTGTAAATATGGGGTACCGAAATTCTAAATTAAGAGAGAGTGGGTGAATAAAATTAAAAAAGGTTTTAAGTGTATTATTTAGTCTTAAGGGGATACTACCTGGGTGGAAATATATAAAATAAAACAAAAGGGGAAACAATTATTAAACCCGTCATTCCTGGGAGGGTAGATTAAGTTAAATTTAAATTGCCATACTTCTGTAATGCAATATTCATTATGATTAATAAATGAAATGTCCTAAGTTACCAACGCCTTTCATGGTACCCATTAAGCGTTAATTTGGGCGCTTTAACTCGACGTTTGGTTCATCCCACAGCGCCAGTTCTGCTTACCAATAGTGGCCCACTTGGCACCCTGGATCCGTCATATAATAACATATATTTGTCTCTCGGATTCATCGTTCGAGCAAGTCAGAGATCTCACCCATTTAAAGTTTGAGAATAGGTTGAGGTCGTTTCGACCCCAATGCCTCTAATCATTCGCTTTACCGGATGAGACTCGCTCATACCGGGTGCCAGCTATCCTGAGGGAAACTTCGGAGGGAACCAGCTACTAGATGGTTCGATTAGTCTTTCGCCCCTATACCCAGTTCCGACGATCGATTTGCACGTCAGAATTGCTACGGACCTCCATCAGGGTTTCCCCTGACTTCGTCCTGACCAGGCATAGTTCACCATCTTTCGGGTCCCAGCATGTACGCTCCGGGTGCGCCTCGGCTCGCGTTGAGCCATAGAGACGCCCCGGGCGTGCGGCGTCGGCACGTTGGCCGTCGCAACCGCCCTAGGCGCGCGCGAGACGCGCCTTCACTTTCATTGCGCCTGTGGGTTTCGCTATAGTCCCTATAGTCGCTAGACTCCTTGGTCCGTGTTTCAAGACGGGTCCTGAAAGTACCCAAAGCTATAGCGTCGCTGACGGGCGTGTTCGTGTAAAACGGGAGTCCGTCCGAGGACAACGCCGCGAGCAGTCTCGACGGGTGGTCCAGTGTCGGCACACTGGGTCCGAGGCAGCCGGATTTGCCGCGAGCACTTGCGACGGGCCGGACGCGAACCGGAGGTTCGCGGCCCCGCGCCACTGTTATACCGTCGAGCGAGCGGGCCGGGAGCCAGGGGTCCGAGCGGACGCCCGCGAGGGCGCCGCGCGGTCTGCCCCGCCGGTCCTTAGGTCCTCGCCCAACGGGTCGCGACGTCCTACTGGGGGAGAAGTGCACGCGTTCGCCACCCGTATGCGGCGGTGAGCGATGCGGCCGGCGCCGGAGCGCCGGCCGTCGACCCGCATCGCAGCAGCAGCAGCAACAGCACGAACGACGAGACGACGACATCAACACAACTGGATGCACAGCGGCATACGCGAGACGCGTATGCATGTGCACGCACGCGTATGTGTTGGTGTGCATGCAAGGCGCTTGTTACGTGCGTGTGTGTTGTGCGTTGTGTGTTGTTAACATATCGTGTCTCGTTCGAGAGGACGGGACCGATCGCTGCCGCGTCGAAACGGGCGCTCCGGTCGCGAACCTCCAGCTTCGTCCCGACGTGCCGGACACGTTTCCGACACCGGACAGTCGTGGAAATTGAATCGACCCTCAGCCAGGAGTGGTCCAGGAACAGTATCCAAGGACCGCAATGTGCGTTCGAAATGTCGATGTTCATGTGTCCTGCAGTTCACAATATGACGCGCAATTAGCAGCGTTCTTCATCGACTCACGAGCCAAGTGATCCACCGTTCAGGGTTGTATATATAAATGGAGTGCTTTCGAGGACGCGGCGGCACTGGTATGTGCGCGCGCACTTCCCGCGACTCTTGGGTGCCTCGCCGTGCACCAGAACTCACAAGTGTGGTGCCTGGTCTCTGGTTGGTATCTCTGCACGACGAGCGACGACAACAACACAACGACAACAGACGTATTCATAATACTTTTTCTTGTTGTGTGTGAAGAATGCTGTCGCCGTGCAGGTGTTTGTGCTTTTAAGTTCTCGTGTTTGTTGTGCTTGAAATATTGGTCATGTCAGATTGTCGCCGTTGTCGTTTACCTCGCGGCAACAACAACGAACGGACAACACATGTTGTGCTTTCCTTTGTGGCTTGTGTGCGCGTGCAGCGGAGAGCGATCGCTCGCGAGTTGGTCGGACCGCCAACGGCTGACCGTGTTCGGTTCGGCCCGGGCGTGTTACTTTCAATACCCCTTGCGCGGAGCGCGCGATGCGCGTCCACACTTTTTCCGGGGTGCCCAGCGCCGGCGTCCGCCATAAAGGCGCGCGCGTTTTCATCGCTCTTCCATTCGTGCCGTACGCGACACACGCGGCGACAAAAGTTTGGTGTGTTTTGTGCAAAGCGTGCAAAAAGTTTGCAAGTGCGTTTTGCGTCCCTAATACGAGGACGTGGCATTTGGCTACCTTGTGCGACGTTTTCTTCTCGCACGAGTATCGGTCGGCCGGTCGGACGCGTGCCGTACACACACAACATCTCACCGGCGGCCTTTTCAGCTTGACGGACATTTATTTGTGGCGCGCGCCTTGTGGCTTCGCATTTTCACATTCACATTTTATTTTTTGTTTTATTTTTGTGGTTCGGTCGGTTCGGTCGGTTCGGTCGGATGCGTGCGTGTGCACACGTCTCACCGACGCCGCCGCACCTTTTTCATCATTTTTGAAAAACATATGGATTTGTTTCGTGTGTGTGCGTGCGTGCGTGCGTGCTTGACGACGACGACGACAACAACAACAACGTTAATGATCCTTCCGCAGGTTCACCTACGGAAACCTTGTTACGACTTTTACTTCCTCCAAATGATCAAGTTTGTTCATCTTCTCAGCAACATCGGCGACGTCGAAACGCCACCGCGCACCGGTCCGAAGACCTCACTAAATCATTCAATCGGTAGTAGCGACGGGCGGTGTGTACAAAGGGCAGGGACGTAATCAACGCGAGCTGATGACTCGCGCTTACTGGGAATTCCTCGTTGGGTAACAATTGCAAGCCCCAATCCCTAGCACAAAGGAGGTTCAGCGGGTTACCCGGGCCTTTCGGCCAGGGAGGACACGCTGATTCCTTCAGTGTAGCGCGCGTGCGGCCCAGAACATTTAAGGGCATCACAGACCTGATATTGCTCAATCTCGTGCGGCTAGAAGCCACTTGTCCCTCTAAGAAGAATTGATTGTACGCCGGCAGTAAAAATCGCGCGCGACGACGGGCGCGAGGCCCGCGGCGCCGGCGGACCTTTGAGATGCCGTAAGTGCGTCTAGTTATCAGGTCAGAGTCCGTTATCGGAATTAACCTGACAAATCGCTCCACCGACTAAGAACGGCCATGCACCACCACCCACTGAATCAAGAAAGAGCTCTCAATCTGTGAATCCTTCCAGTGTCTGGGCCTGGTGAAGTTCCCCGTGTTGAGTCAAATTAAGCCGCAGGCTCCACTCCTGGTGGTGCCCTTCTGTCAATTCCTTTAAGTTTCAGCTTTGCAACTATACTTCCACCGGAACCCAAAAGCTTTGGTTTCCCGGAAGCTGCCCGCCGAGTCATCAGAGGGACGTCGGCGGATCGCTAGCTGGCATAGTTTATGGTTAGAACTAGGGCGGTATCTGATGGCCTTCAAACCTCTAACTTTCGTTCTTGATCAATGAAAGCGTTTTTGGCAAATGCTTTCGCTTTAGTCCGTCTTGCGACGATCGAAGAATTTCACCTCTAACGTCGCAACACGAATGCTCCCATCCGTTCCTATTAATTATTACCTCGGGGTTCCGAAAACCAACAAAATAGAACCGAGGTCCTATTCCATTATTCCATATACACAGTATTCAGGCAAAGTTTTAGCCTGCTTTAAGCACTCTAATTTGTTCAAAAGTAATCGTGCTGGCCCACCTCGACACTCAGTGAAGAGCACCGCGATGGGATTTCAAGTTGAGCCGCCCTCTCGCGAGAGCCGACGCTCACCGGCAGGACGTCCCGCGGGCACGCCAGTTGAACACCGCGAGCGATGAACCGGCGGCGCGGGACACAGATTCGACTACGAGCTTTTTAACCGCAACAACTTTAATATACGCTATTGGAGCTGGATTTACCGCGGCTGCTGGCACCAGACTTGCCCTCCAATTGATCCTTGTTAAAGGATTTAAAGTGTACTCATTCCGATTACGGGGCCTCGGTTGAGTCCCGTATCGTTATTTTTCGTCACTACCTGCCCGTGCCGGGAGTGGGTAATTTGCGCGCCTGCTGCCTTCCTTGGATGTGGTAGCCGTTTCTCAGGCTCCCTCTCCGGAATCGAACCCTGATTCCCCGTTACCCGTTACAACCATGGTAGGCGCAGAACCTACCATCGACAGTTGATAAGGCAGACATTTGAAAGATACGTCGCCGGTGCTTGACCGTGCGCGATCAGCTATTGGTTTTGTTCTAATAAAAGCACCCCTTCCGTCTCCGGTCGGGGCTCTGTTTGCATGTATTAGCTCTAGAATTACCACAGGTATCCAAGTGGAAAGTGGTAAGATCTAAGGAACCATAACTGATTTAATGAGCCTTTCGCGGTTTCACCTTAATTTAGCTTGTACTGAGACATGCATGGCTTAATCTTTGAGACAAGCATATGACTACTGGCAGGATCAACCAAAGAGCTGTACTTTTGTGTAACAACACGACAACGCGCGTGCGTGCGTGCGTGCGGGTTGACACCAGCAAAGTTTCATAAGTGTGGCGGGTACCGGTCGAGTATCCGTGTCTCTGCGGCGGCGAGAAAGGGATGCAGAGCATTTCTAATCTCTGGTCAGGCCGACGACGGGGCCACGTCGAGAGCGCGCGCCCGGCTTTTCGTACACTACTACTAGGCCGGAGAAAGGCGCGGTCCCTGACGGGGGGGGGGGGGGGGGGGGGGTTGTGGCTTGTTGTGTTTTTCGTGTGCGCCCGGTTTCCAGGGGGTTTGTGTGTGGTCTATATAGTTTGTTGTGTTTTGATTTGTCTGGCAGGGAGAATTTTCTTTTTCCGCGAGCGCTCACACGCACGGCCGCCAAGACGAGACGAGACCGGAACGCCAGCGCCAACGGGCGCCTCTCGAAACGCGCGCGCCACCCTGCAACTGCTCTGCACTGCACCACACTTGGAGTAGTGTATTGGGCAGCAGTAACGAGCCGAGGGAGCGCGACAGGCGTCAAGAGAGAGCGCGGCGAGAGGCGAGGCGAGATGTGAGCACACCAAAGAGAAAGAAGTCAAAAAAAAAAGGGAAACAAAAAAAACCAAAACCGAACACGACGACGACGGTCGCCGTCGTCGCGTTTGCGATTTGTGTTTTTTTCGTTTCTCCTTCTCATCGGTTCTTTGGGTGCCGAGACGGCGGCGCGACACCCCGCCTGAACGGAGGACGCGCGCGCTCGCTCTACGCGTGTCTCGGGGAAGTCAAGAGAAGATATCCGATCGAATCGAATCACTCTCGAATCCCCAAGTCTAGGGCTGAGTCTCAACAGATCGCAGCGTGGTAACTGCTCTACCGAGTACAACACCCTGCCAGGTACGCAAGTCGTCTACAGACAATTCCAAGTTCCGACTTCGAAACAAATGACACCGTTGTTCGACCCCTAGGGACGGGGCGAGCGCGATCAAGGCGATCTGTCCGCCCGCCCCGGTTGTCCCGGTGAGGCGATTGATGGGCCACAGCGACGCAGCTGCGCGAACGCCGCGTGCCTAGACAAAGTCTCATGTTATTGTATGCCTTTCGACACACGGAACTCATAAAAATATCGTCGCAATCTTCGACTAGAGTGGATACGGCCTTAGAGGCGTTCAGGCATAATCCGACGTATGGTAGCGTCGCACCACCGCCCGTTCGAGCGAGTGCGTGAACCAAATGTCCGAACCTGCGGTTCCTCTCGTACTAAGCAGGATTACTATCGCAACGACCGGTCATCAGTAGGGTAAAACTAACCTGTCTCACGACGGTCTAAACCCAGCTTACGTTCCCTATTGGCGGGTGAACAATCCGACGCTTGGCGAATTCTGCTTCGCAATGATAGGAAGAGCCGACATCGAAGGATCAATAAGCGACGTCGCTATGAACGCTTGGCCGCCACAAGCCAGTTATCCCTGTAGTAACTTTTCTGACACCTCTTGCTGAAAACTCTTCAAGCCAAAAGGATCGATAGGCCGTGCTTTCGCAGTCCCTATGCGTACTGAACATCGGGATCAAGCCAGCTTTTGCCCTTTTGCTCTACGCGAGGTTTCTGTCCTCGCTGAGCTGGCCTTAGGACACCTGCGTTAGTCTTTGACAGATGTACCGCCCCAGTCGAACTCCCCGCCTGGCTGTGTCCTTGAATCGGATCACGCGGAAGTATACGTCGGCGATCGGACGCGCGGCCCGCGCGCGCATGCCCGGAGGCGACGCGCACGCGGGACCGGCGCGCTTCACGCCACTCTGCACGCTTGGCTCGAGAACACCGTGCGGCACGCCGCGTTAAGCGGACGGCGCACGCGTTCCGCCCAACCGAGTAAGTAAAGAAACGATGAAAGTAGTGGTATTTC
Source organism: Philonthus cognatus (assembly GCA_932526585.2). Classification (NCBI taxonomy): domain Eukaryota; kingdom Metazoa; phylum Arthropoda; class Insecta; order Coleoptera; family Staphylinidae; genus Philonthus; species Philonthus cognatus. The sequence goes on along the minus strand of OW052250.1, from coordinate 42,172,178 downwards.
AGATTCGACGAGGTCGGCCGAAACCGCCGCCGCCTCCCACTTATGCTACACCTCTCATGTCTCTATACACAGCCAGACTAGAGTCAAGCTCAACAGGGTCTTCTTTCCCCGCTAATTTTTCCAAGCCCGTTCCCTTGGCAGTGGTTTCGCTAGATAGTAGATAGGGACATGAAATGTAATCGCTGTTCCTAGACCCACCGGGTATCGAACGTGTTCTCTTCTATCTAGCGGAACCCCTGTCAAGAAAACCCATCCTTCATTTACCGCACTCCAAAATTAGCGAGGAATAGAGGACCCTTTTTCTTTTTCTTTTCTTTTTTAATAATTTATTTAATTCAATTCTTTTCTATTATCTTACAATTTTGTTATTATTATTTTCTTACATCGTAATTTGCTTATGCTACTTAATGCTAATTTATGTTATACTAGTACTCCTTGTTCGTCCTCCTCTATTGCTGTGCTTGCCCAGGTATTCAGCTTCATTACGTCTTCTTTCTTCATCGTGTTGCCTCTTCTAAGCTCTAGTTGTTGGTTTCCGTAGACTTCCATTATTTCTTTTTTATCTGAGTTCTTTTTTCTAATTTGCACTCTTTTAGAACATGCCTGGTGTCCTCTTCTTCTGCTCCACATTCGCATTGCCCTGTTGCCATCTGCTGTAGGCGGAATCTATGTTAGTAACTTCTCATGTTGCCATGGTTTGCTACTGCCTGTGTGGCATTGTAGTTCAGCTCTAACCGGTCTAGTCCAACTTGTTTGCAGAGTGAGTATCCCCATCTGCCCGTGATCCCATCATCCCATTCCTTTTGCCATTTCCTTATTATTTCTCTTTGTCTGTTTTCTTTTCTTCGCCTCGTTGACTCTTCCATTCTTATTCTTGTTGTTGTTTCTGCTCTGCTTGCCCCTTTGGCTAAGCTGTCCGCTTCTTTATGGTTTGTGTGTTCGAGCCTTTTCCTCCATATTATTGTTGTGTTTCTCTTCTTTTTCTGCCTTTCCTCTATCGTCCTTCTTATCTCCAGCACCATTTGGTTTTTTGTGTTTGTGTTGTTTATTTGTTTTATCGCTGTTTGTGAGTCTGTCGCTATTTGTGCTATCTTATGTTCTTTTACTACTTTCGTTGTTGCCCACCATATTGCTGCTAACTCCGCTTCGTGTGCTGAGTTGCAGTTTTCCAGTTTTATCTGTCCTGTTGTTTTTGTTCTCTTGGGTTCCGCGACCCAGCCTATTCCGGCTTCGCCCCTGTTGTTTATTGAGCCGTCCACGTTTATTTCTATGTCGAAGTCGTTCGTTGCCTCGTTCGGTATGCCCATCCAGCCTGGGTGCGTGGTTTTGGCTCTTAGGTCTGCTATGCAGTTTTGTTCTGCTCTGTGTCGTTTCCTATCTATCGCTTTTTCTTGCGCTATTATGTGTAGCGGTGGTGTCCCTGCTAGCACTTGCAATGTGTTTGTCGGTGACGTTCTACAAGCCCCGGTAATAGCTAGCAGAAATGGCCTTTGTACTGCAATAAGATGCCTTTTGTTTATCTTTGTGTGTGCCTCGCTTCCCCACACTTCTTTTCCGTATTCTAACGCCGGCATGAATACTCTTTCATATATTGTTTTGACTTATTCTCTGTTATCTCCCCACTTCCTTCTTAGGAGTCCTAGTACTTTGGTGGACGCTTCTGTGGTTTTAGTTCTTGTTCTTTTGATGTGTTCTCTGATTTTCATCCTTTTATCTATGTATATTCCTAAGTACTTTATCTGTTCGCTCATTTTTACTGCCTGGCCGTCTGTTTGTATGTTCGGCGGTCTGATGCTCTTCTCACTTATGAACATCGCTTCTGTTTTTGTTAAGTTATATGCCAGCCTGTTCTCTTCTGCGAACGCTTTACATGCTTGCCACGTTTCTTGCCATATTTCCTCAATCTCTCTGGCTGACCTCCCGCTAATCAATAGTAGTTGGTCATCAGCGTAGGCTTGTGCATTTATATAATTCTCTCTGCTTCTGTGTTCTTCCGGTATTCCTCTGTATTTTGTGTCCCTCACTTTTTCATTTACTTCTTTCATCTTGTGGAACCAGTCCTCCATCATGGTTATCCAGAGTACTGGTCCTATGCTTGACCCTTGTGGGCAACCCCTGTTCACTTCTATTGTTATTTGGGATGCACTTTTTGCCACTCTATCTGTTGTGAAATCCACTGCAATTTTCCTTAAGTTGTCTTTAATCGACGCCTTCTCTAGCTGTTTATCGATCGCTGTTCCCCACGCTAGTTTGAAAGCGTTCTTTAGGTCTAGCGCCACTACCAGGGTGTGTAGTTTGTTCTGCTTGTTTTCCTTTATTGTTCCTATAGCTTTCTCGATTGCTCGTACGGTTCCTCTTCCTACTCTGAACCCGTATTGCTGTGTATCTAGTTTCTCGTTGTTTTCTAGCTGACTTTGAAGTCTTTTCGTGACGGTTTTGTCTAACACTCTGCCTATGGCCGGCATGAGGCAGATTGGTCTGTACGTATTGTCTTTCTTAGGTAATAGTACGATGTTTGCCTGTTTCCATATTTTGGGATATATCCCTTCCTCTAAACATTTATTGAATATCTGTGTTATCCTTTCTCCGGCTGCTACTACAATGTGGGTTAGTGCTTCGTTGGGTATCTTGTCCCCTGCCGTTGCTTTTCCCTTTTTCATAGACGCCGCTGCTTCTATTATTTCGTGAACTTCAATGTTCTTTTCGTTTTCGCCACTGTATGCCTTCTGTCTCCCTCTGATTTCTTTCTGTATCTGTGTATCCTCTTCTTTGTTGTTCGTGGGGAACATTTCCCGTAGTACGTTTGTTTTATGTACGATTTTGTCTGGTTGTTTCTCCACTTGCTGTGGTTTTTGTCTGTTCCAGCTTTTGTGTTTTATCTTTCCCTAATAATTTCCACACCTTGAACCAGGGCTTTTCGGACAGAGGGAATCTCGTTAATCCATTCATGCGCGTCACTAATTAGATGACGAGGCATTTGGCTATTTTTTTTTGTACTCTACCGTGTCCACACACACAGCTTAACACATCCTCTGGAGGAAGGGGATAGGGGGTGGGATGGGGAACGGGAATACAGGAGCAAGTCTTTGATGCGGCTCGGGGCTGGGACTTGCGGGAGACCTAGCACTGCACAAGTGCAGCGCGGTGTTAGAACCTATATAGGTTATAGGCCCATGGTGCTCAGGGTGGACGCTCCGGGTAACCCCTTACTCGCCCACCTCCCATCCGAGCGGAGGTGGACTTTTGAAACCTTACCTAGTTCATGTAAGATCCCCGTAAGGTCATAGTGGTAAGTTTACCTAGCTGAGCCGAGCTTAGGCCGAGAGATCGAAGACCTCGCTCTGACTCAGTACTCCACACACCGCGCCAGGTGATGGTTGCGCTGGTGAAGAAAACGTCCGGCACGGACACTATGTCCGACAGCTCGCGGGCCACAATCGGACCTAGGCGTGCGTGCTCCTCATACTTCGACACCTTGGCCCTGTGGTCCACATTGGGGTCGTGAGAGGCAGCCACCACTTGTACGTCGATCACGGCTGCTTTTCCGTCTTTGACGGCAGTCAGGTCTGGTCTTCGTAGACCGACCTCGGTATGGTACCTCCTCTCTCTCAGGACTGTGAATCCCCTCTGGCCAAGTCCGTTGGCAATCTCCTTGGCAATGCAGTCGTGCCTGAGGATGCGGCTTCCGTGCGTTCGGAAACATTGCTGTATTGCGTGGCCGGCAGTTTCTGGGACGGGACACCCGGCGCGACAGTTAATGTTGAATCGCGTTGATCCGTACGGCACTGCTCACTACATACTCACGTCCGGGCGGGCCAGCACAGCCCCGGATGTCAGCGCCATCGACGGAGGTATGTAGCATCGTTGCCAACGATTTCGCCACGGACTTGGTCGAAGGGGACTCGACATTGAAATGCGCTAGCCGTGACTCGCTCCAACGGCGCCTAGCGTCGTTGAAGTCCGTCACAGCACACGCTCTCACAAAAGGATGTTTTGAGTGAATCATTGTCCTGATTCGTTTGATTATGAGAGGGGGGATAAGTACTCCCAAAAACGGGATACCGAGGCCACCAGCCGTGATCGGAGCGTGGTAGTAGCCTATAGGGACGTCCTTTGGTAGGTGGAGCCACCTCCTCACAGCAGCCCTGACCCGGAGGTCAAGGCGCCGCAGCACCGCCGCCGTCACCCGCCCAAGCACCATCTGGTGATAATACTTGGGCAGAAGGTAACAGCGGAGTACGTGCAGCTTCTGCTGTGGCTTGAGCCGCGCTTTGGAAATTTTCTCCAATGCGCCGCTCAAGGAGGAGCCGGCTCCAACTGTCCTCTGGACACCCCTAAAATCGACCCCAAGGTAAGACCACAGGTCCAGAATCGAAGTCTGAGGAACAGGCACGTTATCAATCCTAAAGATCGACCTTGAGAGCACTTTCACTTTCTTATTCCGGCCATCCGCCACCAAGGAAAGAGCATGGCTCTTCGCCGGGTTTAGGATTAGACCGGAAGAAGATAGTGCGGCTGCGAGTCGATCCAGGTTCGATTGCATGCCCACCTGAGTCGACGAACACAGGACCATGTCGTCCGCGAACGCGAGGGCGGTGCATGACTCACCCCCGACACTAAAACCCACATCGTGGTTTAATGATGCTAACGCCCGGTCGATGACCAGGTTAAACAAAATCGGCGACAACGGGTCCCCTTGCTTAACGCCCCGCCGTGTATTCACCTCCACTCTTTCCCCCCCGACCTCAAGCACTGTCGACCCTCCTGAATATATCCGGCCGAGGTATTCGACAAAGGGGGCCGGCAAGCCGACACCCCTGGCCGTATCAATAAGCGCCGCGTGCGAGACTGTGTCAAAAGCTTTTGACACAACCAGCGACGCGACGTGCAAGGTGGCAGAGCGTCTGCGGGCCTCCCACAGGATTGTGGACAGCGCGCAGAGATTTTCTGCGCAGCCGTCCACCCCCTCGCGGAAGGCTTGCTGTCTCTCCCCCACCACGCTTAGTGCTTGAAGGCGGCGGGCTAAGAGCTTGTGGAAGTGCCTTGCCACCACCGAGCTAACCGATATTGGTCGGTAGTCCGATGGCGACAGTGGCACCTCCTTCTTCGGTATGAATACCGTGCGGGAACGAGTGAGCTCAGGGATTCCGTTGCTAAGCATGATGATGTTAAAGGTAACTGATTTTATGAGGTCCGGAACCGCTCTCCACTGATCCCTGATCTGCCCCCGCGAGCGAAGCTCGCGAGGTTGTGGCTGAAGGCCCTGTGGCGTCGCAAGTGACGCTACTCCGTCACGATGGCTGATGGCCACGTGACGTCATCGGGTCACGTGACTGATGGTCACGTGACGCCGGTTGTTGGTCACGTGACCCGAGGACACGTGACGTAAAAAGAGGGTCACGTGGTACTAATCCACGTGACCGGGATACGGGGGGCAGAGGGCCCCCCGACAATTCCCTTCTACGTTTCCTCTTGCGAGGTTTGGTTCGATAGGCTTCCGGCTTGGCGTTCGATTGTGGGGGGAAGACGTGCGCGAGCTAGTCCAGCAACTGTTCACCCACCTCTTCCCCTTCACATACGCGCCCGGCAATCGCTGCCAGGCGCTCCCCCTCAAATCCAAGCGGGGCTAAGTCAACCCCTCTGATCTGGTTGGCTAGCTCCGCTCGTATTGCCTCCAGATGTTGTGGAGGCGGGGGGGGGGGGGGGGGGGGGGGGGGGTCAAGCTCGTCGTCCCCATCCGATGGCAGGTCGGCTGCAGCTGCTTCCAACAGGGTACGGTACTCCTCCACCAAGGCCTTGTAGGCTGGAAGCCTACGACGTCCCTTGATGGAGTCGAGTGACCGCCCTGGTATGGCATCGACGAGGACAGCATTCATGAAACGGACGCCACCCTCAACGATAAGGTCTGCTTCCAACCTAGCCATTAGACGAGTCTCCTCGTCCGACCATCGAGCCTTGTTCCTATCGACAACAATCGCTTCGTTAGCCTCTACCTGGTGGGCCCGCTTAGTATGCAGGCCACGACCAGTGTTAGTGGTAAACGTACGGGGGCATAGGTGACACTTGAACTGGCAAGGACCGGGGTCCCCACTCCGAGTGCCACGGGTCTGAGTTGGCGGCCCACCTGATCCGGTGGGCATTGAATGTATAATTTTTCTAGGATTTGGACCAACTCAAAAATGGGATTGCGACGGGCTGGCAACCCGTCACCCCATAGTGCCTATGGCTTTTGGCCGCCCCTCCCGTAATTGTATACGTGTTTGGAGGGGCGTTGTCCGACTCTCGCCTCGGGGAGGCAAGCCAATTAGGCCACTTGGGAATGCCAGGGTACAGGCAGTACACTTTTAGTGCCTGCACCCCCGGGGTGTGTGTGTGTGTGTTCACTACTACCACACCCCAGTGGCGATACCCTTAAGAGAGTCATAGTTACTCCCGCCGTTTACCCGCGCTTGCTTAAATTTCTTCACGTTGACATTCAGAGCACTGGGCAGAAATCACATTGCGTCAACACCCGCTGGGGCCATCGCAATGCTTTGTTTTAGTTAGACAGTGGGATTCCCCAAGTCCGTGCCAGTTCTGAGCTGACCGCTAAATGGCGGCCAAAGAGGACTCCGGCCTGGACGACGCGCGCGCACGACACGGCGGTTTTGACGCCACCGAGCGCGCTCGGCGCCGCCGCTGCGACCGGGCCTCGCAGCAGGGAAGTTCCGCGGGAGGCCAAGGCACGGGACCGAGCTCGGATCGGCGACACGCTGGAGCGCGCGCTTCTCCTTGCCCAGGCCCAGCACGTCAGCCAGGACCCGCTTCCCGACCAAGCCCGACACGCCCCGATCCTCGGAGCCAATCCTTATCCCAAAGTTACGGATCTAATTTGCCGACTTTCCTTACCTACATTAGTCTATCGACTAGAGGCTGTTCACCTTGGAGACCTGCTGCAGATATGGGTACGACCCGGCAGGACACTCGACGTGGCCCTCCCCTGGATTTTCAAGGTCCGAGGGGATGATCCTGACACCGCAGCAATTGCGGTGCTCTTCGCATTCCAAACCATATCTCCCTGCTAGAGGATTCCATGGAACTCGAACGCTCATGCAGAAAAGAAAACTCTTCCCGGATCTCCCGACGGCGTCTCCAGGTCATTTTGGGTTGCCCCGACGAACACTCTTTCGAGGGCCCGACTCATTAACGGTTCCGCTGCCGGGTTCCGGAATAGGAACCGGATTCCCTTTCGCCCGTCGGGTGTGATACACCACAATTTTTTTATTATTGTGCGGACATAGAGACACACGACTGCACGCAACACACCACCACCACCACACCATGCTACGCACACTCGAGAGATGAGACACATTCATTTGCATTTGCATTTAATATACAACACATATAATATATTCGTTTTTCGCTCTCGTTTTCGTGCGTGTGCGCGGGTGTGGGGCGCGCGTGCGCGCGTGCGTGTGTGCCTTTTTGTGTTTTGTAATATAAAATAATTAATACACACCAACATCGACATCGGCTTTTGCCTAGGGCTTAGGATCGACTGACTCGTGTGCAACGGCTGTTCACACAAAACCCTTCTCCACATCAGTCCTCCAGGGCTTCGCTAGAGTATTTGCTACTACGACCAAGATCTGCACCGACGGCGGCTCCAGACGGGCCCACGCCCAGTCCTTCTGCGCGCACCGCCGCGACCCTCCTACTCGTCACGGCTTCATGGCAGGCGACGCGGCGCCGAAACGCCGCGCCCCGGACCGCACATACCGCTGACGGTCGAGTATAAGCATAACGCTTCAGCGCCTTCCATTTTCAGGGCTAGTAACTTCGGCAGGTGAGTTGTTACACACTCCTTAGCGGATTCCGACTTCCATGGCCACCGACCTGCTGTCCTAAGTTACCAACGCCTTTCATGGTACCCATTAAGCGTTAATTTGGGCGCTTTAACTCGACGTTTGGTTCATCCCACAGCGCCAGTTCTGCTTACCAAAAGTGGCCCACTTGGCACACTAGATCCGTCATATATTAACATATATTTGTCTCTCGGCTTCATCGTTCAAGCAAGCCGAAGATCTCACCCATTTAAAGTTTGAGAATAGGTTAAGGTCGTTTCGACCCCAATGCCTCTAATCATTCGCTTTACCGGATGAGACTCGCTCATACCGGGTGCCACTTCACTTTCATTGCGCCTGTGGGTTTCGCTATAGTCCCAATGACTCGCGCACATGCTAGACTCCTTGGTCCGTGTTTCAAGACGGGTCCTGAAAGTACCCAAAGCTATAGCGTCGCTGACGGGCGTGTTCGTGTAAAACGGGAGTCCGTCCGAGGACACCGCCGCGAGCAGTCTCGACGGGTGGTTCGGTGTCGGCACACTGGGTCCGAGGCAGCCGGATTTGCCGCGAGCACTTGCGACGGGCCGGACGCGAACCGGAGGTTCGCGGCCCCGCGCCACTGTCATACCGTCGAGCGAGCGGGCCGGGAGCCGGGGGTCCGAGCGGAAGCCCGCGAGGGCGCCGCGCGGTCTGCCCCGCCGGTCCTTAGGCCCGCGCCCAACGGGTCGCGACGTCCTACTGGGGGAGAAGTGCACGCGTTCGCCACCCGTATGCGGCGGCGAGCGGTGCGGCCGGCGCCGGAGCGCCGACCGTCGACCCGCATCGCCGCTCGCGGGCGGACGAGAGACGCGCTGAATCTCCCCTTTCGACCTTTCGGGTTTCTCAGGTTTACCCCTGAACGGTTTCACGTACTATTGAACTCTCTTTAAAGTTCTTTTCAACTTTCCCTCACGGTACTTGTTCGCTATCGATCTCGTGATCATATTTAGCCTTAGATGGAGTTTACCACCCGCTTAGGGCTGCACTATCAAGCAACCCGACTCTGAGGAGAAGTCCTCCCGGCGGCCGGCGGCGATCGCAACGGGCCTGGCACCCTCTGTGGGTAAGTGGCCCCGTTCAAGAAGGACTTGGACGCGCCGCGTGACCTCGGGATGGCGGACCCTCCCAAACACCACATTTCCCGGCGACCTGTACGGCCGCGGGATTCGGTGCTGGGCTCTTCCCTGTTCGCTCGCCGCTACTAGGGGAATCCTGGTTAGTTTCTTTTCCACCGCCTATTAATATGCTTAAATTCAGCGGGTACTCTCACCTGCTCTGAGGTCTAGTGTCAAATTCATATTTCTTGGACACAACGGCGGCAGCAGCGGCACGCCAACACCGATGACAACACCAAAAACACCGAACAAACAAACAGCACACGACAGCAGCAGCAGCAGCAGCAGCAGCAGCAGCAGCAGCAGCATCAGCAGCAGCAGCAGCAGCAGCAGCAGCACGAACGACGAGACGACGACATTAACACAACTGGATGCACAGCGGCATACGCGAGACGCGTATGCGTGTGCACGCACGCGTATGTGTTGGTGTGCATGCAAGGCGCTTGTAACGTGCGTGTGTGTTTGTTGCGTAGTAATAACGGGTTGTCGTGTTTTGTGCGGCGGCGTGTGTGCCCCGTTGTGCACAGAGGAAAAATAGCAACCGCGAGACGCTTGCGAAGCGTTCGGGCCGTCGCCAGAGTGCGACGCTGCGCGACACTGCGACAACAGCACGGGGGCGCCCCGATTTTTGTGCGGGTTGCGCGCCGTGCTCGCTGCCCTCTCGTCGGTGTGATTATTACTTGTTGTTAACATATCGTCTTTCGTTCGTCGACGACGACACGCGACCGAGCCGGGCGACGCGCGCCACACGACCAGACGTCCCAATCCCGGGTTGTATAATACGTTAAACGTCCAAGAAACGACGGTCGCGTAGGAACGCGCGAGCGCTAGCAGCGGTCGTGAGATCATTTTTGTTAATCATCACCGGAGGCAGCGAGACGACGCGACAACGCCTAAGGCGCCAACGCCGTGCGTGTGCGTGCGTGTGCGCGTGCGCGCCACACTCGTTTTTTGCGACGTGACTGTTTTGAGAGGACGGGACCGATCGCTGCCGCGTCGAAACGGGCGCTCCGGTCGCGAACCTCCAGCTTCGTCCCGACGTGCCGGACACGTTTCCGACACCGGACAGTCGTGGAAATGGAATCGACCCTCAGCCAGGAGTGGTCCAGGAACAGTATCCAAGGACCGCAATGTGCGTTCGAAATGTCGATGTTCATGTGTCCTGCAATTCACAATATGACGCGCAATTAGCGGCGTTCTTCATCGACTCACGAGCCAGGTGATCCACCGTTCAGGTTTGTATATATAAATGGAGTGCTTTCGAGGCCGCGGCGGCACTGGTATGTGCGCGCGCGCTTCCCGCGACTCTTGGGTGCCTCGCCGTGCACCAGAACTCACAAGTGTGGTGTCTGGTCTCTGGTTGGTATCTCTGCACGACGAGCGACGACAACAACACAACGACAACATACGTATTCATAATACTTTTTCTTGTTGTGTGTGAAGAATGCTGCGCCGTCGCCGTGCGGGTGTTTGTGCTTTTCAGTTCTCGTGTTTGTTGTGCTTGAAATATTGGTCATGTCAGATTGTCGCCGTTGTCGTTTACCTCGGGGCAACAACAACGAACGGACAACGCATGTTGTGCTCTCCTTTGTGGCTTGTGTGCGCGTGCAGCGGAGAGCGATCGCTCGCGAGTTGGTCGGACCGCCAGCGGCTGACCGTGTTCGGTTCGGCCCGGGCGTGTTACTTTCAATACCCCTTGCGAGGAGCGCGCGGAGCGCGCGATGCGCGTCCACGCTTTTTCCGGGGTGCCCAGCGCCGGCGTCCGCCATAAAGGAGCGCGCGTTTTCATCGCTCTCCCATTCGTGCCGTACGCGACACACGCGGCGACACAAGGTTTGTGTGTTTTGTGCAAAGCGTGCAAAAAGTTTGCAAGTGCGTTTTGCGTCCCTAATACGAGGACGTGGCATTTGGCTACCTTGTGCGACGTTTTCTTCTCGCACGAGTATCGGTCGGCCGGTCGGACGCGTGCGGTACACACACAACATCTCACCGGCGGCCTTTTCAGCTTGACGGACATTTATTTGTGGCGCGCGCCTTGTGGCTTCGCATTTTCACATTCACATTTTCTTTTTTGTTTTATTTTTGTGGTTCGGTCGGTTCGGTCGGATGCGTGCGTGTGCATACGTCTCACCGACGCCGCCGCGCCTTTTTCATCATTTTCGAAAAACGTATGGATTTTATTCGTGTGTGTGCGTGCGTGCGTGCGTGCTTGACGACGACGACGACGACGACAACAACAACGTTAATGATCCTTCCTCAGGTTCACCCACGGAAACCTTGTTACGACTTTTACTTCCTCTAAATGATCAAGTTTGGTCATCTTCCCAGCAACATCGGCGACGTCGAAACGCCACCGCGCACCGGTCCGAAGACCTCACTAAATCATTCAATCGGTAGTAGCGACGGGCGGTGTGTACAAAGGGCAGGGACGTAATCAACGCGAGCTGATGATTCGCGCTTACTGGGAATTCCTCGTTCATGGGTAACAATTGCAAGCCCTAATCCCAAGCACGAAGGAGGTTCAGCGGGTTACCCGGGCCTTTTGGCCAGGGAGGACACGCTGATTCCTTCAGTGTAGCGCGCGTGCGGCCCAGAACATCTAAGGGCATCACAGACCTGTTATTGCTCAATCTCGTGCGGCTAGAAGCCACTTGTCTAAGAAGAATTGATTGTACGCCGGCAGTAAAAATCGCGCGCGACGACGGGCGCGAGGCCCGCGGCGCCGGCGGACCTTTGAGATGCCGTAAGTGCGTCTAGTTATCAGGTCAGAGTCTTGTCCGTTATCGGAATTAACCTGACAAATCGCTCCACCGACTAAGAACGGCCATGCACCACCACCCACTAAATCAAGAAAGAGCTCTCAATCTGTCAATCCTTCCAGTGTCTGGGCCTGGTGAGGTTCCCCGTGTTGAGTCAAATTAAGCCGCAGGCTCCACTCCTGATGGTGCCCTTCCGTCAATTCATTTAAGTTTCAACTTTGCAACCATACTTCCCCCGGAACCCAAAAGCTTTGGTTTCCCGGAAGCTGCCCGCCGAGTCATCAGAGGGACGTCGGCGGATCGCTAGCTGGCATAGTTTATGGTTAGAACTAGGGCGGTATCTGATCGCCTTCGAACCTCTAACTTTCGTTCTTGATCAATGAAAGCGTTTTTGGCAAATGCTTTCGCTTTAGTCCGTCTTGCGACGATCCAAGAATTTCACCTCTAACGTCGCAATACGAATGCCCCCATCCGTTCCTATTAATCATTACCTCGGGGTTCCGAAAACCAACACAATAGAACCGAGGTCCTATTCCATTATTCCATATACACAGTATTCAGGCAAAGTTTTAGCCTGCTTTAAGCACTCTAATTTGTTCAAAAGTAATCGTGCCGGCCCACCTCGACACTCAGTGAAGAGCACCGCGATGGGATTTCAAGTTGAGCCGCTCCCTCGCGAGGGCCGACGCTCACCGGCAGGACGTCCCGCGGGCACGCCAGTTGAACACCGCGAGCGATGAACTGGCGGCGCGGAACACAGATTCGACTACGAGCTTTTTAACCGCAACAACTTTAATATACGCTATTGGAGCTGGAGTTACCGCGGCTGCTGGCACCAGACTTGCCCTCCAATTGATCCTTGTTAAAGGATTTAAAGTGTACTCATTCCGATTACGGGGCTTCGGATGAGTCCCGTATCGTTATTTTTCGTCACTACCTCCCCGTGCCGGGAGTGGGTAATTTGCGCGCCTGCTGCCTTCCTTGGATGTGGTAGCCGTTTCTTAGGCTCCCTCTCCGGAATCGAACCTTGATTCCCCGTTACCCGTTACAACCATGGTAGGCGCAGAACCTACCATCGACAGTTGATAAGGCAGACATTTGAAAGATACGTCGCCGGTGCTTGACCGTGCGCGATCAGCTAAGTTATTCAGATTCACCAAGGTGTACGACACACGACCGAGTCTCGCGACCCGGCGCGGCCGATTGGTTTTGTTCTAATAAAAGCACCCCTTCCGTCTCCGGTCGGGGCTCTGTTTGCATGTATTAGCTCTAGAATTACCACAGGTATCCAAGTGGAAAGTGGTAAGATCTAAGGAACCATAACTGATTTAATGAGCCTTTCGCGGTTTCACCTTAATTTGGCTTGTACTGAGACATGCATGGCTTAATCTTTGAGACAAGCATATGACTACTGGCAGGATCAACCAGGGAGCTGTACTTTTGTGTAACAACACGACAACGCGCGTGCGTGCGTGCGTGCGTGTTGACACAAGCAAAGTTTCATAAGTGTGGCGGGTACAAATCGAGTACCCGTGTCTCTGCGGCGGCGAGAAAGGGATGCAGAGCATTTCTAATCTCTGGTCGGGGCGACGACGGGGCCACGTCGAGAGCGCGCGCCCGGCTTTTCGTACACTACTACTAGGCCGGAGAAAGGCGCGGTCCCTGACGCAGCGCCCGCTGCTCTGTGTGTCCGAACCGGGCCTCCGACGACATACCGTCCCGATGGTTTGCTGTTGGGCTCGCGAACGCGCCTCTACAGCTGCTGCCAGAAAAAAAAAAAAAACGACAATTTTTCGCTTTTTTGGATTCGGCAAAATCGACCGGCCGGCCAACGGAGGTTGCGCGCATCGACGTGCTCTCCGTTGGCCGGCCGGTCGATTTTCGAGCACGTCGATGCGCGCCACCTCCGTTGGCCGGCCTGTCGGTTTCCGAGTGGCGGTGGTCGTCACTAAATGCTGGACTAGACGTTTCGCCACCTTAAGAGAGTCCTGGTTACTCCCTCTTATTACCCGCGCTTCTAATTATTATTGGTAGTTTTTTTTTCTCCGTTGGCCGGCCGGTCGATTTTCGAGCACGTCGATGCGCGCAACCTCCGTTGGCCGGCCGGTCGGTTTCCGAGTGGTGGTGGTCGTCACTAAATAATGCTGACGAGACGTTCCGCCACCATAAGAGAGTCCCGGTTACTCCCTCTTATTACCCGCGCTTCTTATCATTATTATTATTATTATTATTGGTTTTTTTTGCTCCGTTGGCCGGCCGGTCTATTTTCGAGCACGTCGATACGCGCCACCTCCGTTGGCCGGCCGGTCGGTTTCCGAGTGGCGGTCACTAATTGCTGACTAGACGTTCCGCCACCATAAGAGAGTCCCGGTTACTCCCTCCTATTACCCGCGCCTCTTATTATTATCATTCTTTGTTTTAATATTTCTATTTTCTCCGTTGGCCGGCCGGTCGATTTTGTCGAATCCGTCGGCGTCGAGAAAAGGAGAATTGTCGGTTTTATTTTTTTTTTTTCTGGCAGCAGCTGTAGAGGCGCGCTCGCGAGCCCAACAGCAAGCCATCGGGACGGCATGTCGTCGGAGGCCCGGTTCTCCGTCCAGACGTCGATCACGTCGATTCGGGTACATTTTCGTTCCGTTGTCCGTGGAGCTTGAAGAAATAATTAAAGACGCGCTCTGTGTCGCAAGTCGACCGGCCGGCCAACGGTGCTCGCGACGGTACAAGAAAAAATAATAATTACAAACGAAGAGAAAATCCGTGTTTCCCGTTGTCTTCCGAATGTCGACGTGAAGAAATTTCAGCAGGCGCTGGTAAACTGTGGGTGGGTGCAACCATGACGTGAAGAAATTCTAGCAAGCTCGGTTAGACGGAGGGAGTGACTGTGACTCAGTCTCTTGTGGTGGAACGTGAGGAAATTTATCTCGCGCCAGGCGGAAACCGACCGGCCGGCCAAAGAAAATGGAAACATTTTTCTCAATAAAGTGACGATCCGTTTTTCCGCTGGTTGGTTTTCTGAAGAAACTAAAGAAAGCGCCCGTGCAACTGTGACGTGAAGAAATTTAAGCAAGCCCTGGTAAACAATGCGACGTGTACGAAAATCGACCGGCGGTGATCGCGACAACGGAACAGACGAGACTCTCCCATTTATTTCGCACGTGGGCGAGAGTAGAGACGAGAAGGTTTGAATGAAAATGAAGGCGAACGGTGCTTGCAGCTCGTCATCGTTAGGGAAAAAGAAGAGAAATATCCCAATGCGCGCCGCTGAGTGCGGGCTGTCCAAGGTCACCGCAATGCACTTGTTCGTTTCTAGAAATTTCCAACACAATAACCGACCGGCCGGACAACGGATGTGACGTGGCTGCGCGAAACGAAACGCGACACCCCGCCGGTAGGAACGGAGGGGTCGCGCGGCACGCGCTCTCACAATGCGTGTCTCGTGGGGGTTGTGGCTTGTTGTGTTTTTCATGTGCGCCCGGTTTCCAGGGGGTTTGTGTGTGGTCTATATAGTTTGTTGTGTTTTGATTTGTGTGGCATTAGAAACACGCGCGCGTACTTTGTTTGTTAAAAGCTGTTGTCGCGGTGGGGGCGAGAGCCTTAGCGGCGCCAATTCGCGCTCCCTTCGCCGCGAGCCAGCCCGTAAGAGTAGGGCGGGCGCGGCGCGGGAGGACGCGCGCGTACAACTCGTCGAACAAAGACGACGACGACGGGGGGACCGCGCCCCTCGCAACAGCAAGGAGTGCAGCCGCCCCCTTCTCTTTTCTCTCATGCCTCGTTCGACGAGAAAAGGGAGAATTTTCTTTTTTCGCGCGCGCTCACACGCACGGCCGCCAAGACGAGACGAGACCGCAACGCCAGCGCCAACGGGCGCCTCTCGAAACGCGCGTGCCACCCTGCAACTGCTATGCACTGCACCACACTTGGAGTAGTGTATTGGGCAGCAGTAACGAGCCGAGGGAGCGCGCAAGGCGTCAAGGGAGAGCGCGGCGAGAGGCGAGGCGATGTGAGCACACCAAAGAGAAAGAAGTCAAAAAAAAAGGGAAACAAAAAAAACCAAAACCGAACACGACGACGACGGTCGCCGTCGTCGCGTTTGCGATTTGTGTTTTTTTCGTTTCTCTTTCTCATCGGTTCTTTGGGCGCCGAGACGGCGGCGCGACACCCCGCCTGAACGGAGGACGCGCGCGCTCGCTCTACGCGTGTCTCGGGGAGGTCAAGAGAGGATATCCGATCGAATCGAATCACTCTCGAATCCCCAAGTCTAGGGCTGAGTCTCAACAGATCGCACCGTGGTAACTGCTCTACCGAGTACAACACCCTGCCAGGTACGCAAGTCGTCTACAGACAATTCAAAGTTCCGACTTCGAAACAAATGACACCGTTGTTCGACCCCTAGGGACGGGGCGAGCGCGATCAAGGCGATCTGTCCGCCACAGCGACGCAGCGGCGCGAACGCCGCGCGCCTAGACAAAGTCTCATGCTATTGTATGCCTTTCGACACACGGAACTCATAAAAATATCGTCGCAATCTTCGACTAGAGTGGATACGGCCTTAGAGACGTTCAGGCATAATCCGACAGATGGTAGCGTCGCACCACCGCCCGTTCGAGCGAGTGCGTGAACCAAATGTCCGAACCTGCGATTCCTCTCGTACTAAGCAGGATTACTATCGCAACGACAGGTCATCAGTAGGGTAAAACTAACCTGTCTCACGACGGTCTAAACCCAGCTCACGTTCCCTATTGGCGGGTGAACAATCCGACGCTTGGCGAATTCTGCTTCGCAATAATAGGAAGAGCCGACATCGAAGGATCAATAAGCGACGTCGCTATGAACGCTTGGCCGCCACAAGCCAGTTATCCCTGTAGTAACTTTTCTGACACCTCTTGCTGAAAACTCTTCAAGCCAAAAGGATCGATAGGCCGTGCTTTCGCAGTCCCTATGCGTACTGAACATCGGGATCAAGCCAGCTTTTGCCCTTCTGCTCTACGCGAGGTTTCTGTCCTCGCTGAGCTGGCCTTACTACACCTGCGTTAGTCTTTGACAGATGTACCGCCCCAGTCAAACTCCCCGCCTGGCTGTGTCCTCGAATCGGATCACGCGGGAGTATACGTCGGCGATCGGACGCGCGGCCCGCGCGCGCACGCCCGGAGGCGACGCGCACGCGGGACCGGCGCGCTTCACGCCACTCTGCACGCTTGGCGAGTCGAGGTCGCACGTGCATGGTATGAATTTACCCTGAAGGGTGAAGCACGGTTTAGACCGTGGCACACTTTTCCCCTGGTACGACCCGGCCGATATCGAGTGGCATTTTTTTGGGTTAACCTCCATGCCGCGCTTGGTGAGGAATTTATGCGCTCGGTTCAGCGATATCGGCATGTCCACGTCATGGTCCTCAAGGAGTATGAGGTCATCGGCATAGGCCATGACGGGCATGGGGTCATTCGCGGGGGCCAGCGTGCCGCCGGTCGGGTGCTTCTGCGCCTCAACGAGCAGCTCGTCAATGACGAGGCTAAACAAAAAGGGGCTCAGGGGGTCCCCCTGTCTAACCCCGCGCCGGATCTTGATGGCGTTGGTAGTGGCGCATTTAATATTCGTTGAGCTGCCCGTTAGTGACTCGATCAGGTAAGCCCGCGTGTAGCTATCGATGCTAGTCCTCTTCAGAGCCCGTTCGACAGAAAAGTGGGAGACTGTGTCGAACGCTTTCCTGACGTCTAGCGCTACGACGTTGTAGGGTTTTCCCGCGGCCATCCGGGTTTTAATGTACGTGTATACTAACGTACTATTGATGATTGTCCCATCCGACGGAGTGAAGCCCCGCTGGGCAGGGTCGAGCTTTACCGATTTTGATAGACGCGCCAGTATTATTCGGTGTAATAGCCTCTGTGAAGCAGAGGCTATTGTAATCGGTCGCCAGTTGGAGGGGTCGCTGCGATCCCCGTCCTTGGGGAGGAGGATCGTCCTGGCCGTCTTCCAAGAATCAGGGGACGCACCGCACAGCAGTATGGTGTTGAAAAGAGCTGCTAGGGAAAGTGGGGGGGCCCCTTTGACAGCGCGGACGGTGACGCCGTCCGGGCCGGGTGCAGCGGTCCGCCACTTGCGGCAGGCTTCCTTGATTTCTTCCGCCCCAAAGGGTTGGAAGTCGTCGAAGGTGTGCGGCGCGTCTCCTTCAGCAAGGGGTTCGTCGTCGGGGGAGAGGCCGACTCGAAAATACCCCGATAAAGTGCATCCACCGAGTCAATAGATGGTGTGGTGTCGGGGTCCGAGAGGGGTTTCCCGGTGATGATCCGGTCGAATAGCCCTCCCGGGTCCTTTTTATATAGTTTCTGGGCCTTTTTGAAACTGGCGGGACGAGAGGCCCTATTTGAAGTCCTCCCATCGCTGATGAGGGGAGGGGGGGCACGGTGGGCAGTCCCCGTGTTACCAGGCGGCTTCCGGGGTGGGGGCAAAAGCAGGAGGAGGGCTGCGTCTAGCCGCCTGGGCAATTCCTCGTCTGGGGCCAGAAGGGCACGGGTGATGGCCCGCTTGAAGCGGGGGTCTGAGCCTGCGATTTGGTGGGAGATGGTACTATTTAAAAGATTTTGAGGGCCTAGAAAGTCTGTGCTGATGGTACGGTGTAGCCTCAGGGGTGCAGAGGTAGGATGGGCCCTGATGGGGGGGGGGTTGCGTGGAGCTGATTGTGGGGGTCTGAGGGGCAGGGGGCAGGGAGCCAAAGGCGAGGGTGTCACTTACCCTTGTCTGTTTCTGCTGAGCCGCCGTCTGGGTGTTCCTGCTTCCGCATGAATGGTGGGGCGGGGAGCTTCTCGCTCTCTTGGAGGGCTGGGCCGGAGATGAGGGGGACTCTAGTCCTCGGGGCCTTTTCCTGCACGGTGGCAGAGCGGTGGTGGCTGGTGGGTGTAGCGTCGCTCCGCGCGGCTTGGATGCTGGTGGGGTGGTTATTATGAAGGGTCTTGGCGGGGGAGGGGGTGTCCGGGCCGATGGTGTGGTTGTGGCCGTAGTGGAAGGGGTGGTCCTGAGGGGGGTAGCGGCGTCTAGTGGGTCGCTTCGCTGGGCGGCCTTGGGTATGGCGCCGAACATTGTTCGCGCCTTGGCCGCAACAGCCTCCTTTGCCTCCTTCAGGTACTCCTTATATTTCGGTGTGTCCCTCCGATGACGGACCTGGTGCTCTGAGAGGCCCGTCGCCTCCTGCATAGATTTGATGAATTTTCCCCTGGGCTTTGCTGAAGCTTCTATTTTCGCTATTTTCCTTAGCAATTCGGCCTCGGGGGCAGGGAGTTTACCTTCGAGATCCCGTCGGTACTCGATGGGGTGCAGACGCGACTCGTGCTGCCGCACTAGGTTCGCACTCCCGAAGTGGGTCGCGCAGTAGCGGCACTTCACCCTCTCGGGTGCACCGCAGTGTTTAGAGTGTAGGGAAAGCCCCGACTTCTTCGGGAAGCTCCTCTGGCACTTAGCGCAGGTGTGGGAGCCTTCCGCGGGAAGGGTCGAGGAGGTTGAGGAAGACCTAGCGCCGGAAAGCACGGCGCCTCTTCGGGTGGACGAGCCGGGTTGATCTTCCTCCTGAATTTTCCCCGCTTTCTCGGCCGGGGTGGGGCGTGGTGTCCCTCTTCGCTTCATAGCGTAGTGAGCGCTATCTCATTAACTTTCCCTCCCGTTCTGTGGGAGGTGTCGTCGTCGTAGCCCTGTTTTAGGGCAGTAGGTACAGTGTGAGCAGTGTCGTGCGATGGGCGGGACTGCAGTGGATAAGGAATCGTTGAAAGGAGCTATCTACTCCTACCAGGGACTTGGGAAAATGCGAAAAACGCAGGGATGGTGGAGGCGCCCAGATAGTGGAGTCGCCGGGTTTTCGGAAAAACGGTCCTGGGGCGGTAGTAGGAAGCGTAGGGGGATGAGTGGGGTGTCGTTGTAGACGGAGGAGAAGGGCCGACAGAATAGGGGGTTGCACGTAGGGAAAGAAACTGCTAAAGAGAGGTGGGGGTGGGATAGGGTGGCAGGGGGTGGTGGTGTGGCGGTAGAGAATATTGTAGGTGGAAGGGGGCTGGGTAAGGTTGTGAATGCTTTTTGTCCCGCCTCTGGGGGTGGTGGGGTTCCAAACTTATCGATGCACAACACTACACAGCACTGTACTTACGTGAAACCACGTAGATATTTTAAGGTTAAGGACGGTGCAGAGCTGCCCCCCGAACACAACCGTCCGCGACGACGACCAGATGTTAAGAGGAGTCATAGTTACTCCCGCCGTTTACCCGCGCTTGCTTAAATTTCTTCACGTTGACATTCAGAGCACTGGGCAGAAATCACATTGCGTCAACACCCGCTGGGGCCATCGCAATGCTTTGTTTTAATTAGACAGTCGGATTCCCCAAGCCCGTGCCAGTTCTGAGCTGACCGTTAAATGGCGGCCGAAGAGGACTCCGGCCTGGACGACGCGCGCGCACGACACGGCGGTTTTGACGCCACCGAGCGCGCGCGGCGCCGCCGCTGCGACCGGGCCTCGCAGCAAGGAAGTTCCGCGGGAGGCCAAGGCACGGGACCGAGCTCGGCTCAGCGACACGCCGGAGCGCGCGCTTCTTCTCGCCCAGGCCCGGCACGTCAGCCAGGACCCGCTTCCCGACCAAGCCCGACACGACCCGATCCTCAGAGCCAATCCTTATCCCGAAGTTACGGATCTAATTTGCCGACTTTTATTATTGTGCAGACATAGAGACACACGACTGCACGCAACACACCACCACCACCACACCATGCTACGCACACTCGAGAGATGAGACACATTCATTTGCATTTGCATTTAATATACAACACATATAATATATTCGTTTTTCGCTCTCGTTTTCGTGCGTGTGCGCGGGTGTGGGGCGCGCGTGCGCGCGTGCGTGTGTGCCTTTTTGTGTTTTGTAATATAAAATAATTAATACACACCAACATCGACATCAGCTTTTGCCTAGGGCTTAGGATCGACTGACTCGTGTGCAACGGCTGTTCACACGAAACCCTTCTCCACATCAGTCCTCCAGGGCCTCGCTAGAGTATTTGCTACTACCACCAAGATCTGCACCGACGGCGGCTCCAGACGGGCCTACGCCCAGTCCTTCTGCGCGCACCGCCGCGACCCTCCTACTCGTCACGGCTTCATGGCAGGCGACGCGGCGCCGAAACGCCGCGCCCCGGACCGCACATGCCGCTGATGGTCGAGTATAAGCATAACGCTTCAGGGCCTTTCATTTTCAGGGCTAGTAACTTCGGCAGGTGAGTTGTTACACACTCCTTAGCGGATTCCGACTTCCATGGCCACCGACCTGCTGTCCTAAGTTAATTTTAGAAATTAAGGAAAAATACACTTTGTAATACCTATGAGTTAAACAAATAATAAATTTCTGTCCTAAGTTACCAACGCCTTTCATGGTACCCATTAAGCGTTAATTTGGGCGCTTTAACTCGACGTTTGGTTCATCCCACAGCGCCAGTTCTGCTTACCAAAAGTGGCCCACTTGGCACCCTGGATCCGTCATATAATAACATATATTTGTCTCTCGGCTTCATGCCTCTAATCATTCGCTTTACCGGATGAGACTCGCTCATACCGGGTGCCAGCTATCCTGAGGGAAACTTCGGAGGGAACCAGCTACTAGATGGTTCGATTAGTCTTTCGCCCCTATACCCAGTTCCGACGATCGATTTGCACGTCAGAATCGCTACGGACCTCCATCAGGGTTTCCCCTGACTTCGTCCTGACCAGGCATAGTTCACCATCTTTCGGGTCCCAGCATGTACGCTCTGGGTGCGCCTCGGCTCGCGTTGAGCCATAGAGACGCCCCGGGCGTGCGGCGTCGGCACGTTGGCCGTCGCATCCGCCCTAGGCGCGCGCGAGGCGCGCCTTCACTTTCATTGCGCCTGTGGGTTTCGCTATAGTCCCAATGACTCGCGCACATGCTAGACTCCTTGGTCCGTGTTTCAAGACGGGTCCTGAAAGTACCCAAAGCTATAGCGTCGCTGACGGGCGTGTTCGTGTAAAACGGGAGTCCGTCCGAGGACACCGCCGCGAGCAGTCTCGACGGGTGGTCCGGTGTCGGCACACTGGGTCCGAGGCAGCCGGATTTGCCGCGAGCACTTGCGACGGGCCGGACGCGAACCGGAGGTTCGCGTCCGAGCGGACGCGGACGCCCGCGGACGCCCGCGAGGGCGCCGCGCGGTCTGCCCCGCCGGTCCTTAGGCCCGCGCCCAACGGGTCGCGACGTCCTACTGGGGGAGAAGTGCACGCGTTCGCCACCCGTATGCGGCGGCGAGCGGTGCGGCCGGCGCCGGAGCGCCGGCCGTCGACCCGCATCGCCGCTCGCGGGCGGACGAGAGACGCGCTGAATCTCCCCTTTCGACCTTTCGGGTTTCTCAGGTTTACCCCTGAACGGTTTCACGTACTATTGAACTCTCTCTTCAAAGTTCTTTTCAACTATCCCTCACGGTACTTGTTCGCTATCGGTCTCGTGATCATACTTAGCCTTAGATGGAGTTTACCACCCGCTTAGGGCTGCACTATCAAGCAACCCGACTCTGAGGAGAAGTCCTCCCGGCGGCCGGCGGCGATCGCAACGGGCCTGGCACCCTCTGTGGGTAAGTGGCCCCGTTCAAGAAGGACTTGGACGCGCCGCGCGACCTCGGGATGGCAGACCCTCCCAAACACCACATTTCCCGGCGACCTGTACGGCCGCGGGATTCGGTGCTGGGCTCTTCCCTGTTCGCTCGCCGCTACTAGGGGAATCCTGGTTAGTTTTTTTTCCACCGCCTATTAATATGCTTAAATTCAGCGGGTACTCTCACCTGCTCTGAGGTCTAGTGTCAAAATTCATATTTCTTGGACACGACGGCGGCAGCAGCGGCACGCCAACACCGACGACAACACCAAAAACACCGAACAAACAAACAGCACACGACAGCAGCAGAAGCAGCAGCAGCAGCAACAGCACGAACGACGAGACGACGACATCAACACAACTGGATGCACAGCGGCATACGCGAGACGCGTATGCGTGTGCACGCACGCGTATGTGTTGGTGTGCATGCAAGGCGCTTGTTACGTGCGTGTGTGTTGTGTGCTGCGCGCGTGTGTGTTTGTTGCGTGGTAATAACGGGTTGTCGTGTTTTGTGCGGCGGCGTGTGTGCCCCGTTGTGCACAGAGGAAAAATAGCAACCGCGAGACGCTTGCGAAGCGTTCGGGCCGTCGCCAGAGTCCGACGCTGCGCGACACTGCGACAACAGCACGGGGGCGCCCCGATTTTTGTGCGGGTTGCGCGCCGTGCTCGCTGCCCTCTCGTCGGTGTGATTATTACTTGTTGTTAACATATCGTGTCTCGTTCGTCGACGACGACACACGACCGAGCCAGGCGACGCGCGCCACACGACCAGACGTCCCAATCCCGGGTTGTATAATACGTTATACGTCCAGGAAACGACGGTCGCGTAGGGACGCGCGAGCGCTAGCAGCGGTCGTGAGATCATTTTTGTTAATCATCACCGGAGGCTGCGAGACGACGCGACAACGCCTAAGGCGCCAACGCCGTGCGTGTGCGTGCGTGTGCGCTTGCGCGCGACACTCGTTTTTGCGACGTGACTGTTTTGAGAGGACGGGACCGATCGCTGCCGCGTCGAAACGGGCGCTCCGGTCGCGAACCTCCAGCTTCGTCCCGACGTGCTGGACACGTTTCCGACACCGGACAGTCGTGGAAATTGAATCGACCCTCAGCCAGGAGTGGTCCAGGAACAGTATCCAAGGACCGCAATGTGCGTTCGAAATGTCGATGTTCATGTGTCCTGCAGTTCACAATATGACGCGCAATTAGCAGCGTTCTTCATCGACTCACGAGCCAAGTGATCCACCGTTCAGGGTTGTATATATAAATGGAGTGCTTTCGAGGACGCGGCGGCACTGGTATGCGCGCGCGCGCGCTTCCCGCGACTCTTGAGTGCCTCGCCGTGCACCAGAACTCACAAGTGTGGTGTCTGGTCTCTGGTTGGTATCTCTGCACGACGAGCGACGACAACAACACAACGACAACAGACGTATTCATAATACTTTTTCTTGTTGTGTGTGAAGAATGCTGCGCCGTCGCCGTGCAGGTGTTTGTGCTTTGCAGTTCTCGTGTTTGTTGTGCTTGAAATATTGGTCATGTCAGATTGTCGCCGTTGTCGTTTACCTCGCGGCAACAACAACGAACGGACAACACATGTTGTGCTTTCCTTTGTGGCTTGTGTACGCGTGCAGCGGAGAGCGATCGCTCGCGAGTTGGTCGGACCGGGGTGCCCAGCGCCGGCGTCCGCCATAAAGGCGCGCGCGCGTTTTCACCGCTCTCCCATTTGTGCCGTACGCGACACACGCGGCGACACAAGTTTGGTGTGTTTTGTGCAAAGCGTGCAAAAAGTTTGCAAGTGCGTTTTGCGTCCCTAATACGAGGACGTGGCATTTGGCTACCTTGTGCGACGTTTTCTTCTCGCACGAGTATCGGTCGGCCGGTCGGACGCGTGCGGTACACACACAACATCTCACCGGCGGCCTTTTCAGCTTGACGGACATTTATTTGTGGCGCGCGCCTTGTGGCTTCGCATTTTCACATTTACATTTTCTTTTTTGTTTTATTTTTGTGGTTCGGTCGGTTCGGTCGGATGCGTGCGTGTGCACACGTCTCACCGACGCCGCCGCGCCTTTTTCATCATTTTCGAAAAACGTATGGATTTTATTCGTGTGTGTGCGTGCGTGCGTGCGTGCGTGCTTGACGACGACGACGACGACAACAACAACGTTAATGATCCTTCCGCAGGTTCACCTACGGAAACCTTGTTACGACTTTTACTTCCTCTAAATGATCAAGTTTGGTCATCTTCCCAGCAACATCGGCGACGTCGAAACGCCACCGCGCACCGGTCTGAAGACCTCACTAAATCATTCAACCGGTAGTAGCGACGGGCGGTGTGTACAAAGGGCAGGGACGTGTTCAACGCGAGCTGATGACTCGCGCTTACTGGGAATTCCTCGTTCATGGGTAACAATTGCAAGCCCCAATCCTCAGCACGAAGGAGGTTCAGCGGGTTACCCGGGCCTTTCGGCCAGGGAGGACACGCTGATTCCTTCAGTGTAGCGCGCGTGCGGCCCAGAACATCTAAGGGCATCACAGACCTGTTATTGCTTAATCTCGTGCGGCTAGAAGCCACTTGTCCCTCTAAGAAGAATTGATTGTACGCCGGCAGTAAAAATCGCGCGCGACGACGGGCGCGAGGCCCGCGGCACCGGCGGACCTTTGAGATGCCGTAAGTGCGTCTAGTTATCAGGTCAGAGTCTCGTCCGTTATCGGAATTAACCTGACAAATCGCTCCACCGACTAAGAACGGCCATGCACCACCACCCACTGAATCAAGAAAGAGCTTTCAATCTGTCAATTCTTCCAGTGTCTGGGCCTGGTGAGGTTCCCCGTGTTGAGTCAAATTAAGCCGCAGGCTCCACTCCTGGTGGTGCCCTTTCGTCAATTCCTTTAAGTTTCAGCTTTGCAACCATACTTTCCCCGGAACCCAAAAGCTTTGGTTTCCCGGAAGCTGCCCGCCGAGTCATCAGAGGGACGTCGGCGGATCGCTAGCTGGCATAGTTTATGGTTAGAACTAGGGCGGCATCTGATCGCCTTCGAACCTCTAACTTTCGTTCTTGATCAATGAAAGCGTTTTTGGCAAATGCTTTCGCTTTAGTCCGTCTTGCGACGATACAAGAATTTCACCTCTAACGTCGCAATACGAATGCCCCCATCCGTTCCTATTAATCATTACCTCGGGGTTCCGAAAACCAACAAAATAGAACCGAGGTCCTATTCCATTATTCCATATACACAGTATTCAGGCAAAGTTTTAACCTGCTTTAAGCACTCTAATTTGTTCAAAAGTAATCGTGCCGGCCCACCTCGCCACTCAGTGAAGAGCACCGCGATGGGATTTCAAGTTGAGCCGCCCCCTTGCGAGGGCCGACGCTCACCGGCAGGACGTCCCGCGGGCACGCCAGTTGAACACCGCGAGCGACAAGGTGACATTGAAGTCTTTTCGTGACGGTTTTGTCTAACAATCTGCCTATGGCCGGCATGAGGCAGATTGGTCTGTACGTATTGTCTTTCTTAGGTAATAGTACGATGTTTGCCTGTTTCCATATTTTGGGATATATCCCTTCCTCTAAACATTTATTGAATATCTGTGTTATCCTTTCTCCGGCTGCTACTACAATGTGGGTTAGTGCTTCGTTGGGTATCTTGTTCCCTGCCGTTGCCTTTCCCTTTTTCATAGACGCCGCTGCTTCTATTATTTCGTGAACTTCAATGTTCTTTTCGTTTTTGCCACTGTATGCCTTCTGTCTCCCTCTGATTTCTTTCTGTATCTGTGTATCCTCTTCTTTGTTGTTCGTGGGGAACATTTCCCGTAGTACGTTTGTTTTATGTACGATTTCGTCTGGTTGTTTCTCCACTTGCTGTGGTTTTTGTCTGTTCCAGCTTTTGTGTTTTATCTTTCCCTAATAATTTCCACACCTTGTACCAGGGCTTTTCGGACAGAGGGAATCTCGTTAATCCATTCATGCGCGTCACTAATTAGATGACGAGGCATTTGGCTATTTTTTTTTTTTTTGGTACTCTACCGTGTCCACACACACAGCTTAACACATCCTCTGGAGGAAGGGGATAGGGGGTGGGATGGGGAACGGGAATACAGGAGCAAGTCTTTGATGCGGCTCGGGGCTGGGACTTGCGGGAGACCTAGCACTGCACAAGTGCAGCGCGGTGTTAGAACCTATATAGGTTATAGGCCCATGGTGCTCAGGGTGGACGCTCCGGGTTACCCCTTACTCGCCCACCTGCCATCCGAGCGAAGGTGGACTTTTGAAACCTTACCCAGTTCATGTAAGATCCCCGTAAGGTCATAGTGGTAAGTTTACCTAGCTGAGCCGAGCTTAGGCCGAGAGATCGAAGACCTTGCTCTGACTCAATACTCCACACACCGCGCCAGGTGATGGTTGCGCTGGTGAAGAAAACGTCCGGCACGGACACTATGTCCGACAGCTCGCGGGCCACAATCGGACCTAGGCGTGCGTGCTCCTCATACTTCGACACCTTGGCCCTGTGGTCCACATTGGGGTCGTGAGAGGCAGCCACCACTTGTACGTCGATCACGGCTGCTTTTCCGTCTTTGACGGCAGTCAGGTCTGGTCTTCGTAGACCGACCTCGGTATGGTACCTCCTCTCTCTCAGGACTGTGAATCCCCTCTGGCCAAGTCCGTTGGCAATCTCCTTGGCAATGCAGTCGTGCCTGAGGATGCGGCTTCCGTGCGTTCGGAAACATTGCTGTATTGCGTGGCCGGCAGTTTCTGGGACGGGACACCCGGCGCGACAGTTAATGTTGAATCGCGTTGATCCACACGGCACTGCTCACTACATACTCACGTCCGGGCGGGCCAGCAGTTGGATTGCCGACTTAGGCTGTAGTTAAGCGAGAACTCGCACAGCCCCGGATGTCAGCGCCATCGACGGAGGTATGTAGCATCGTTGCCAACGATTGGCTCTGAGGATCGGGGCGTGTCGGGCTTGGTCGGGAAGCGGGTCCTGGCTGACGTGCCGGGCCTGGGCGAGGAGAAGCGCGCGCTCCGGCGTGTCGCCGATCCGAGCTCGGTCCCGTGCCTTGGCCTCCCGCGGAACTTCCTTGCTGCGAGGCCCGGTCGCAGCGGCGGCGCCGCGCGCGCTCGGTGGCGTCAAAACCGCCGTGTCGTGCGCGCGCGTCGTCCAGGCCGGAGTCCTCTTCGGCCGCCATTTAACGGTCAGCTCAGAACTGGCACGGACTTGGGGAATCCGACTGTCTAATTAAAACAAAGCATTGCGATGGCCCCAGCGGGTGTTGACGCAATGTGATTTCTGCCCAGTGCTCTGAATGTCAACGTGAAGAAATTTAAGCAAGCGCGGGTAAACGGCGGGAGTAACTATGACTCTCTTAACATCTGGTCGTCGTCGCGGACGGTCGTGTTCGCGGAGCAGCTCTGCACCATCCATAACCTGCAAACATCCACGTGGTTTCACGTAAGTACAGTGCAGTGCAGTGTTGTGCTTCGATAAGTCCGGAACCCGACCACCCCCAGAGGCGAGACAAACAGCATTCTCATCCACCTCCAATCCCCCTCCCTACACAATACACCCTACCGCCACACCACCAACCCCCGCCACCCTATCCCACCCCCACTCTGCAACAGGAGCTCACGCCTCCACGCGCCACCCCCTATCCTGTCGGCCTTGTTCCCCCGTTTCCAACGACACCCCACTTAACCCTCTACGCTTCCTATTGCCGCCTCCAGGACGATTTTTCCGAAAACCCGGCGCCTCCACCATCTCGGCGCCTCCACCATCTCCGAGTTCTTCGGATTTTGCCAAGTCCCTGGAAGGAGTAGGAAGCCCGTTTCAACGGCACCAAACCCACAGCGGTCTCGCCCATCGCCCGACACTGCCCTCGCTGTACTTACCACCCTAACAGGGTCACGACGACGACACCTCCCATAGAACGGGAGCGTAAAATTAAGATTAGAGAGCTCGCCTCGCTATGAAGCGAAGAGGGGCTTTATGCCCCACCCCGGCCGAGAAAGCCGGGAAAAACAAAGAGGAAGATCAACCCGGCCCGTCCTCCAGAAGAGGCGCCGTGCTACCCGGCGCCAGGTCTTCCTCAACTTCCTCGACCCTTCCCGCGGAAAGCTCCCACACCTGCACGAAGTGCCAGAGGAGCTTCCCTAAGAAGTCGGGGCTATCCCTGCACGTCAAGCACTGCGGCGTACCCGAGAGGGTGAAGTGCCGCTACTGCGCGACGCACTTCGGGAGTGCTAACCTTGTGCGCCAGCACGAAGCTCGGCTGCACCCCGTCGAATACCGACGGGATCTCGAAGCCAAACTCCCCGCCCCCGAGGCCGAATTGCTTAGAAAAATAGCTAAAATCGAAGCTTCAGCAAAGCCCGGGGGCAAATTTATAAAATCCATGCAGGAGGCGACAGGCCTCACGGAACACCAGGTCCGTCATCGGAGGGACACGCCCAAGTACAAGGAGTACCTAAGGGAGGCGAAAGATGCTGTAGCGGCCAAGGCGCGAACAATGTTCGGCGCTATACCCAAGGCCGCCCAGCGCTGCGACCCACCAGGAGCCGCCGCCCCCCTCAGGACCACCCTCATCTCCACGGCCAACACGACACCATCGGCCCGGACACCCCCTCCCCCGCCAAGACCCTGCATCAGCACCACCCCACCACCTTCCACGCCGCGCAGACCGACGCCACACCCACCGGCCACCACCGCTCTGCCACCGTGCGGGAAAAGGCCCCGAGGACTCCAGTCCCCCTCATCTCCGGCCCAGCCCCCCAAGAGAGCGAGAAGCTCTCCGCCACACCATGCAGGCGGCCGCAAACACTTCCAGACGGCGGTTCTGCAGGAACAGGCAAGGGTAAGTGACACCCTCACCTTTGGCCCCCTGCCCCCTGCCCCCCAGACCCCTACAATCAGTTCCACACAACCCCCCCCTATCAGGGCCTCCCCCACCCCCGCACCCCTGAGAATACACCGTGCCCTCAGCAGCGACTTTATTGGTCCCCAAAACCTCCTTAACCTCACCATCTCCCACCAAATTAACAACACAGACCCCCGCTTCAAGCGGGCCATTACCCGCGCCCTTCTGGCCCCAGACGTGGAGCTTCCCAGGCGGTTAGACGCAGCCCTCCACCTGCTTTTGCCCCCACCCCGGAAACCGCCTGGCACTACAGGGAACGTCCCCCGAGCCCCCCCTCCCCTCGTCACCGATGGGAGAACCTCAAATAGGGCCTCTCGTCCGGCAAACTTCAAAAAGGCCCAGGAGCTGTACAAAAAGGACCCGGGAGGGTTATTTGACCGGATCATCACCGGGAAACCCCTCTCGGACCCTGACACCAGTCCATCAGCAGCCTCTGTAGACTCGTTCTACCGGCGCATATTCGAGTCGGCCTCTCCCCCCGATAACGAACCCCTTGCCGAAGGGGACGCGCCTCACGCAATTAACGACTTCCACCCATTTGAGGTGGAAGAAATCAAAGA
Organism: Philonthus cognatus; assembly: GCA_932526585.2. Lineage (NCBI taxonomy): Eukaryota > Metazoa > Arthropoda > Insecta > Coleoptera > Staphylinidae > Philonthus > Philonthus cognatus. The sequence goes on along the minus strand of OW052250.1, from coordinate 42,142,341 downwards.
AGCCTGCCGCAAGTGGCGAACCGCTGCGCCCGGCCCGGACGGCGTCACCGTCCGCGCTGTCAAAGGGGCCTCCCCAATATCCTTAGCGGCACTCTTCAACACTATCTTGTTGTGCGGCGCGTCCCCCGAATCTTGGAAGACGGCCAGGACGATCCCCCTCCCCAAGGACGGGGATCTCAGTGACCCCTCAAACTGGCGGCCGATCACGATAGCCTCTGCCTCACAGAGGCTATTACATAGAATCATACTGGCCAGGCTCTCAAGAACAGTACTACTTGACCCCGCCCAACGGGGCTTCACCCCGTCGGACGGGACCATCATTAACAGTACCCTCATCCACACATATATCAAAACCCGAGTGGCCGAGGGGAAGCCCTACAACGTCGTAGCGCTGGACGTTAGGAAAGCGTTCGACACGATATCTCACTTTTCTGTCGAACGGGCTCTGAAGAGGACAACTATCGACGGCTACACGCGGGCGTACTTAATGGAGTCACTAACGGGCAGCTCGACGAGGATAAAATGCGGCAACGCAATTACCAACGCCATTAACATCCGGCGCGGGGTTAGACAGGGGGACCCACTGAGCCCCTTCCTGTTTAACCTTGTCATCGACGAGCTGCTCGTCGAGGCGAAAAATCATCCGACCGGTGGCACGCTGGCCCCCGCTTGTGCCCCCATCCCCGTCATGGCCTACACCGACGACCTCATTCTTCTTGAGGACCACGACGTGGACATGCCGATATCGTTAAGTCGAGCGCATAAATTTCTCCTCAAGCGCGGCATGGAGGTAAACCCTCAGAAATGCCACTCGATATTGGCGGGGGCATACCAGGGAAAAAGTGTGCCACGGTCCAAACCGTGCTTCACCCTTCAGGGAAAATTCATACCTAGCACGTGCGACCTCGATTTTTTTAAGTACCTAGGCCACTCACTAGCCGCCTCAGGGATCAGGAAACCATCCCTTTTTAACATCACCAGATGGCTCCCGGCCCTGAGTAAGGCCCCTCTCAAGCCCGCGCAAAAGATGACCCTTCTCCAGAACCATCAAATTCCGAAAGCGCTGTACCATCTCCAGAGCCCCGGCGTCACCGCTGAGGTGTTGCGGGGCTTCGACAAGGCCATTCGGAAGTTTGTGAAGACGACCCTCCACTTAAACATCCACACTGCGGACCACCTTCTATACGCCAAGGTCCGCGCTGGAGGGTTGGGTATCGCACATCTGAGAAGCCTGATTCCCCGTATCTACCTGGGCAGACTCGAACGAATGCCCCCCGAAGTGATCGACCGTCTCGAGCATTCACCAGTATTTATGCGCCTAATAAACCGCCTCCTGCGCCTGTCAGAGACGAGAGACCCCAATTCCTTTGCCATGGATCTTCAATCCAGCCCCATTTCCGGAGGTCTTTCTTTTGCTAAAGAAGACGCTTCAAGTAGTAGCTGGATTGCCCGCCCCCCTCCCTTCTGGACGGGGAGCGACTATGTTCGAGCAATCCAGCTAAGAACATCCAACCTTCCAACTGTTGGCATCCCATCCAACCCCGTCGAAGCTAGGCGGTGTAGGGCGGGATGCGAACGGGTGGAATCCATCAGTCATGTGCTCCAGGGGTGCCCTGTCACACACCATCCCCGCATTAAACGCCACAATAACATCGTGAGAATGCTGGTAAAACACTGCAAATCACAAGGCTGGGCCGTCGAGGAAGAGCCGCACGTACGCCACCCCGACGGCCGACTCTACAAGCCCGACCTCTTCATACCAGCTGAAGAGGGCGCTGGGATCGTGTGTGACGTCCAGGTCTCGTGGGAGGGTACAACCTCCCTCGCGGAGGCCTGGCACCGAAAGAGGGTAACCTATGACAACCCCCATTTCCGGGAGGCCGCTGCTAAGAAGTGGCCCAACACCGCCCTAACCTTTCTCCCGCTGATTGTAGGAGCCAGGGGTGTATGGCCGGCTGCCAACCGTGATACAGTCGCTACTCTTCGCCTGTCTTCTGTTTTCAGGAACGCCGCCGTCACCACCGCTCTTCAATGGGGCTCATCCATCCACCGGGACTTCATGCGAGCGATTTGGTCCCGGTCGGCCCATGGATCGAGGAACAACACCACCTCAGCAGCCGTTCAGGAGCCCCCGCCATCCCCGACACCCCCTCCCCGAACCAGCAATGGATAACGCCCCCTCGGGAGCGCCCACTGCTGGCCAGCCCACGACGAGGCTCCACCGGTCGTCGAAACGCAGGATGCCATATGGACAACAATACAATCAAATAAATTAATATTACTTAGATTTGTATCATATAGGCAATAAAAACTGTTTTAATAGCCAAATGCCTCGTCATCTAATTAGTGACGCGCATGAATGGATTAACGAGATTCCCTCTGTCCCTATCTACTAGTCTCGAGCGAACACTCGTGGCGTGCGGACGTGCTTCTACCTGCTCGGGCGAGAGCCAGTTTATACCTGCTCTCAACCGGGCCGTACTTGGCGTGCGTACGTTCCGAACGCGGTGGCGTTTAATTTTTACTTTCGTGCTGTCGGTATAACTTCGTTGTCCGGTAGTGCGAATTTAAAAAGCGTAGTTAATTAATCGGTAATCCGATAGGCGAATTAGAACAGTGAAGTAGCGTGTCTGTGTGGGCCAGGGATCTTCGGGCGGGGTAGAGCGAATTGCGCAAATTCGCGCTGAAGCGCGCCGGGAATAGTGCTGGGACACCCAGGGCACTACCACACAGAGAGCGGTGGACCAATTAAACCGGCAGACGATTGAAACCACGAAATAAACGCAAATTCGCGGGATCAATCGCGCGAGCGGGAAAGCAGCGGTGGAGAACGGAGCAAAGGAGGAGGAGGAGCGTCACGCGGGTAGCGTGGGACAAACAGCTGCGAAGCAGGATACCGCAGTTAAAGGTTAGTGCGATCCACTTTTAAGTGTTAAAACGCGAATTAACCAGCGAACGAACAAAGTGAACACGATCAAAATAGCGCCAAACAAGCTCGGACACGGTCCGAGCAGGTAGGGCCGGGGTCGCGTTCACAAACGCAGCGGGGGTTAAGCCGGCAATAAAGGAGCCCGAACGGTTTACGAGGGGCAATAAAACGCGGGCCTCTCGGACTCCGCAACAAAGGAGCGTAATCCGAGAAACGTACCGCGAAAACGGGACGGGCGCGCGACTTGTCACGTTTCGAGAAAACGGGGGAGGAAAGCAAAAGCGCGGGGACATAATGGGGAACGCGGATAAAGAGGGGGACGCGGTAAGCGTCGCGGGCAGCACGGTGCAAGGGGAGATAGAGGCGCTATGCCCAATTACGGGGCGGGAGCCGATAGAGGAAATCACCGAGCGGTTAAACCAGAGTTTGTACACGATCCGCGCGAACATAACGGACGAAACGACGGGAAAACTCAGGTTTCTTAAGCAACACCAGAGCGCGGTCGAAAGTGAACTGCACATCGTGCATATGCTGTTCAACGCGCTTACGCAGAGGGTCGCGGAAAGCGAAATAAAAATCCTAAAGGACGCGTTACAAACGGCAGCGAGGGAGGCGGGAAAAAACGCGGGCAAGGAGGGCGCGAAAATAATCAGGCGCGAACTTAGCAGAGCGAGACCGACGCACGAAGCGGATAAATCCGAGCCCGAAAAAACGGCACCGACGCCCAAGCCACGCAGAAAGGCTAAAACCACGTACGCGGCGGTAATCGGCGTAAAGGGGAGCGAAGACAGCGACCCCACCGAAGAATTAATTAGATCGGTAGAGGCCGGGGACCTGGAGGGGGGCTTCACGAAAGTCCTCACAAGGAGGGACGGGAAGCTACAAATTAACTCCAGGAACGCCGAGCAACATAAAAAGCTCCTGGAATCGGTGGGGAAAAGCGCGAACTTGACCGCAGAACCGGCAATCACGGCGCGCAGATTGCGTATAGACGGGATCGAGGGCGGACTTCCGGACGAGGAAGTTATCCGGAAAATAATAAAGGAAAACAGGACGATTTTCCAAACGTTAACGGAAGAAGAGACGAAAGAAGGGATGAGGGTAGTGAGCAGGCGCGTGGGAATCGATAGGACGAAAGAAACCATCGTAATAGAGGCCAAGATAGCGATCGCGGACGCGATTAAAGCCGCGGGAAATTGGCTGTCAATCGAGCTCCGTAGTGTGCGGGTCACGGAATGGGTGAGCGTGATACGCTGCCACAGGTGCGGCGAGTTCGGCCATAGGCAACTCGCGTGCCGCAAAAAACCGTGCTGCCCGCGATGCGGGGGGGGGCCACGAGATCCGCGACTGCCGCGCGGCCACACGGTCCGAGGGGCACGGGGCCTTCCAAGCGAGCTGCCCACGTTTTCCCCGCGGTGTGGAAAGAGGCACGGGTGGTTTGGTTACCCAAGCCGGGCGGGGGGCTCAGACCCATATGCTTGCTTCCGGTTACGGGAAAATCCTGGACAGGATTATAGCGAGCAGGCTACAGTTCTTTCTGGAAAAAGATAATAAACTCGCAGAGGAAAGGTTCGGCTTCCGGTACGGCAGGAGAACTGTGGACGCGCTGGGTAATATCACCCGATGCCTGGAAGCAGCAAAAAGAGAGGGTAGACACGCGGCGCTAGTCTCTCTGGACATCAAGAACGCATTCAATACGATAGAGCACGTCGGCATCAGGCGAGAACTGGCAGCACTCGGGTGCCCCAGGGACCTAGGGGAAATCGCCTGCGACTTCCTCAGGGACAGGGCGGTTTTTAGCGGCGGAAACAAGCGCGAGGTAGACCGCGGGTGCCCGCAGGGCTCATGCTCGGGGCCCACATTATGGCTGGTAGGCATGCACCACTGGTTCGAGCTCATACGCCGGGCCAACATTACGTGGGCACAGGCGTATGCCGACGACCAAGTGCTCATTATGGCCGAAACGTCTGCCAAGAAAATCGAGGCTGCATGGGCACGGGCATGGAGCCGATGCGAGGAATGGGCGCGCAGGGCGGGCGTCGAATATAACGCCGCGAAAACGGAAATGATGCTCGTGGAAGCGCGTAAAATCAATCGAAAACCAGAGAGCGGATTCACGAGAGTAACATCAAGACGGGACGGAAAAGTCACAATAATTTCGAAGGACGAGAACAGACACAGAAAATTATTAGAAGCGGTAAATAAAAACGAGAAATTCACGGCAGAACCCGCGGTGACCCAATACAGAATGTGCGCGCGGGGAATTGAGAAGGGGATTAAAGAAGAGGACTTTGTGAACGCAATAGTGACAGAGAACCGAAGCATATTTGGAGAAATGCCCGCGGATAAAATCAGGAGGGCAATAAAAGTAGTGGGCCGCAGAACCTCACTAGACGGGACGAGGGAAAACATCAAATTCGACGTGAGTACCGAAATCGGCAAATTAATTAAAGCCGCGGGCGGAATGCTGAATATTGAGCTGAGAAGGCACAGGGTTACGGAATGGGTGGAGGTTACGCGATGCTTTAACTGTAGTCAATTTGGACACAGAAGCACTCAGTGCCGGTCTATGCTGTGCTGCCCACGGTGCGGGGGCGCGCATAGAATTCAGAACTGCGCAGCGAGCGAAGCAAATTGCCCGGCGTGCAAGAAGCGCGGTCTGCCAGCAAAGGGACACAGCGCAGTGCAGGGCATTTGCGGAAGCTATAAAGCTGAAATCGAGCGGAAACGCAACAGCCGCGTTCAATATTGAAGCTACAAGGCCGAGAACGAGCGTAGACGCAACAGCCGCGTTCAACATTAAAGCTATAACAGCGAACCTAGGGAGGGGAATAGCGGCCACGGCGCTTTTGCAGAGACGGGCGCGGGTGGAAAAATATGACGTCATATTTTTGCAAGAGCCAGCGCCGCATGACAACGGGTGGGATGGGTATTGCGTAATCAGGGCGGAGAAAGGGAAGGCGGCGATTATAATTAGCCAAAAAATAAAGGACGATGGAGCGATTATCCTCTCGGGAGCCACTAACAAAAACTGCGCCGCGATCAGGACAGCTAACGGCACAGGTTTAGCGAGCGTGTACGTAGAACCAAATAACAACGAGTTCGAGGGGATCACGGCCAATTTATTACGCGAGCTGACAAAGGACAGCCAGACCTACGTGATCGCGGGCGATTTTAACGCCAAACACGGAGCGTGGGGGAGCAGAGAGGATAATAACAGGGGACAAATTATAACGGAATGGACAACAGTGACGGGCACGCTAATCGCCAACGAAGCGGACGATGCACCGACGTTCACGAGCACGAACGGTGAGAGCTGGATCGACCTCATACTATACAAAAACTGCGAAATCGTAGATAGGCGTATACTAGACGAGGAGAGTCTAAGCGATCACCGTTACGTAGAGTTCGGCGCAATAAGCGAGGACGGCACATACGAGGACACGCGAGCGGGAGAAGTCAGGTACTCGGCTATAAAAAAACGACTGGAGAAGATTCAGAACGGCGCTAAAGACGGAAGTCGAAAGGCTTAACACCACCGAAATCAGCAACGCCGCGGAAACGGAGATGGCGGCAGCAGACTTCCAGCAAGCATGCATTGCTGCCTGCAAAAAAGGGCTAAAAACAGCGACGAAATACGGCAAGCCCAGAACAAAGTGGAACCGAGAATGGTGGAACCCGACACTAAACTCGCTTAGACAAAACATAAGAAGGACACGACGGGCGTGGCAGAGCGCCAGAGACGCAGAGGACAAAATCAGGTGGAAAGCGGTCCTCAAAGAGCACCGGAAATCATACAAGCGGGAAATCGCGGAGGCGAAGAAAGCGGCGTTCCGTGAGACAATCACACAGCTCGGCGTACTGGGCAAGGACCCGTGGGGGGTTGCGCACCGGATCCTTGCTAGCGGGAAAGCAGGCGCGCACAGCAAAAAAGACATGCTGGCGACGATAAGAAAGGCGGACGGGACGGAAGCGCGCACGGCGAAAGAGGTGTATAGCGAGCTGCTTGAAAAATATTTCCCCGAAACGGCGCACGAATACGACACGACAGGGCAAGCAGAGTGGGCGGACGCGCGAGAGCGAGACATCACGGCGCGGGAAATACGGAACGCGGCCGCGGCGTTCAACCCGAAAAAGGCAGCGGGAAGGGATGGAGTACCAACCGGGGCACTCAAACACATCGCGGGGATCGGCGGGGAGGCTCTGGCTCGCATTTTCAACGCGTGCCGAAGGTTCCACGTCTTTTCGCGGGTCTGGAAGGAGGCGAGGGTTGTGTGGCTACCAAAAGCAGGGGGCGGACTACGCCCCATATGCCTGCTCCCGGTGGTGGGCAAAATACTGGACAAGATCATCGCAGGCAGATTGCAACACCACCTGGAGACAGGGGTGCCCCGGCTGGCGGAAGCACAATACGGCTTCCGATATGGCAGGCGAACAATAGACGCTCTAAAAGCCCTCACGAGAACGCTAGACGAGGCGAAGGACGCGGGTAATCACGCGACAGTCGTAACGCTTGATATAAAAACGCGTTCAACTCCATCGAACACGACGAAATCAGAAAAGAGCTAGCGGCAACAGGCTGCCCGCGAGATCTGGGGGAACTGGCCTGTAACTGTCTTAGGGAACGAGAGGTACACAGCGGCGGTATTACACGGCGGGTTAACCGAGGGTGCCCCCAGGGATCGTGCCTGGGCCCCATAATGTGGCTGGTCGGGATGCAGGGCTGGTTTATACTAATAGAAACCGCGAGTACAAACCTCGCGCAGGCCTACGCCGACGACCAGATTATCGTCATAGCAGACAAATCGGCAAAAAAGATAGAGGGGAGATGGGCAACTGCGTGGGGAAAATGCGAGGAATGGGCGAGGAGAGCGGGCGTTCAATATAACGCGTGCAAAACCGAGGCGATGACGACCACGGCCAGACGCATCGAAAGAAAACCCGTTCTGGGGGCCGGCGACACGGTGGTGGCAATGAGCGACCAAATTAAATACCTGGGGGTCACAGTCGACGCGAGCAGGAATTATATACAACACACGAAAGAGGTCAGGAAGAAAACAGCAGCCATAGCGAATAAACTATTCGCGGTAGCGGGCAAAAAATGGGGAACATCGGCTGAAATGTTGAGCACGATCTATAAGGGGGCAATTGCACCACTTATGCTCTACGGAGCGGAGATCTGGGGAGAAAGAGGCAACGACAGCAGAATAAACAAACAGCTGAACGCGGCACAAAGACCATTCCTGCTCGCGATTACAAAGGCCTACAGAACGGCACCGACGGCGGCTCTCCAGGTGATCGCGGGGGTGCCACCACCAGGGGCGACAGCGCGAAGTATGCACGCGGCGGAACACGACGACATTAATTTATATGAAGAAAGAATAGCGGCGAGCGGGCTGGTACACCCAGCGGACAGGGGTGCGATCGCGGTCAGGGTATGGGATGAGCAAGCCGCGAACACAGACCGAAAACTATTCACGGACGGGACGGAGAAAGAGGGCAAAGCCGCATTCGCGGTAGTCGCGGCACACAACGGAGAGTGGGTGGGAACGCTCGGCGGCAGACTCTCCGATGGGGCGACTAGCGCACAGGCGGAACTTATCGCGATTCAACGGGCGACGGAGATGGCCGCGACAGGCGTAGAGAAGCGTGTCGCGATCATATCCGACGCAAGGGGCGCACTAGAGGCCGTGGCGGCGACTAACCACAGGTGTAGCAGGGCGCGAGACATATATAAAAAAATATTAGACAGCAGGAGGGAAGGGCGCAGCATAGAACTGTGGTGGACGAAAGGACACCACGGCGAGGAGGGTAACGGTAAGGCCGATGCATACGCCAAAGAGCGTATTGGCGACGAAGAGGTAGCAGCGGTGGTAAAACTGCCAAAAAGCAGAAAGGCGCAACGTAATAGAGAACAAGAATTAGACGAGTGGCAAGCAAGGTGGGCGGGGGCGGGTACCGGACGGTTCTTGCACTCCATGCTGAGAAC
>OW052250.1:42115923-42130923 GCA_932526585.2 Philonthus cognatus | reverse complement strand
CGGCGCCCGAAGAACCGATGGAGAAGGAGAAACGTAAAAAAACACAAATCGCAAACGCGGCGACGGCGACCGTCGTCGTCGTGTTCGGTTTTGGTTTTTTTTGTTTCCCTTTTTTTTCTTTGACTTCTTTCTCTTCGGTGTGCTCACATCGCCTCGCCTCTCGCCGCGCTCTCTCTTGACGCCTGGCGCGCTCCCTCGGCTCGTTACTGCTGCCCAATACACTACTCCAAGTGTGGTGCAGTGCAGAGCAGTTGCAGGGTGGCGCGCGCGTTTCGAGAGGCGCCCGTTGGCGCTGGCGTTCCGGTCTCGTCTCGTCTTGGCGGCCGTGCGTGTGAGCGCTCGCGGAAAAAGAAAATTCTCCCTTTTTTTTCTCGTCGAACGTCTTTGTTCGACGAGTTGTACGCGCGCGTCCTCCCGCGCCGCGCCCGCCCTACTCCTACGGGCTGGCTCGCGGCGAAGGGCGCGCGAATTGGCGCCGCTAAGGCTCTCGCCCCCACCGCGACAACAGCTTTTAACAAGCAAAGTTACGCGCGCGTGGTTCTAGTGCCCCACACAAATCAAAACACAACAAACTATATATAGACCACACACAAACCCCCCCCTAGAAACCGGGCGCACACGAAAAACACAACAAGCCGCCACCACAACCCCCCACGAGACACACGCGTTGTGAGAGCGCGTGCCGCGCGACGCCTCCGTTCCTTCCGGCGGGGTGTCGCGTTTCGTTTCGCGCAGCCACGTCACATCCGTTGTCCGGCCGGTCGGTTATTGTGTTGGAAATTTCTAGAAACGAACAAGTGCATTGCGGTGACCTTGGACAGCCCGCACTCAGCGGCGCGCATTGGGATATTTCTCTTGTTTTTCCCTGACGATGACGAGCTGCAAGCACCGTTCGCCTTCATTTTCATTCAAACCTTCTCGTCTCCACTCTCGCCCACGTGCGAAATAAATGGGAGAGTCTCGTCTGTTCCGTTGTCGCGATCACCGCCGGTCGATTTTCGTGCACGTCGCATTGTTTACCAGCGCTTGCTTAAATTTCTTCACGTCACAGTTGCACGGGCGCTTTCTTGAGTTTCTTCACGTCGACATTCAGAAAACCAACCAGCGGAAAAACGGATCGTCACTTTATTGAGAAAAATGTTTCCATTTTCTTTGGCCGGCCGGTCGGTATCCGCCAGGCGCGAGATAAATTTCCTCACGTTCCACCACAAGAGACTGAGTCACAGTCACTCCCTCCGTCTAACCGAGCTTGCTAGAATTTCTTCACGTCATGGTTGCACCCACCCACAGTTTACCAGCGCCTGCTGAAATTTCTTCACGTCGACATTCGGAAGACAACGGGAAACACGGATTTTCTCTTCGTTTGTAATTATTATTTTTTCTTGTACCGTCGCGAGCACCGTTGGCCGGCCGGTTGACCTGCGACACAGAGCGCGTCTTTAATTATTTCTTCAAGCTCCACGGACAACGGAACGAAAATGTACCCGAATCGACGTGATCGACGTCCGGACGGAGAACCGGGCCTCCGACGACATGCCGTCCCGATGGCTTGCTGTTGGGCTCGCGAGCGCGCCTCTACAGCTGCTGCCAGCAAAAAAAAGAAAAACCGACAAAATCGACCGGCCGGCCAACGGAGAAAAAAAAAACATAATAATAAAACAAATAATAATAATAATAATAATAATAATAAGAGGCGCGGGTAATAGGAGGGAGTAACCGGGACTCTCTTATGGTGGCGGAACGTCTAGTCAGCAATTAGTGACCACCACTCGGAAACCGACCGGCCGGCCAACGGAGGGGGCGCGCATCGACGTGCTCGAAAATAGACCGGCCGGCCAACGGAGCAAAGAAAAACCGAAACCGACAGGCCGGTCAACGGAGGTGACGCGCGCGTCGACGTGCTCGAAAATCGACCGGCCGGCCAACGGAGGAAACAAAAAACCAATAATAATAATGATAAGAAGCGCGAGTAATCAGAGGGAGTAACCGGGACTCTCTTATGGTGGCGGAACGTCTCGTCAGCATTATTTACCACCACTCAGAAACCGACCGGCCGGCCAACGGAGGTGGCGCGCATCGACGTGCTCGAAAATCGACCGGCCGGCCAACGGAGAAAAAAATACTACCAATAATAATTAGAAGCGCGGGTAATAAGAGGGAGTAACCGGGACTCTCTTAAGGTGGCGGAACGTCTAGTCCAGCATTTAGTGACGCCACTCGGAAACCGACAGGCCGGCCAACGGAGGTGGCGCGCATCGACGTGCTCGAAAATCGACCGGCCGGCCAACGGAGAGCACGTCGATGCGCGCTACCACCGTTGGCCGGCCGGTCGATTTTGCCGAAGTCGAGAAAACGAAAAATTGTCGGTTTTTTTTTTTCTGGCAGCAGCTGTAGAGGCGCGTTCGCGAGCCCAACAGGAAACCATCGGGACGGTATGTCGTCGGAGGCCCGGTTCTCCGTCCAAACGTCGATCACGTCGATTCGGGTACATTTTCGTTCCGTTGTCCGGTAGGAATAGTGCTCAAACGCCTATATGGGGGTAGCAGTCGACCGGTCGAAAAACGGCGAAAAGGCGAAAGTGCATTTATTTACGATGCGATGCAAATGAGCGCGCCGCCGACCGGTCGCTGTTGTTATTTGGGGGGTGTGGCGGCGGCACACACAATGAAATAATATAAAATAATGCGTGCACAAGCACAACGGCAAAACTACGAAACTCACGAACGCCGCCCGCCGCCCTCCCTCGAACGCCCGGCAGTGCTGTGCTGTGCACTCCTCGAACGCCTCAGCACAAAACTTTCCTCTCCCCGAACACCACAACAGCACAGCGGCGTTCCGAGACGACCACAAACTCTCTCTCGAACGCCGCCGCTTCTTACTATATTTACTACAAACACAAAAACCCGCTCCGGCCTGACGAGGGCCGCGCCCGCCCACACAACGTGGTGTGTGCGTACGACTCGTCCCCACAGCATGACAGGCGGGACCAGTCCAAGCGTTTTACGCTTGCTGCCCACATGCCGTCGGCGCGCCAACGAAGCGTGCCTTAAATCCAGTAGCGGCGCCGGCAACGGCGCCGTGAAAACCAAAAATTGCGAAAACTCACTTCGTTCCGAGCGAGACTAGATTTACAGCGAATGCGTCAGACGTCGCGACCTAGCGTCCGCGGCCAAGACGATTCCAATCTAGCGAACGATGATGTGGTATGTTGAAGCCCCTGGTGGTCTCACTAAAATAAAAAACACAGACGGCGGGGGGCGGGGCGAGGTGAAATATTCCTTAACCCCCCACCCAGTTCTGTTGTACGAACACAAACCAATATATAATGAAAAAACAAACACAAGCCGGCCAGGCCCCTGACTGTTTTATATAAACCGCCCCGCGTGGTTATGTATTACATGATCAGAGGCGCAACCGAAACAAACACACACAAACAAACAGAAACGACAAAAATTTGCACAAAAGCGCGCGCGCGCTCCCTCTGCTGATGTGGACGGAGCCGCGCGCACAAATCAAAACCAAGTCGTGGGTCTGCACAACACACGGCAGAGAGAGGGAGAGCGAAACACAAAAATCCAAAAATCTGAACGAGTCGGTGCGACACACAGAGCAGCGGGCGCTGCGTCAGGGACCGCGCCTTTCTCCGGCCTAGTAGTAGTGTACGAAAAGCCGGGCGCGCGCTCTCGACGTGGCCCCGTCGTCGCCCCGACCAGAGATTAGAAATGCTCTGCATCCCTTTCTCGCCGCCGCAGAGACACGGGTACTCGACCGGTACCCGCCACACTTATGAAACTTTGCTGGTGTCAACAAGCACGCACGCGCACGCGCGTTGTCGTGTTGTTACACAAAAGTACAGCTCCCTGGTTGATCCTGCCAGTAGTCATATGCTTGTCTCAAAGATTAAGCCATGCATGTCTCAGTACAAGCCAAATTAAGGTGAAACCGCGAAAGGCTCATTAAATCAGTTAGGGTTCCTTAGATCTTACCACTTTCCACTTGGATACCTGTGGTAATTCTAGAGCTAATACATGCAAACAGAGCCCCGACCGGAGACGGAAGGGGTGCTTTTATTAGAACAAAACCAATCGGCCGCGCCGGGTCGCGAGACTCGGTCGTGTGTCGTACACCTTGGTGAATCTGAATAACTTAGCTGATCGCGCACGGTCAAGCACCGGCGACGTATCTTTCAAATGTCAGCCTTATCAACTGTCGATGGTAGGTTCTGCGCCTACCATGGTTGTAACGGGTAACGGGGAATCAGGGTTCGATTCCGGAGAGGGAGCCTGAGAAACGGCTACCACATCCAAGGAAGGCAGCAGGCGCGCAAATTACCCACTCCCGGCACGGGGAGGTAGTGACGAAAAATAACGATACGGGACTCATCCGAGGCCCCGTAATCGGAATGAGTACACTTTAAATCCTTTAACAAGGATCAATTGGAGGGCAAGTCTGGTGCCAGCAGCCGCGGTAACTCCAGCTCCAATAGCGTATATTAAAGTTGTTGCGGTTAAAATGCTCGTAGTCTAATCTGTGTCCCGCGCCGCCGGTTCATCGCTCGCGGTGTTCAACTGGCGTGCCCGCGGGACGTCCTGCCGGTGAGCGTCGGCCCTCGCGAGGGGGCGGCTCAACTTGAAATCCCATCGCGGTGCTCTTCACTGAGTGTCGAGGTGGGCCGGCACGATTACTTTTGAACAAATTAGAGTGCTTAAAGCAGGCTAAAACTTTGCCTGAATACTGTGTATATGGAATAATGGAATAGGACCTCGGTTCTATTTTGTTGGTTTTCGGAACCCCGAGGTAATGATTAATAGGAACGGATGGGGGCATTCGTATTGCGACGTTAGAGGTGAAATTCTTGGATCGTCGCAAGACGGACTAAAGCGAAAGCATTTGCCAAAAACGCTTTCATTGATCAAGAACGAAAGTTAGAGGTTCGAAGGCGATCAGATACCGCCCTAGTTCTAACCATAAACTATGCCAGCTAGCGATCCGCCGACGTCCCTCTGATGACTCGGCGGGCAGCTTCCGGGAAACCAAAGCTTTTGGGTTCCGGGGGAAGTATGGTTGCAAAGCTGAAACTTAAAGGAATTGACGGAAGGGCACCACCAGGAGTGGAGCCTGCGGCTTAATTTGACTAAACACGGGGAACCTCACCAGGCCCAGACACTGGAAGGATTGAGAGCTCTTTCTTGATTCAGTGGGTGGTGGTGCATGGCCGTTCTTAGTCGGTGGAGCGATTTGTCAGGTTAATTCCGATAACGGACGAGACTCTGACCTGATAACTAGACGCACTTGCGGCATCTCAAAGGTCCGCCGGCGCCGCGGGCCTCGCGCCCGTCGTCGCGCGCGATTTTTACTGCCGGCGTACAATCAATTCTTCTTAGAGGGACAAGTGGCTTCTAGCCGCATGAGATTGAGCAATAACAGGTCTGTGATGCCCTTAGATGTTCTGGGCCGCACGCGCGCTACACTGAAGGAATCAGCGTGTCCTCCCTGGCCGAAAGGCCCGGGTAACCCGCTGAACCTCCTTCGTGCTAGGGATTGGGGCTTGCAATTGTTACCCATGAACGAGGAATTCCCAGTAAGCGCGAGTCATCAGCTCGCGTTGATTACGTCCCTGCCCTTTGTACACACCGCCCGTCGCTACTACCGATTGAATGATTTAGTGAGGTCTTCGGACCGGTGCGCGGTGGCGTTTCGACGTCGCCGATGTTGCTGGGAAGATGACCAAACTTGATCATTTAGAGGAAGTAAAAGTCGTAACAAGGTTTCCGTAGGTGAACCTGCGGAAGGATCATTAACGTTGTTGTTGTTGTCGTCGTCGTCGTCGTCAAGCACGCACGCACGCACGCACGCACACACACGAATAAAATCCATACGTTTTTCGAAAATGATGAAAAAGGCGCGGCGGCGTCGGTGAGACGTGTGCACACGCACGCATCCGACCGAACCGCCGACCGAACCACAAAAATAAAACAAAAAAGAAAATGTGAATGTGACAATGCGAAGCCACAAGGCGCGCGCCACAAATAAATGTCCGTCAAGCTGAAAAGGCCGCCGGTGAGATGTTGTGTGTGTACCGCACGCGTCCGACCGGCCGACCGATACTCGTGCGAGAAGAAAACGTCGCACAAGGTAACCAAATGCCACGTCCTCGTATTAGGGACGCAAAACGCACTTGCAAACTTTTTGCACGCTTTGCACAAAACACACCAAACTTGTGTCGCCGCGTGTGTCGCGTACGGCACGAATGGGAGAGCGGTGAAAACGCGCGCGCCTTTATGGCGGACGCCGGCGCTGGGCACCCCGGAAAAAGCGTGGACGCGCATCGCGCGCTCCGCGCAAGGGGTATTGAAAGTAACACGCCCGGGCCGAACCGAACACGGTCAGCCGTTGGCGGTCCGACCAACTCGCGAGCGATCGCTCTCCGCTGCACGCGCACACAAGCCACAAAGGAAAGCACAACATGTGTTGTCCGTTCGTTGTTGTTGCCGCGAGGTAAACGACAACGGCGACAATCTGACATGACCAATATTTCAAGCACAACAAACACGAGAACTGAAAAGCACAAACACCTGCACGGCGACGGCGCAGCATTCTTCACACACAACAAGAAAAAGTATTATGAATACGTCTGTTGTCGTTGTGTTGTTGTCGTCGCTCGTCGTGCAGAGATACCAACCAGATACCAGACACCACACTACTTGTGAGTTCTGGTGCACGGCGAGGCACCCAAGAGTCGCGGGAAGCGCGCGCGCACATACCAGTGCCGCCGCGTTCTCGAAAGCACTCCATTTATATATACAACCCTGAACGGTGGATCACTTGGCTCGTGAGTCGATGAAGAACGCTGCTAATTGCGCGTCATATTGTGAACTGCAGGACACATGAACATCGACATTTCGAACGCACATTGCGGTCCTTGGATACTGTTCCTGGACCACTCCTGGCTGAGGGTCGATTCAATTTCCACGACTGTCCGGTGTCGGAAACGTGTCCGGCACGTCGGGACGAAGCTGGAGGTTCGCGACCGGAGCGCCCGTTTCGACGCGGCAGCGATCGGTCCCGTCCTCTCAAAACAGTCACGTCGCAAAAACGAGTGTCGCGCGCACGCGCACACGCACGCACACGCACGGCGTTGGCGCCTTAGGCGTTGTCGCGTCGTCTCGCAGCCTCCGGTGATGATTAACAAAAATGATCTCACGACCGCTGCTAGCGCTCGCGCGTTCCTACGCGACCGTCGTTTCCTGGACGTATAACGTATTATACAACCCGGGATTGGGAGGTCTGGTCGTGTGGCGCGCGTCGCCCGGCTCGGTCGCGTGTCGTCGTCGACGAACGAGACACGATATGTTAACAACAAGTAATAATCACACCGACGAGAGGGCGCAGCGAGCACGGCGCGCAACCCCCACAAAAATCGGGGCGCCCCCGTGCTGTTGTCGCAGTGTCGAGCAGCGTCGCACTCTGGCGACGGCCCGAACGCTTCGCAAGCGTCTCGCGGTTGCTATTTTTCCTCTGTGCACAACGGGGCACACACGCCGCCGCACAAAACACGACAACCCGTTATTACCACGCAACAAACACACACACGCGCGCAGCACACAACACACACGCACGTAACAAGCGCCTTGCATGCACACCAACACATACGCGTGCGTGCACACGCATACGCGTCTCGCGTATGCCGCTGGGCATCCAGTTGTGTTGATGTCGTCGTCTCGTCGTTCGTGCTGTTGCTGTTGCTGCTGCTGCTGCTGCTGCTGTCGTGTGCTGTTTTGTTTGTTCGGTGTTTTTGGTGTTGTCGTCGGTGTTGGCGTGCCGCTGCTGCCGCCGTCGTGTCCAAGAAATATGAATTTGACACTAGACCTCAGAGCAGGTGAGAGTACCCGCTGAATTTAAGCATATTAATAGGCGGTGGAAAAGAAACTAACCAGGATTCCCCTAGTAGCGGCGAGCGAACAGGGAAGAGCCCAGCACCGAATCCCGCGGCCGTACAGGTCGCCGGGAAATGTGGTGTTTGGGAGGGTCCGCCATCCCGAGGTCGCGCGGCGCGTCCAAGTCCTTCTTGAACGGGGCCACTTACCCACAGAGGGTGCCAGGCCCGTTGCGATCGCCGCCGGCCGCCGGGAGGACTTCTCCTCAGAGTCGGGTTGCTTGATAGTGCAGCCCTAAGCGGGTGGTAAACTCCATCTAAGGCTAAATATGATCACGAGACCGATAGCGAACAAGTACCGTGAGGGAAAGTTGAAAAGAACTTTGAAGAGAGAGTTCAATAGTACGTGAAACCGTTCAGGGGTAAACCTGAGAAACCCGAAAGGTCGAAAGGGGAGATTCAGCGCGTCTCTCGTCCGCCCGCGAGCGGCGATGCGGGTCGACGGCCGGCGCTCCGGCGCCGGCCGCACCGCTCGCCGCCGCATACGGGTGGCGAACGCGTGCACTTCTCCCCCAGTAGGACGTCGCGACCCGTTGGGCGCGGGCCTAAGGACCGGCGGGGCAGACCGCGCGGCGCCCTCGCGGGCGTCCGCTCGGACCCCCGATTCCCGGCCCGCTCGCTCGACGGTATGACAGTGGCGCGGGGCCGCGAACCTCCGGTTCGCGTCCGGCCCGTCGCAAGTGCTCGCGGCAAATCCGGCTGCCTCGGACCCAGTGTGCCGACACCGGACCACCCGTCGAGACTGCTCGCGGCGGTGTCCTCGGACGGACTCCCGTTTTACACGAACACGCCCGTCAGCGACGCTATAGCTTTGGGTACTTTCAGGACCCGTCTTGAAACACGGACCAAGGAGTCTAGCATGTGCGCGAGTCATTGGGACTATAGCGAAACCCACAGGCGCAATGAAAGTGAAGGCGCGCCTCGCGCGCGCCTAGGGCGGATGCGACGGCCAACGTGCCGACGCCGCACGCCCGGGGCGTCTCTATGGCTCAACGCGAGCCGAGGCGCACCCAGAGCGTACATGCTGGGACCCGAAAGATGGTGAACTATGCCTGGTCAGGACGAAGTCAGGGGAAACCCTGATGGAGTCGATCGTCGGAACTGGGTATAGGGGCGAAAAGACTAATCGAACCATCTAGTAGCTGGTTCCCTCCGAAGTTTCCCTCAGGATAGCTGGCACCCGGTATGAGCGAGTCTCATCCGGTAAAGCGAATGATTAGAGGCATTGGGGTCGAAACGACCTCAACCTATTCTCAAACTTTAAATGGGTGAGATCTCCGGCTTGCTCGAACGATGAAGCCGAGAGACAAATATATGTTATTATATGACGGATCCAGGGTGCCAAGTGGGCCACTTTTGGTAAGCAGAACTGGCGCTGTGGGATGAACCAAACGTCGAGTTAAAGCGCCCAAATTAACGCTTAATGGGTACCATGAAAGGCGTTGGTAACTTAGGACAGCAGGTCGGTGGCCATGGAAGTCGGAATCCGCTAAGGAGTGTGTAACAACTCATCTGCCGAAGTTACTAGCCCTGAAAATGGAAGGCGCTGAAGCGTTATGCTTATACTCGACCGTCAGCGGCATGTGCGGTCCGGGGCGCGGCGTTTCGGCGCCGCGTCGCCTGCCATGAAGCCCTGACGAGTAGGAGGGTCGCGGCGGTGCGCGCAGAAGGACTGGGCGTGGGCCCGTCTGGAGCCGCCGTCGGTGCAGATCTTGGTGGTAGTAGCAAATACTCTAGCGAGGCCCTGGAGGACTGATGTGGAGAAGGGTTTCGTGTGAACAGCCGTTGCACACGAGTCAGTCGATCCTAAGCCCTAGGCAAAAGTCGATGTCGATGTTGGTGTGTATTAATTATTTTATATTACAAAACACAAAAAGGCACACACGCACGCGCGCACGCGCGCCCCACACCCGCGCACACGCACGAAAACGAGAGCGAAAAACGAATATATATTATATGTGTTGTATATTAAATGCAAATGCAAATGAATGTGTCTCATCTCTCGAGTGTGCGTAGCATGGTGTGGTGGTGGTGGTGTGTTGCGTGCAGTCGTGTGTCTCTATGTCCGCACAATAATAAAAAAATTGTGGTGTATCACACCCGGCGGGCGAAAGGGAATCCGGTTCCTATTCCGGAACCCGGCAGCGGAACCGTTAATGAGCCGGGCCCTCGAAAGAGTGTTCGTCGGGGCAACCCAAAATGACCTGGAGACGCCGTCGGGAGATCCGGGAAGAGTTTTCTTTTCTGCATGAGCGTTCGAGTTCCATGGAATCCTCTAGCAGGGAGATATGGTTTGGAACGCGAAGAGCACCGCAATTGCTGCGGTGTCCGGATCATCCCCTCGGACCTTGAAAATCCAGGGGAGGGCCACGTCGAGTGTCCTGCCGGGTCGTACCCATATCCGCAGCAGGTCTCCAAGGTGAACAGCCTCTAGTCGATAGACTAATGTAGGTAAGGGAAGTCGGCAAATTAGATCCGTAACTTCGGGATAAGGATTGGCTCTGAGGATCGGGGCGTGTCGGGCTTGGTCGGGAAGCGGGTCCTGGCTGACGTGCCGGGCCTGGGCGAGGAGAAGCGCGCGCTCCGGCGTGTCGCCGATCCGAGCTCGGTCCCGTGCCTTGGCCTCCCGCGGAACTTCCTTGCTGCGAGGCCCGGTCGCAGCGGCGGCGCCGCGCGCGCTCGGTGGCGTCAAAACCGCCGTGTCGTGCGCGCGCGTCGTCCAGGCCGGAGTCCTCTTCGGCCGCCATTTAACGGTCAGCTCAGAACTGGCACGGACTTGGGGAATCCGACTGTCTAATTAAAACAAAGCATTGCGATGGCCCCAGCGGGTGTTGACGCAATGTGATTTCTGCCCAGTGCTCTGAATGTCAACGTGAAGAAATTTAAGCAAGCGCGGGTAAACGGCGGGAGTAACTATGACTCTCTTAAGGGACTGTCATCTCGAACGCCATCTCGAACGCATCCTGACAGTCCCAAGTGACCTCATCCTGGGCCTCCCCGAGGCAGAGTCGGGCAACGGGCTCCCTCGATCCTCGATCCAGGGAGCGCGGCTAATCAGGGAGGTACAAGTGGGGCGATGGGTTGCCAGCCCGTCGTCTCCCTACTCGAGTTGGTCCAATTTCTAAAAACACAAATCTCCCGATGTCCGCCGGAACAGGCGGGCAGCCAACTCGGGCCACGGCGCCTCAGGGCGGGGACCCCGGTCCTTTCCCCTTTGGGTGCGACACCTGTCAAAGGTACTTTTCCACCATTACCGGGCGGGGCCTGCACATCAAGCGAGCCCATCCCGAGGAGGCCAATGAGGCTATCAGTGTTGAGCGGAAGAAAGCCCGGTGGTCGGACGAGGAAACTTGTCTGATGGCCAGGGCGGAGGCCGAGCTTCTCGTTGAGGGTGTGCGTTTTATGAACGCCGCCCTCGTACAGTTGTTCCCCGGCCGGTCACTGGATTCCATCAAGGGTCGCCGTAGGCTACAGGCCTATAAATCCTTGGTGGACGGTTACCGGTCCGAGATCGAGAGCGCGACCTTCGCCTTACCGCCAGACTCTGACGAGTCTGACCACCCCCCTCAGCCCCCACAACATCTGGAGGCGATCCGAGCGGAGCTGGCCAACCAAATCAGAGGGGTTGACCTAGCTCCGCTCGGATTTCAGGGGGAACGCCTAGCCATTTTGGCTGAGCGTGCCTGTGCCGGAGACGACGTGCGCGAGCAGTTGCTGGACTGGCTCGCGTGCGTGTTCCCGGCCGTATTAGAGGCAGGGCGGAACAGAGCGGCGTTATACCGCACTAAACCTCGAAAGAGGCGAAGGAGGGGACAGGAGTCACGTGACCCTCAGTCACGTGACCTCCCCCCCCCTGGGCCCCAGGACCCTCAGTCCGGGGGCCCCGTTACGTCACGTGGCACTTTGTCACGTGACCCTCCTGCGACTTCGCGTGGGCCTAACTTACGCCGGCAGGAGGACATCACGGCACGCGACCCTAAGCAAGCGCGGGTAAACGGCGGGAGTAACTATGACTCTCTTAATGTTCGTTGTCGCGGCCGGTTGTGTTTCTGAGTGCGCTCCGCTACACAACATAACCCCAAATCGGCCACGCGGTCGCACAAACCCCTCAAACAAACCGCGATATCTCGGGACACACACCACCCCCGAAGACCGGAACCGGTACGTTTTAAAGGACATACACCTTCCCTTATCCTCCCCACAACAACACCCACCTATCCCACCCCCGACTTCCATATACCACCCCCCACCCCCCAATACTCAACTTTTTATTACCACCCCAACACCAGTCATAGATACCCCCGCCCCCCTCACAGATTCACTCCAAACTTTTCCCCACCCCCCCGACTGCCGCCTCCAGAACGATTTTCCCAAAATCCCGGCTCCTCCACCTTTTCGGCACCTCCACCATCTGGGATTCTTGCGAATATCTCCGGAACCGGAAGAGCTAGGAACTTCGTTTTAACGGCATCGGTCCACTTGGCCCCCCCCCCCACCCTACGAGACACTCCTCGTCCTTTAAAACTACCCCCCACCGCCACGGAACTCTGGTCATCCAACAACGGACCCCTCCTACAGAACAGGAGGGATAGAAGATGGAAAGACGCCCACTCGCTAAAAAGCGTAAAGGGGCCAAAAGCCCCCCCCCAGGCCAGACCGGCCCGGGAAATTCAAGATGTCGCCCAACCAGGCACGTCCTTCAGAGACGACGCCGTGCAACCCGGCGCCAGGCGCACATCACCCTCCCCCCACCCCTCTGGCAGCTCCACACCCAACGTTTGCCCCAAGTGCAATCGGAGCTTTCAGCGGAAGGCGGGGCTAACGCTCCACGCACGTGCGTGCGGCCAATCCGAAAGGCAGAGGTGTCGCTTCTGCTTGAAACAGTTCGGGACCCCCAACCTCGTGCGGCAGCACGAGTCCAGGATCCATCCGATCGAGTACCGAAAGGACCTGGAAGGGAAGCTCCCCGCCCCCGAGGCCGAATTACTGCGGAAAATTGCCACAGTCGAGGCAGCCAGTAAGCCCGGGGGCAAATTCATCAAAGCGATGCAGGAGGCGACGGGCCTTACTGAACATCAGGTCCGTCACCGAAGAGACAGCAGCCGGTACGGGGATTACCTCAAGGAGGCCAAGGAGGCAGTCAAGGCCAAGGCAAAAGTATACTTTACAGCCGCACCCAAGGCCACACTGCCAAGCGCCATAGGCGCCACGGCCGCCTCAGGTCCCCCCTCCGCCAAAACACCGGCCCCTTCCCTGGCTGCTGCCACCCCGCCGAGAGCCTGCACATCACCACCACCCACACCGAAGACGACACCACTGCCCCAGGAGCCCGCCGCGGGCAACCACGCGTGGAAGAAGAGGCCCCGAGGACCGCGATCGCCTACCTCACCTGCACAAGCCCCCAAGCGAGCCCGCAGTTCGCCACCCCATCGAGCGAGCGGCGAGGTCCCACAAGGGCAGACGGCGGCACAGGACCCAGCAGACCGGGTAAGTGACTGTGCCATGGCTTCCCCGATGCCCTCTGCCCCCCAGACCCCCTTGCCCAGAGGACCTCCCACCGCCCCTTCAGGGCCTCCCCCCATCCCTCGTCTGCCTCGTATCCCGAGTGCAGACGATATCACGAACCCTGCTCTCAATGCACATTCATCAGCCATAGCTGAGCAGATCGCAGGTTCGGATCCCCGCTTTATGCGGGCAATTTCACATGCTCTCTTGGCCCCCACCACTGACCTCCCAGTGTTGCTGGACAAAGCCCTAGCGGCCTTACTCCCCCCTCCTCGGAGGATACAGCACCGGAAGGATGGGCCCCGGCGTCCTCACAATCCCCCCCCTACCCAGACAGCCCCAACATCCAACAGGGCCTCTCGATCCGCGAACTTCAAGAAGGCGCAGGACCTATTCCTGAGGGACCCGAAGGGGCTCCTTGACCGGATCCTTACCGGCCAACCCCTTCAGGAACCTGACATCTACCCCCCGCTTTCGGAGATCGATGCCCTTTACAGATCCATATTTGAGACCGACTCCCCTCCCGACGACGAACCTCTCCCGACAAACGTGGCACCACTGGCTGATGAACTCGGTGACTTCGAGCTAATCGAAGCCGCCGAAGTTAAATCAGCATGCGCCGGGTGGCGTGCTGCAGCCCCTGGTCCCGACGGCGTAACCGTACGGGCCGTGCGGTCCGCCCCCCACAATCAAATGGCAGCCATCTTCAACATCATAATGCTGCGTGGTTACTCGCCGCTGTCGTGGAAGAAGGTTAGAACCATCCTTCTCCCTAAGGACGGGGACCGCCTCAATCCTTCTAACTGGCGTCCCATCACAATAGCCTCTGCTTCACAGAGGCTATTGCACAGGGTCCTCCTAGCGCGACTCTCCAAGTCCGTGACCCTAGATCCCGCACAGCAGGGCTTCACCCCCACCGATGGGACTATAATCAACAGCACCCTTGTCCACCTATACATCAGAACCCGTATCGCCTTGGGAAAGTCGTACAACGTTGTCCCACTAGACGTCCGCAAGGCCTTCGACACCGTGTCCCACTGCTCGGTAGCGCGGGCACTCAGAAGGGCGGGAATCAACCAGGCCACCTCCAGGTACATCATGGACTCCCTCACCGGCAGCTCTACGCACATCAGATGCGGCCCGGATACAACCGAGGCAATTAACATCCGCCGCGGGGTTAAGCAGGGGGACCCGTTGAGTCCATTCCTCTTTAACCTCGTAATAGACGAGCTGCTGGTGGAGGCCCGTAATTCCCCGTATGGCGGCACGCTCGCCCCCCAGATACCCCGATGTCCCGTCATGGCGTATGCGGATGACCTCATCCTCCTCAATGACCATGACGCGGACATGCCCCCGCTCATTAACATGGCTCAGCGGTTCCTGAGCAAGCGGGGCATGGAGCTTAACCCAGCCAAATGCCAGTCCATCTCGGCCGGGGTGTTTCGGGGAAAGAGCGTGCCAAGATCTAGGCCATGCTTTGCATTAAAAGGGAAAATGATCCCTATCACCTGTGACCTGGAGGCCCTTAAATATCTAGGCCATGGGCTCAGTGCGACAGG
>OW052250.1:42088423-42113423 GCA_932526585.2 Philonthus cognatus | reverse complement strand
TCGCCCCGTCCCTAGGGGTCGAACAACGGTGTCATTTGTTTCGAAGTCGGAACTTGGAATTGTCTGTAGACGACTTGCGTACCTGGCAGGGTGTTGTACTCGGTAGAGCAGTTACCACGCTGCGATCTGTTGAGACTCAGCCCTAGACTTGGGGATTCGAGAGTGATTCGATTCGATCGGATATCCTCTCTTGACCTCCCCGAGACACGCGTAGAGCGAGCGCGCGCGTCCTCCGTTCAGGCGGGGTGTCGCGCCGCCGTCTCGGCGCCCGAAAAACCGATGGAGAAGGAGAAACGTAAAAAAACACAAATCGCAAACGCGGCGACGGCGACCGTCGTCGTCGTGTTCGGTTTTGGTTTTTTTTGTTTCCCTTTTTTTTCTTTGACTTCTTTCTCTTCGGTGTGCTCACATCGCCTCGCCTCTCGCCGCGCTCTCTCTTGACGCCTGGCGCGCTCCCTCGGCTCGTTACTGCTGCCCAATACACTACTCCAAGTGTGGTGCAGTGCAGAGCAGTTGCAGGGTGGCGCGCGCGTTTCGAGAGGCGCCCGTTGGCGCTGGCGTTCCGGTCTCGTCTCGTCTTGGCGGCCGTGCGTGTGAGCGCTTGCGGAAAAAGAAAATTCTCCCTTTTTTTTCTCGTCGAACGTCTTTGTTCGACGAGTTGTACGCGCGCGTCCTCCCGCGCCGCGCCCGCCCTACTCCTACGGGCTGGCTCGCGGCGAAGGGCGCGCGAATTGGCGCCGCTAAGGCTCTCGCCCCCACCGCGACAACAGCTTTTAACAAGCAAAGTAACGCGCGCGTGGTTCTAGTGCCCCACACAAATCAAAACACAACAAACTATATATAGACCACACACAAACCCCCCCCCTGGAAACCGGGCGCACACGAAAAACACAACAAGCCGCCACCACAACCCCCCACGAGACACACGCGTTGTGAGAGCGCGTGCCGCGCGACGCCTCCGTTCCTTCCGGCGGGGTGTCGCGTTTCGTTTCGCGCAGCCACGTCACATCCGTTGTCCGGCCGGTCGGTTATTGTGTTGGAAATTTCTAGAAACGAACAAGTGCATTGCGGTGACCTTGGACAGCCCGCACTCAGCGGCGCGCATTGGGATATTTCTCTTGTTTTTCCCTGACGATGACGAGCTGCAAGCACCGTTCGCCTTCATTTTCATTCAAACCTTCTCGTCTCCACTCTCGCCCACGTGCGAAATAAATGGGAGAGTCTCGTCTGTTCCGTTGTCGCGATCACCGCCGGTCGATTTTCGTGCACGTCGCATTGTTTACCAGCGCTTGCTTAAATTTCTTCACGTCACAGTTGCACGGGCGCTTTCTTGAGTTTCTTCACGTCGACATTCAGAAAACCAACCAGCGGAAAAACGGATCGTCACTTTATTGAGAAAAATGTTTCCATTTTCTTTGGCCGGCCGGTCGGTATCCGCCGGGCGCAAGATAAATTTCCTCACGTTCCACCACAAGAGACTGAGTCACAGTCACTCCCTCCGTCTAACCGAGCTTGCTAGAATTTCTTCACGTCATGGTTGCACCCACCCACAGTTTACCAGCGCCTGCTGAAATTTCTTCACGTCGACATTCGGAAGCCAACGGGAAACACGGATTTTCGCTTCGTTTGTAATTATTATTTTTTCTTGTACCGTCGCGAGCACCGTTGGCCGGCCGGTCGACTTGCGACACAGAGCGCGTCTTTAATTATTTCTTCAAGCTCCACGGACAACGGAACGAAAATGTACCCGAATCGACGTGATCGACGTCTGGACGGAGAACCGGGCCTCCGACGACATGCCGTCCCGATGGCTTGCTGTTGGGCTCTACAGCTGCTGCCAGCAAGAAAAAGAAAAACAAAAAAACCGACAAAATCGACCGGCCGGCCAACGGAGAAAAAAAACATAATAATAAAACAAATAATAATAATAATAATAATAAGAGGCGCGGGTAATAGGAGGGAGTAACCGGGACTCTCTTATGGTGGCGGAACGTCTCGTCAGCATTATTTACCACCACTCGGAAACCGACCGGCCGGCCAACGGAGGTGGCGCGCATCGACGTGCTCGAAAATCGACCGGCCGGCCAACGGAGAAAAAAATACTACCAATAATAATTAGAAGCGCGGGTAATAAGAGGGAGTAACCGGGACTCTCTTAAGGTGGCGGAACGTCTAGTCCAGCATTTAGTGACGCCACTCGGAAACCGACAGGCCGGCCAACGGAGGTGGCGCGCATCGACGTGCTCGAAAATCGACCGGCCAGCCAACGGAGAGCACGTCGATGCGCGCTACCTCCGTTGGCCGGCCGGTCGATTTTGCCGAAGTCGAGAAAACGAAAAATTGTCGGTTTTTTTTTTTCTGGCAGCAGCTGTAGAGGCGCGTTCGCGAGCCCAACAGGAAACCATCGGGACGGTATGTCGTCGGAGGCCCGGTTCTCCGTCCAAACGTCGATCACGTCGATTCGGGTACATTTTCGTTCCGTTGTCCGGTAGGAATAGTGCTCAAACGCCTATATGGGGGTAGCAGTCGACCGGTCGAAAAACGGCGAAAAGGCGAAAGTGCATTTATTTACGATGCGATGCAAATGAGCGCGCCGCCGACCGGTCGCTGTTGTTATTTGGGGGGTGTGGCGGCGGCACACACAATGAAATATTATAAAATAATGCGTGCACAAGCACAACGGCAAAACCACGAAACTCACGAACGCCGCCCGCCGCCCTCCCTCGAACGCCCGGCAGTGCTGTGCTGTGCACTCCTCAAACGCCTCAGCACAAAACTTCCCTCTCCCCGAACACCACAACAGCCCAGCGGCGTTCCGAGACGACCACAAACTCTCTCTCGAACGCCGCCGCTTCTTACTATATTTACTACAAACACAAAAACCCGCTCCGGCCTGACGAGGGCCGCGCCCGCCCACACAACGTGGTGTGTGCGTACGACTCGTCCCCACAGCATGACAGGCGGGACCAGTCCAAGCGTTTTACGCTTGCTGCTTATATGCCGTCGGCGCGCCAACGTAGCGTGCCTTAAATCCAGTAGCGGCGCCGGCAACGGCGCCGTGAAAACCAAAAATTGCGAAAACTCACTTCGTTCCGAGCGAGACTAGACTTACAGCGAATGCGTCAGACGTCGCGACCTAGCGTCCGCGGCCAAGACGATTCCAATCTAGCGAACGATGATGTGGCATGTTGAAGCCCCTGGTGGTCTCACTAAAATAAAAAACACAGACGGCGGGGGGCGGGGCGAGGTGAAATATTCCTTAACCCCCCACCCAGTTCTGTTGTACGAACACAAACCAATATATAATGAAAAAACAAACACAAGCCGGCCAGGCCCCTGACTGTTTTATATAAACCGCCCCGCGTGGTTATGTATTACATGATCAGAGGCGCAACCGAAACAAACACACACAAACAAACAGAAACGACAAAAATTTGCACAAAAGCGCGCACGCGCTCCCTCTGCTGATGTGGACGGAGCCGCGCGCACAAATCAAAACCAAGTCGTGGGTCTGCACAACACACGGCAGAGAGAGGGAGAGCGAAACACAAAAATCCAAAAATCTGAACGAGTCGGTGCGACACACAGAGCAGCGGGCGCTGCGTCAGGGACCGCGCCTTTCTCCGGCCTAGTAGTAGTGTACGAAAAGCCGGGCGCGCGCTCTCGACGTGGCCCCGTCGTCGCCCCGACCAGAGATTAGAAATGCTCTGCATCCCTTTCTCGCCGCCGCAGGGACACGGGTACTCGACCGGTACCCGCCACACTTATGAAACTTTGCTGGTGTCAACAAGCACGCACGCGCACGCGCGTTGTCGTGTTGTTACACAAAAGTACAGCTCCCTGGTTGATCCTGCCAGTAGTCATATGCTTGTCTCAAAGATTAAGCCATGCATATCTCAGTACAAGCCAAATTAAGGTGAAACCGCGAAAGGCTCATTAAATCAGTTATGGTTCCTTAGATCTTACCACTTTCCACTTGGATACCTGTGGTAATTCTAGAGCTAATACATGCAAACAGAGCCCCGACCGGAGACGGAAGGGGTGCTTTTATTAGAACAAAACCAATCGGCCGCGCCGGGTCGCGAGACTCGGTCGTGTGTCGTACACCTTGGTGAATCTGAATTACTTAGCTGATCGCGCACGGTCAAGCACCGGCGACGTATCTTTCAAATGTCTGCCTTATCAACTGTCGATGGTAGGTTCTGCGCCTACCATGGTTGTAACGGGTAACGGGGAATCAGGGTTCGATTCCGGAGAGGGAGCCTGAGAAACGGCTACCACATCCAAGGAAGGCAGCAGGCGCGCAAATTACCCACTCCCGGCACGGGGAGGTAGTGACGAAAAATAACGATACGGGACTCATCCGAGGCCCCGTAATCGGAATGAGTACACTTTAAATCCTTTAACAAGGATCAATTGGAGGGCAAGTCTGGTGCCAGCAGCCGCGGTAACTCCAGCTCCAATAGCGTATATTAAAGTTGTTGCGGTTAAAAAGCTCGTAGTCGAATCTGTGTCCCGCGCCGCCGGTTCATCGCTCGCGGTGTTCAACTGGCGTGCCCGCGGGACGTCCTGCCGGTGAGCGTCGGCCCTCGCGAGGGGGCGGCTCAACTTGAAATCCCATCGCGGTGCTCTTCACTGAGTGTCGAGGTGGGCCGGCACGATTACTTTTGAACAAATTAGAGTGCTTAAAGCAGGCTAAAACTTTGCCTGAATACTGTGTATATGGAATAATGGAATAGGACCTCGGTTCTATTTTGTTGGTTTTCGGAACCCCGAGGTAATGATTAATAGGAACGGATGGGGGCATTCGTATTGCGACGTTAGAGGTGAAATTCTTGGATCGTCGCAAGACGGACTAAAGCGAAAGCATTTGCCAAAAACGCTTTCATTGATCAAGAACGAAAGTTAGAGGTTTGAAGGCGATCAGATACCGCCCTAGTTCTAACCATAAACTATGCCAGCTAGCGATCCGCCGACGTCCCTCTGATGACTCGGCGGGCAGCTTCCGGGAAACCAAAGCTTTTGGGTTCCGGGGGAAGTATGGTTGCAAAGCTGAAACTTAAAGGAATTGACGGAAGGGCACCACCAGGAGTGGAGCCTGCGGCTTAATTTGACTCAACACGGGGAACCTCACCAGGCCCAGACACTGGAAGGATTGACAGATTGAGAGCTCTTTCTTGATTCAGTGGGTGGTGGTGCATGGCCGTTCTTAGTCGGTGGAGCGATTTGTCAGGTTAATTCCGATAACGGACGAGACTCTGACCTGATAACTAGACGCACTTACGGCATCTCAAAGGTCCGCCGGCGCCGCGGGCCTCGCGCCCGTCGTCGCGCGCGATTTTTACTGCCGGCGTACAATCAATTCTTCTTAGAGGGACAAGTGGCTTCTAGCCGCACGAGATTGAGCAATAACAGGTCTGTGATGCCCTTAGATGTTCTGGGCCGCACGCGCGCTACACTGAAGGAATCAGCGTGTCCTCCCTGGCCGAAAGGCCCGGGTAACCCGCTGAACCTCCTTCGTGCTAGGGATTGGGGCTTGCAATTGTTACCCATGAACGAGGAATTCCCAGTAAGCGCGAGTCATCAGCTCGCGTTGATTACGTCCCTGCCCTTTGTACACACCGCCCGTCGCTACTACCGATTGAATGATTTAGTGAGGTCTTCGGACCGGTGCGCGGTGGCGTTTCGACGTCGCCGATGTTGCTGGGAAGATGACCAAACTTGATCATTTAGAGGAAGTAAAAGTCGTAACAAGGTTTCCGTAGGTGAACCTGCGGAAGGATCATTAACGTTGTTGTTGTTGTCGTCGTCGTCGTCGTCGTCAAGCACGCACGCACGCACGCACGCACACACACGAATAAAATCCATACGTTTTTCGAAAATGATGAAAAAGGCGCGGCGGCGTCGGTGAGACGTGTGCACACGCACGCATCCGACCGAACCGCCGACCGAACCACAAAAATAAAACAAAAAAGAAAATGTGAATGTGACAATGCGAAGCCACAAGGCGCGCGCCACAAATAAATGTCCGTCAAGCTAAAAAGGCCGCCGGTGAGATGTTGTGTGTGTACCGCACGCGTCCGACCGGCCGACCGATACTCGTGCGAGAAGAAAACGTCGCACAAGGTAACCAAATGCCACGTCCTCGTATTAGGGACGCAAAACGCACTTGCAAACTTTTTGCACGCTTTGCACAAAACACACCAAACTTGTGTCGCCGCGTGTGTCGCGTACGGCACGAATGGGAGAGCGGTGAAAACGCGCCGTTGGCGGTCACACCAACTCGCGAGCGATCGCTCTCCGCTGCACGCGCACACAAGCCACAAAGGAAAGCACAACATGTGTTGTCCGTTCGTTGTTGTTGCCGCGAGGTAAACGACAACGGCGACAATCTGACATGACCAATATCTCAAGCACAACAAACACGAGAACTGAATAGCACAAACGCCTGCACGGCGACGGCGCAGCATTCTTCACACACACAACAAGAAAAAGGCGCGGCGGCGTCGGTGAGACGTGTGCACACGCACGCATCCGACCGAACCGCCGACTGAACCACAAAAATAAAACAAAAAAGAAAATGTGAATGTGAAAATGCGAAGCCACAAGGCGCGCGCCAGAAATAAATGTCCGTCAAGCTGAAAAGGCCGCCGGTGAGATGTTGTGTGTGTACCGCACGCGTCCGACCGGCCGACCGATACTCGTGCGAGAAGAAAACGTCGCACAAGGTAGCCAAATGCCACGTCCTCGTATTAGGGACGCAAAACGCACTTGCAAACTTTTTGCACGCTTTGCACAAAACACACCAAACTTGTGTCGCCGCGTGTGTCGCGTACGGCACGAATGGGAGAGCGGTGAAAACGCGCGCGCCTTTATGGCGGACGCCGGCGCTGGGCACCCCGGAAAAAGCGTGGACGCGCATCGCGCGCTCCGCGCAAGGGGTATTGAAAGTAACACGCCCGGGCCGAACCGAACACGGTCAGCCGTTGGCGGTCCGACCAACTCGCGAGCGATCGCTCTCCGCTAAACGCGCACACAAGCCACAAAGGAGAGCACAACATGTGTTGTCCGTTCGTTGTTGTTGCCGCGAGGTAAACGACAACGGCGACAATCTGACATGACCAATATTTCAAGCACAACAAACACGAGAACTGAAAAGCACAAACACCTGCACGGCGACGGCGCAGCATTCTTCACACACAACAAGAAAAAGTATTATGAATACGTCTGTTGTTGTTGTCGTCGCTCGTCGTGCAGAGATACCAACCAGAGACCAGACACCACACTACTTGTGAGTTCTGGTGCACGGCGAGGCACCCAAGAGTCGCGGGAAGCGCGCGCGCACATACCAGTGCCGCCGCGTCCTCGAAAGCACTCCATTTATATATACAACCCTGAACGGTGGATCACTTGTCTCGTGAGTCGATGAAGAACGCTGCTAATTGCGCGTCATATTGTGAACTGCAGGACACATGAACATCGACATTTCGAACGCACATTGCGGTCCTTGGATTCTGTTCCTGGACCACTCCTGGCTGAGGGTCGATTCAATTTCCACGACTGTCCGGTGTCGGAAACGTGTCCGGCACGTCGGGACGAAGCTGGAGGTTCGCGACCGGAGCGCCCGTTTCGACGCGGCAGCGATCGGTCCCGTCCTCTCAAAACAGTCACGTCGCAAAAACGAGTGTCGCGCGCACGCGCACACGCACGCACACGCACGGCGTTGGCGCCTTAGGCGTTGTCGCGTCGTCTCGCAGCCTCCGGTGATGATTAACAAAAATGATCTCACGACCGCTGCTAGCGCTCGCGCGTTCCTACGCGACCGTCGTTTCCTGGACGTATAACGTATTATACAACCCGGGATTGGGACGTCTGGTCGTGTGGCGCGCGTCGCCCGGCTCGGTCGCGTGTCGTCGTCGACGAACGAGACACGATATGTTAACAACAAGTAATAATCACACCGACGAGAGGGCGCAGCGAGCACGGCGCGCAACCCCCACAAAAATCGGGGCGCCCCCGTGCTGTTGTCGCAGTGTCGCGCAGCGTCGCACTCTGGCGACGGCCCGAACGCTTCGCAAGCGTCTCGCGGTTGCTATTTTTCCTCTGTGCACAACGGGGCACACACGCCGCCGCACAAAACACGACAACCCGTTATTACCACGCAGCAAACACACACACGCGCGCAGCACACAACACACACGCACGTAACAAGCGCCTTGCATGCACACCAACACATACGCGTGCGTGCACACGCATACGCGTCTCGCGTATGCCGCTGTGCATCCAGTTGTGTTGATGTCGTCGTCTCGTCGTTCGTGCTGTTGCTGTTGCTGCTGCTGCTGCTGCTGCTGCTGTCGTGTGCTGTTTTGTTTGTTCGGTGTTTTTGGTGTTGTCGTCGGTGTTGGCGTGCCGCTGCTGCCGCCGTCGTGTCCAAGAAATATGAATTTGACACTAGACCTCAGAGCAGGTGAGAGTACCCGCTGAATTTAAGCATATTAATAGGCGGTGGAAAAGAAACTAACCAGGATTCCCCTAGTAGCGGCGAGCAAACAGGGAAGAGCCCAGCACCGAATCCCGCGGCCGTACAGGTCGCCGGGAAATGTGGTGTTTGGGAGGGTCCGCCATCCCGAGGTCGCGCGGCGCGTCCAAGTCCTTCTTGAACGGGGCCACTTACCCACAGAGGGTGCCAGGCCCGTTCAAGAAGGACTTGGACGCGCCGCGCGACCTCGGGATGGCGGACCCTCCCAAACACCACATTTCCCGGCGACCTGTACGGCCGCGGGATTCGGTGCTGGGCTCTTCCCTGTTCGCTCGCCGATACTAGGGGAATCCTGGTTAGTTTCTTTTCCACCGCCTATTAATATGCTTAAATTCAGCGGGTACTCTCACCTGCTCTGGGGTCTAGTGTCAAATTCATATTTCTTGGACACGACGGCGGCAGCAGCGGCACGCCAACACCGACGACAACACCAAAAACACCGAACAAACAAAACAGCACACGACAGCAGCAGCAGCAGCAGCAGCAGCAACAGCAACAGCACGAACGACGAGACGACGACATCAACACAACTGGATGCACAGCGGCATACGCGAGACGCGTATGCGTGTGCACGCACGCGTATGTGTTGGTGTGCATGCAAGGCGCTTGTTACGTGCGTGTATCAAAGGGGGAAAATTAAGGTGTCGGCTCTTGGGAAACAATCACCCCGATTTTGAAAGAAATAATATTCAATAAGTTATTGGCCTTATACTCAAAATCGGATCACCCTCGATTACCTAGCAGCTCGTAGGCAGAGGTACCACACAGTTACTTTAAATATAATGAAAGAGAAAAATATAATAATAAATAACTCACCCTAAACATCAGGTCCTGGAACAGCATTTACAGGAACAACTCACTGTGTATATATATATTTCGTATTTTCAGGTAAATGCAAAAGGTTCGTTAAATGAAAGATTAAGGTTTCCGAAAAACATTAACAAAGGTTGTTTATTACAAATAAACAAATAAAAATAACGAATTTACAATCAGAGAAATATATATGTACAATTAAATAAAACTACACCTTACGCGACGCGACTACTTCTTAACGGTTTCGACCACTTCGTAAACAAAAATGATTTATGCAACACTACTTACTGGTTACCGCACTATTCACCAGACTCGAGACGATTCAGTCTCAGCGGCGCTGGATGAAACTAAGGAAGTATTAATGAAGCCCCAAGGAAACACTTCACCGGGATTATTCGCCCTACGAAAACGAATCTTGTTCGACCGACATTTATCTTTCTGGGATGAAGAAATGAAGACCACCGTCATGTGGGAATTAGCATCGGATTCGTTGAAACAAGCGATGATTTTTATGCCAGCGAGCGTATCGGAATTTGTTGCTAAAGCTGCGAAACTTTCATCGAAAAAAAATAACACACATGTCGAACAAAGTAGGAAAACCGATCCGCCCCCGGCAAAAACCCAGGCCCCAATAAACCACAATGCGAACCAACAGAAGGAGAACTACACCAATTCGTCAAAAAGCCGCTATTATAACCACTATAATAAACGACCGCGCTCACCAAGATTTTATCGTCAGAATTACGAAAATAAGCAATTTGAACCAAAATCAACCAGCCCAAGCAGAATGCCAAATGACGATAAACAACTTCCGAGAGCGGCATCACCGCAGAAAACCGCTGCCACCACGTCGAACCGCCCCCGCAAGCCATCTCTCTGTCGAATTTGTAGAATCGGAAAACATTGGTTTAATGAGTGCCCCAACAGGTCGGGAAACTACCAGGAGCGGCAGGATCAGAGATAAACACGGTTCAACACTCCCCTGCCGCCTCCGTACGCCGACAACGAAACGCTTCACTGACAAGATATACGCCCTATGACACAAATTCACGAAAAACTGCGACACGCATCCGGCACCTCCACCAGAACATAAATACACATTCGTGGAAAACTAACAGGTACGCCCGGCACATCCACCAGAATTTCGGCACAAACCCGAACAGCGAAAACGATACGAATCTCGACCAAACTGGCAACCGAGTCGAGCAACACCAGCAGAAAAATGCAAACTTATCGCGCGATATAAATCAGGAGGCCAGTCCATCATCATTAATAGCGCAGTGCCCATCAATTTCGAATAATACGTGCCCGCGAGATAACATACGCGAAATAGACAGTGATATAGACACTCAACCCTTATGTGCTTTTTCGTCAAATGTTACTAAACTCGTGTTATTGCCATTAATTATGCAAGATCGAACAATATCTTGCCTGCTTGACTTGGGAGCATGCCAAAATTATATTCAACCGGGAATCGCAAAATGTGTACGCGAAATACACATGAAGGCAAATTTGGCTGGAAAGGATATCACCGCAGATGTGACAGGGATAGCATCTTTTAATTTCCAACTTGGCACGCAACATTTTTCCGAGGATTTCCTTGTGTTTCCTGATCTTCGATACGAAGCAATTCTGGGAATCGGATTTTTCCTCAAGCACCACGCTGTGATTGATTGCAGTAAAGCATGCATTCATCTCGGCACCGGATTACGCCAGACAATCCGGTGGACCGAACAGCAAGATAAAATGGAATGTGTTCAAGTACCGGAATTTGATTGCGACTTTACAGGAAAAGCAGAGCATGATTTCAAAGAATTGATCGAAAGATTTGCGCGCATTTTCCAGCCCAAGGATCAATTCGCTCACCGCCCACGAACATCAGAGCACAAAATACAACTGACATCCAACAAACCAATCCGGATTCGACCGTACCGGGTAAATACACTGCGAAAACAAGAAATCGACCGACAAGTAGATGACCTCCTCGCACAAGGAATTATCGAGCCAAGCACAAGCCCATACGCGTCCCCCATTGTCTTAGTACAGAAAAAAGATGGTAATAGCCGATTCTGTATGGATTACAGAAAAGTCAATGCGGTGACAATATCGGAACCGACCCCTATGCCCGTGATACAGGAAACGCTAAGAGATCTCGGAGATGCTAGTATCTTCTCTACGTTAGATTTAAAGAGCGGGTATTGGCAAATCCCAATGGAAGAAAACTCCAAACAATTTACAGCGTTTTCAACACCGGATGGAGGGCATTATCAATTCCGCGTAATGCCCTTCGGGCTCAAAAATGCTCCAGCAACATTTCAGCGCTTGATGTCCCAGGAAGTCCTCGCTGGAATGATACATGATTTCACAATGGTGTACCTGGATGATATAATTATATTTTCCAGGACACCAGACGAGCATATCAGACACCTCGCATTAGTGTTTGAGAGATTGGATCAATTTGACCTCCGCTTAAGCGTAGATAAATGCTCGTTTGGAAGAAGTTCGCTGGAGTATTTAGGACACATCGTCGATACGGACCTGACACGACCTTTGCAAAAACACCTGACGCAAATTAAAGATCATCCCATTCCGAAAACACGCCGCCAACTAAGAAAATATCTAGGTCTTTGCAACTGGGTCCGACAATACATTGTTAATTATGCTGATATTACCGCTCCATTAAACAATCTACTTGCCACAACACGCCCGTTTAAGTGGACACCCTCTGCAACAGCAGCTATGGAGATGCTGCGCGAACGCGTTCAACAACCACTTAAACTTCACCGGCCGTTACCCGATTTACCTTACACCGTGCAAACCGACGCGTCGATGATAGGAATTTCCGCCGTTCTGTTCCAGACGACCCCCGCCGGCGAAAAAAGAATAGTTTCGTTCGATTCACGTAAGTTAAACGATGCAGAGACGCGTTATCACATAAATGAACAGGAATGTCTCGCACTTGTGTTTGCCCTGCAAAAATATCGCCCACTCCTCGAAGGACAGCATTTCAGTGTCGTCACAGACAGCAAGGCACTAACATGGCTTGCGAAATTTAAGGACGTAAAATCAAAACTTACGAAGTGGGCGTTACAACTACAGAGTTTTGATTTCGAAATTATTCATTGCGCGGGAGAAGAAAATCAGCTTGCTGACCTTCTCAGCCGCGATCCGGAACATTTACCTGTAGACCCATTACCGGAATTAGAATCGTTTTTACCACCGCAGGTAAACGTGATAGAACAACCTATAGTTTTCTTTGTTCTAGAAGCGCAGACATTGGACGAAGAAATTCAAGATAAAATACAACTTCATGCTGTTCCAGGACCTGATGTTTAGGGTGAGTTATTTATTATTATATTTTTCTCTTTCATTATATTTAAAGTAACTGTGTGGTACCTCTGCCTACGAGCTGCTAGGTAATCGAGGGTGATCCGATTTTGAGTATAAGGCCAATAACTTATTGAATATTATTTCTTTCAAAATCGGGGTGATTGTTTCCCAAGAGCCGACACCTTAATTTTCCCCCTTTGATAAATGGCGCCCAACGTTTAATTTTTATTTCAACTATTTATCCGTGATAAATGAGATCCATCGTACATTATTTTCTTTGATTATCTAACTGTGATAAATGTAACCAACGATAATTAATTCATTTGTACTAATTATTCAATAGGTAAATTTCACATAACGTACATTAACCTTGTTCAATTTGGTTTATACATTTATCCCATTAGTGTCATTACTTATTAAATTTAATTTAATTTTTGTACTACAATTTTCTCATTTATCATTGTTTAGTTCATTGCTCACGGCCCTGAATAAAATTTGTATATTTATTACTTACAAAATTGTACTATTTGTTTTTCTCAAAGTAGTAAATATCACAACATTGGCCAAACATCCTTAATTCTCGTTGTTAAACTAATTAAAAGTTTCTTGCAGGAAGTGAAGTGTATATTTAAATGTTTATTTATATTTAATTATTCAAAGTAAACAACGAGAATTCATACACCCACAGTTACTAGATAGGTTTTACAGATTTATTACATTACGTACGTACGGTTTCATAGTGTTACGAGTTTATATATAAGTTCAATTAACTTAATTATATTTGCAAACAAATAAATAACTCAATGCACAGAGTACCCGAAATTCATTTTGTTTAAAAATTATTTGAAAACTCGACGGGGCCGAGTTATACATATTTATTTAAAGCTTTTGCTTATAATTTAATACAAAAACTCGTACATTAATGAACACGTACAATCTTCGCTCAAAAATGTCTG
This sequence comes from Philonthus cognatus, assembly GCA_932526585.2. Classification (NCBI taxonomy): domain Eukaryota; kingdom Metazoa; phylum Arthropoda; class Insecta; order Coleoptera; family Staphylinidae; genus Philonthus; species Philonthus cognatus. The sequence goes on along the minus strand of OW052250.1, from coordinate 42,099,785 downwards.
CGACTATGGAGGAGATTCTAAGCGACCACGACACCGTATTCGACAATACCATATCCGACAACACTACATCCGAATACGCCGCGTCAAACGGCACAGTAATGAACGCCGGAAACAGCCGTCAAGAGAGCCGCCCATCCTCAAGAGTTTCCAATGCACTAGAATTGTCATATGAAGCAATTAACAAAAGAATTGAAGAAACCGAGCGGGCTCATCAGGCTCAAATGGCGCGATTAGCCGCCGAAAAGGAGGAAATTCTGCGCCAACAGAGAGCGGAAGAAGAGCGTCCGCCCCCGTCGTGGAAAGACTTCGAAGAATTGCGGAACTATTTCTTGAAAAGAGAAGAAAAGTTCACTAAGGAGGCGAAAGAAAATCGAAACCAGATAAACTTCCTCCAGGAGGAGCTGACAGAGCTTGAAGAACGCGTTCCTTCACGCCTTTCAAACGCGAGTTCCGAAAACCTCCGTCGAAACCGCTTACCGACGCCACCGCGTAATCCTATTCAAGTCGAAGCCGACATCCACATAGCACCAGGACAAAGCAAGAATTCATATCCCCCTCAAACCGCGACTTTCTCCGACCCCACCACAACGAATTTATGGCCCAAACAGGTGCTTGAATTGCTTCGCGAATCAAACACCCACGCTGAAGAAGACAAGATTATGTTTAATGGCCGCAACCCCAGAAAATTCATTTGCCAGATGGAAATGGAGTTTAAAGGGCTTAACCTTAGAGATGAGGTGAAACACAGGAGAACTTTAGCAAGGATGGATACAGACGACAGGAAAAAATACGGAGAATACTTCACGGACGATGTCTCTTGGGACGAAGCGAAATCGTTATTTATTGACTCCATCGATCCAGTCTCAGCGGCGCTGGATGAAACTAAGGAAGTATTAATGAAGCCCCAAGGAAACACTTCACCGGGATTATTCGCCCTACGAAAACGAATCTTGTTCGACCGACATTTATCTTTCTGGGATGAAGAAATGAAGACCACCGTCATGTGGGAATTAGCATCGGATTCGTTGAAACAAGCGATGATTTTTATGCCAGCGAGCGTATCGGAATTTGTTGCTAAAGCTGCGAAACTTTCATCGAAAAAAAAGAACACACATGTCGAACAAAGTAGGAAAACCGATCCGCCCCCGGCAAAAACCCAGGCCCCAATAAACCACAATGCGAACCAACAGAAGGAGAACTACACCAATTCGTCAAAAAGCCGCTATTATAACCACTATAATAAACGACCGCGCTCACCAAGATTTTATCGTCAGAATTACGAAAATAAGCAATTTGAACCAAAATCAACCAGCCCAAGCAGAATGCCAAATGACGATAAACAACTTCCGAGAGCGGCATCACCGCAGAAAACCGCTGCCACCACGTCGAACCGCCCCCGCAAGCCATCTCTCTGTCGAATTTGTAGAATCGGAAAACATTGGTATAATGAGTGCCCCAACAGGTCGGGAAACTACCAGGAGCGGCAGGATCAGAGATAAACACGGTTCAACACTCCCCTGCCGCCTCCGTACGCCGACAACGAAACGCTTCACTGACAAGATATACGCCCTATGACACAAATTCACGAAAAACTGCGACACGCATCCGGCACCTCCACCAGAACATAAATACACATTCGTGGAAAACTAACAGGTACGCCCGGCACATCCACCAGAATTTCGGCACAAACCCGAACAGCGAAAACGATACGAATCTCGACCAAACTGGCAACCGAGTCGAGCAACACCAGCAGAAAAATGCAAACTTATCGCGCGATATAAATCAGGAGGCCAGTCCATCATCATTAATAGCGCAGTGCCCATCAATTTCGAATAATACGTGCCCGCGAGATAACATACGCGAAATAGACAGTGATATAGACACTCAACCCTTATGTGCTTTTTCGTCAAATGTTACTAAACTCGTGTTATTGCCATTAATTATGCAAGATCGAACAATATCTTGCCTGCTTGACTTGGGAGCATGCCAAAATTATATTCAACCGGGAATCGCAAAATGTGTACGCGAAATACACATGAAGGCAAATTTGGCTGGAAAGGATATCACCGCAGATGTGACAGGGATAGCATCTTTTAATTTCCAACTTGGCACGCAACATTTTTCCGAGGATTTCCTTGTGTTTCCTGATCTTCGATACGAAGCAATTCTGGGAATCGGATTTTTCCTCAAGCACCACGCTGTGATTGATTGCAGTAAAGCATGCATTCATCTCGGCACCGGATTACGCCAGACAATCCGGTGGACCGAACAGCAAGATAAAATGGAATGTGTTCAAGTACCGGAATTTGATTGCGACTTTACAGGAAAAGCAGAGCATGATTTCAAAGAATTGATCGAAAGATTTGCGCGCATTTTCCAGCCCAAGGATCAATTCGCTCACCGCCCACGAACATCAGAGCACAAAATACAACTGACATCCAACAAACCAATGCGGATTCGACCGTACCGGGTAAATACACTGCGAAAACAAGAAATCGACCGACAAGTAGATGACCTCCTCGCACAAGGAATTATCGAGCCAAGCACAAGCCCATACGCGTCCCCCATTGTCTTAGTACAGAAAAAAGATGGTAATAGCCGATTCTGTATGGATTACAGAAAAGTCAATGCGGTGACAATATCGGAACCGACCCCTATGCCCGTGATACAGGAAACGCTAAGAGATCTCGGAGATGCTAGTATCTTCTCTACGTTAGATTTAAAGAGCGGGTATTGGCAAATCCCAATGGAAGAAAACTCCAAACAATTTACAGCGTTTTCAACACCGGATGGAGGGCATTATCAATTCCGCGTAATGCCCTTCGGGCTCAAAAATGCTCCAGCAACATTTCAGCGCTTGATGTCCCAGGAAGTCCTCGCTGGAATGATACATGATTTCACAATGGTGTACCTGGATGATATAATTATATTTTCCAGGACACCAGACGAGCATATCAGACACCTCGCATTAGTGTTTGAGAGATTGGATCAATTTGACCTCCGCTTAAGCGTAGATAAATGCTCGTTTGGAAGAAGTTCGCTGGAGTATTTAGGACACATCGTCGATACGGACCTGACACGACCTTTGCAAAAACACCTGACGCAAATTAAAGATCATCCCATTCCGAAAACACGCCGCCAACTAAGAAAATATCTAGGTCTTTGCAACTGGGTCCGACAATACATTGTTAATTATGCTGATATTACCGCTCCATTAAACAATCTACTTGCCACAACACGCCCGTTTAAGTGGACACCCTCTGCAACAGCAGCTATGGAGATGCTGCGCGAACGCGTTCAACAACCACTTAAACTTCACCGGCCGTTACCCGATTTACCTTACACCGTGCAAACCGACGCGTCGATGATAGGAATTTCCGCCGTTCTGTTCCAGACGACCCCCGCCGGCGAAAAAAGAATAGTTTCGTTCGATTCACGTAAGTTAAACGATGCAGAGACGCGTTATCACATAAATGAACAGGAATGTCTCGCACTTGTGTTTGCCCTGCAAAAATATCGCCCACTCCTCGAAGGACAGCATTTCAGTGTCGTCACAGACAGCAAGGCACTAACATGGCTTGCGAAATTTAAGGACGTAAAATCAAAACTTACGAAGTGGGCGTTACAACTACAGAGTTTTGATTTCGAAATTATTCATTGCGCGGGAGAAGAAAATCAGCTTGCTGACCTTCTCAGCCGCGATCCGGAACATTTACCTGTAGACCCATTACCGGAATTAGAATCGTTTTTACCACCGCAGGTAAACGTGATAGAACAACCTATAGTTTTCTTTGTTCTAGAAGCGCAGACATTGGACGAAGAAATTCAAGATAAAATACAACTTCATGCTGTTCCAGGACCTGATGTTTAGGGTGAGTTATTTATTATTATATTTTTCTCTTTCATTATATTTAAAGTAACTGTGTGGTACCTCTGCCTACGAGCTGCTAGGTAATCGAGGGTGATCCGATTTTGAGTATAAGGCCAATAACTTATTGAATATTATTTCTTTCAAAATCGGGGTGATTGTTTCCCAAGAGCCGACACCTTAATTTTCCCCCTTTGATACGTGTGTGTTGTGTGCTGCGCGCGTGTGTGTGTTTGTTGCGTGGTAATAACGGGTTGTCGTGTTTTGTGCGGCGGCGTGTGTGCCCCGTTGTGCACAGAGGAAAAATAGCAACCGCGAGACGCTTGCGAAGCGTTCGGGCCGTCGCCAGAGTGCGACGCTGCGCGACACTGCGACAACAGCACGGAGGCGCCCCGATTTTTGTGGGGGTTGCGCGCCGTGCTCGCTGCGCCCTCTCGTCGGTGTGATTATTACTTGTTGTTAACATATCGTGTCTCGTTCGTCGACGACGACACGCGACCGAGCCGGGCGACGCGCGCCACACGACCAGACGTCCCAATCCCGGGTTGTATAATACGTTATACGTCCAGGAAACGACGGTCGCGTAGGAACGCGCGAGCGCTAGCAGCGGTCGTGAGATATTTTTGTTAATCATCACCGGAGGCTGCGAGACGACGCGACAACGCCTAAGGCGCCAACGCCGTGCGTGTGCGTGCGTGTGCGCGTGCGCGCGACACTCGTTTTTGCGACGTGACTGTTTTGAGAGGACGGGACCGATCGCTGCCGCGTCGAAACGGGCGCTCCGGTCGCGAACCTCCAGCTTCGTCCCGACGTGCCGGACACGTTTCCGACACCGGACAGTCGTGGAAATTGAATCGACCCTCAGCCAGGAGTGGTCCAGGAACAGAATCCAAGGACCGCAATGTGCGTTCGAAATGTCGATGTTCATGTGTCCTGCAGTTCACAATATGACGCGCAATTAGCAGCGTTCTTCATCGACTCACGAGACAAGTGATCCACCGTTCAGGGTTGTATATATAAATGGAGTGCTTTCGAGGACGCGGCGGCACTGGTATGTGCGCGCGCGCTTCCCGCGACTCTTGGGTGCCTCGCCGTGCACCAGAACTCACAAGTAGTGTGGTGTCTGGTCTCTGGTTGGTATCTCTGCACGACGAGCGACGACAACAACACAACGACAACAGACGTATTCATAATACTTTTTCTTGTTGTGTGTGAAGAATGCTGCGCCGTCGCCGTGCAGGTGTTTGTGCTTTTCAGTTCTCGTGTTTGTTGTGCTTGAAATATTGGTCATGTCAGATTGTCGCCGTTGTCGTTTACCTCGCGGCAACAACAACGAACGGACAACACATGTTGTGCTCTCCTTTGTGGCTTGTGTGCGCGTTTAGCGGAGAGCGATCGCTCGCGAGTTGGTCGGACCGCCAACGGCTGACCGTGTTCGGTTCGGCCCGGGCGTGTTACTTTCAATACCCCTTGCGCGGAGCGCGCGATGCGCGTCCACGCTTTTTCCGGGGTGCCCAGCGCCGGCGTCCGCCATAAAGGCGCGCGCGTTTTCACCGCTCTCCCATTCATGCCGTACGCGACACACGCGGCGACACAAGTTTGGTGTGTTTTGTGCAAAGCGTGCAAAAAGTTTGCAAGTGCGTTTTGCGTCCCTAATACGAGGACGTGGCATTTGGCTACCTTGTGCGACGTTTTCTTCTCGCACGAGTATCGGTCGGCCGGTCGGACGCGTGCGGTACACACACAACATCTCACCGGCGGCCTTTTCAGCTTGACGGACATTTATTTCTGGCGCGCGCCTTGTGGCTTCGCATTTTCACATTCACATTTTCTTTTTTGTTTTATTTTTGTGGTTCAGTCGGCGGTTCGGTCGGATGCGTGCGTGTGCACACGTCTCACCGACGCCGCCGCGCCTTTTTCTTGTTGTGTGTGTGAAGAATGCTGCGCCGTCGCCGTGCAGGCGTTTGTGCTATTCAGTTCTCGTGTTTGTTGTGCTTGAGATATTGGTCATGTCAGATTGTCGCCGTTGTCGTTTACCTCGCGGCAACAACAACGAACGGACAACACATGTTGTGCTTTCCTTTGTGGCTTGTGTGCGCGTGCAGCGGAGAGCGATCGCTCGCGAGTTGGTGTGACCGCCAACGGCGCGTTTTCACCGCTCTCCCATTCGTGCCGTACGCGACACACGCGGCGACACAAGTTTGGTGTGTTTTGTGCAAAGCGTGCAAAAAGTTTGCAAGTGCGTTTTGCGTCCCTAATACGAGGACGTGGCATTTGGTTACCTTGTGCGACGTTTTCTTCTCGCACGAGTATCGGTCGGCCGGTCGGACGCGTGCGGTACACACACAACATCTCACCGGCGGCCTTTTTAGCTTGACGGACATTTATTTGTGGCGCGCGCCTTGTGGCTTCGCATTGTCACATTCACATTTTCTTTTTTGTTTTATTTTTGTGGTTCGGTCGGCGGTTCGGTCGGATGCGTGCGTGTGCACACGTCTCACCGACGCCGCCGCGCCTTTTTCATCATTTTCGAAAAACGTATGGATTTTATTCGTGTGTGTGCGTGCGTGCGTGCGTGCGTGCTTGACGACGACGACGACGACGACAACAACAACAACGTTAATGATCCTTCCGCAGGTTCACCTACGGAAACCTTGTTACGACTTTTACTTCCTCTAAATGATCAAGTTTGGTCATCTTCCCAGCAACATCGGCGACGTCGAAACGCCACCGCGCACCGGTCCGAAGACCTCACTAAATCATTCAATCGGTAGTAGCGACGGGCGGTGTGTACAAAGGGCAGGGACGTAATCAACGCGAGCTGATGACTCGCGCTTACTGGGAATTCCTCGTTCATGGGTAACAATTGCAAGCCCCAATCCCTAGCACGAAGGAGGTTCAGCGGGTTACCCGGGCCTTTCGGCCAGGGAGGACACGCTGATTCCTTCAGTGTAGCGCGCGTGCGGCCCAGAACATCTAAGGGCATCACAGACCTGTTATTGCTCAATCTCGTGTGGCTAGAAGCCACTTGTCCCTCTAAGAAGAATTGATTGTACGCCTGCAGTAAAAATCGCGCGCGACGACGGGCGCGAGGCCCGCGGCGCCGGCGGACCTTTGAGATGCCGTAAGTGCGTCTAGTTATCAGGTCAGAGTCTCGTCCGTTATCGGAATTAACCTGACAAATCGCTCCACCGACTAAGAACGGCCATGCACCACCACCCACTGAATCAAGAAAGAGCTCTCAATCTGTCAATCCTTCCAGTGTCTGGGCCTGGTGAGGTTCCCCGTGTTGAGTCAAATTAAGCCGCAGGCTCCACTCCTGGTGGTGCCCTTCCGTCAATTCCTTTAAGTTTCAGCTTTGCAACCATACTTCCCCCGGAACCCAAAAGCTTTGGTTTCCCGGAAGCTGCCCGCCGAGTCATCAGAGGGACGTCGGCGGATCGCTAGCTGGCATAAGTTTATGGTTAGAACTAGGGCGGTATCTGATCGCCTTCGAACCTCTAACTTTCGTTCTTGATCAATGAAAGCGTTTTTGGCAAATGCTTTCGCTTTAGTCCGTCTTGCGACGATCCAAGAATTTCACCTCTAACGTCGCAATACGAATGCCCCCATCCGTTCCTATTAATCATTACCTCGGGGTTCCGAAAACCAACAAAATAGAACCGAGGTCCTATTCCATTATTCCATATACACAGTATTCAGGCAAAGTTTTAGCCTGCTTTAAGCACTCTAATTTGTTCAAAAGTAATCGTGCCGGCCCACCTCGACACTCAGTGAAGAGCACCGCGATGGGATTTCAAGTTAAGCCGCCCCCTCGCGAGGGCCGACGCTCACCGGCAGGACGTCCCGCGGGCACGCCAGTTGAACACCGCGAGCGATGAACCGGCGGCGCGGGACACAGATTCGACTACGAGCTTTTTAACCGCAACAACTTTAATATACGCTATTGGAGCTGGAGTTACCGCGGCTGCTGGCACCAGACTTGCCCTCCAATTGATCCTTGTTAAAGGATTTAAAGTGTACTCATTCCGATTACGGGGCCTCGGATGAGTCCCGTATCGTTATTTTTCGTCACTACCTCCCCGTGCCGGGAGTGGGTAATTTGCGCGCCTGCTGCCTTCCTTGGATGTGGTAGCCGTTTCTCAGGCTCCCTCTCCGGAATCGAACCCTGATTCCCCGTTACCCGTTACAACCATGGTAGGCGCAGAACCTACCATCGACAGTTGATAAGGCAGACATTTGAAAGATACGTCGCCGGTGCTTGACCGTGCGCGATCAGCTAAGTAATTCAGATTCACCAAGGTGTACGACACACGACCGAGTCTCGCGACCCGGCGCGGCCGATTGGTTTTGTTCTAATAAAAGCACCCCTTCCGTCTCCGATCGGGGCTCTGTTTGCATGTATTAGCTCTAGAATTACCACAGGTATCCAAGTGGAAAGTGGTAAGATCTAAGGAACCATAACTAATTTAATGAGCCTTTCGCGGTTTCACCTTAATTTGGCTTATACTGAGACATGCATGGCTTAATCTTTGAGACAAGCATATGACTATTGGCAGGATCAACCAGGGAGCTGTACTTTTGTGTAACAACACGACAACGCGCGTGCGCGTGCGTGCTTGTTGACACCAGCAAAGTTTCATAAGTGTGGCGGGTACCGGTCGAGTACCCGTGTCTCTGCGGCGGCGAGAAAGGGATGCAGAGCATTTCTAATCTCTGGTCGGGGCGACGACGGGGCCACGTCGAGAGCGCGCGCCCGGCTTTTCGTACACTACTACTAGGCCGGAGAAAGGCGCGGTCCCTGACGCAGCGCCCGCTGCTCTGTGTGTCGCACCGACTCGTTCAGATTTTTGGATTTTTGTGTTTCGCTCTCCCTCTCTCTGCCGTGTGTTGTGCAGACCCACGACTTGGTTTTGATTTGTGCGCGCGGCTCCGTCCACATCAGCAGAGGGAGCGCGCGCGCGCTTTTGTGCAAATTTTTGTCGTTTCTGTTTGTTTGTGTGTGTTTGTTTCGGTTGCGCCTCTGATCATGTAATACATAACCACGCGGGGCGGTTTATATAAAACAGTCAGGGGCCTGGCCGGCTTGTGGTTGTTTTTTCATTATATATTGGTTTGTGTTCGTACAACAGAACTGGGTGGGGGGTTAAGGAATATTTCACCTCGCCCCGCCCCCGCCGTCTGTGTTTTTTATTTTAGTGAGACCACCAGGGGCTTCAACATGCCACATCATCGTTCGCTAGATTGGAATCGTCTTGGCCGCGGACGCTAGGTCGCGACGTCTGACGCATTCGCTGTAAGTCTAGTCTCGCTCGGAACGAAGTGAGTTTTCGCAATTTTTGGTTTTCACGGCGCCGTTGCCGGCGCCGCTACTGGATTTAAGGCACGCTACGTTGGCGCGCCGACGGCATATGGGCAGCAAGCGTAAAACGCTTGGACTGGTCCCGCCTGTCATGCTGTGGGGACGAGTCGTACGCACACACCACGTTGTGTGGGCGGGCGCGGCCCTCGTCAGGCCGGAGCGGGTTTTTGTGTTTGTAGTAAATATAGTAAGAAGCGGCGGCGTTCGAGAGAGAGTTTGTGGTCGTCTCGGAACGCCGCTGGGCTGTTGTGGTGTTCGGGGAGAGGGAAGTTTTGTGCTGAGGCGTTCGAGGAGTGCACAGCACAGCACTGCCGGGCGTTCGAGGGAGGGCGGCGGGCGGCGTTCGTGAGTTTCGTGGTTTTGCCGTTGTGCTTGTGCACGCATTATTTTATATTATTTCATTGTGTGTGCCGCCGCCACACCCCCCAAATAACAACAGCGACCGGTCGGCGGCGCGCTCATTTGCATCGCATCGTAAATAAATGCACTTTCGCCTTTTCGCCGTTTTTCGACCGGTCGACTGGTACCCCCATATAGGCGTTTGAGCACTATTCCTACCGGACAACGGAACGAAAATGTACCCGAATCGACGTGATCGACGTTTGGACGGAGAACCGGGCCTCCGACGACATACCGTCCCGATGGTTTCCTGCTGGGCTCGCGAACGCGCCTCTACAGCTGCTGCCAGAAAAAAAAAACCGACAATTTTTAGTTTTCTCGACTTCGGCAAAATCGACCGGCCGGCCAACGGAGGTAGCGCGCATCGACGTGGTCTCCGTTGGCCGGCCGGTCGATTTTCGAGCACGTCGATGCTCGCCACCTCCGTTGGCCGGCCTGTCGGTTTCCGAGTGGCGTCACTAAATGCTGGACTAGACGTTCCGCCACCTTAAGAGAGTCCCGGTTACTCCCTCTTATTACCCGCGCTTCTAATTATTATTGGTAGTATTTTTTTCTCCGTTGGCCGGCCGGTCGATTTTCGAGCACGTCGATGCGCGCCACCTCCGTTGGCCGGCCGGTCGGTTTCCGAGTGGTGGTAAATAATGCTGACGAGACGTTCCGCCTCCATAAGAGAGTCCCGGTTACTCCCTCTGATTACCCGCGCTTCTTATCATTATTATTATTGGTTTTTTGTTTCCTCCGTTGGCCGGCCGGTCGATTTTCGAGCACGTCGACGCGCGCGTCACCTTCGTTGACCGGCCTGTCGGTTTCGGTTTTTCTTTGCTCCGTTGGCCGGCCGGTCTATTTTCGAGCACGTCGATGCGCGCCCCCTCCGTTGGCCGGCCGGTCGGTTTCCGAGTGGTGGTCACTAATTGCTGACTAGACGTTCCGCCACCATAAGAGAGTCCCGGTTACTCCCTCCTATTACCCGCGCCTCTTATTATTATTATTATTATTATTATTTGTTTTATTATTATGTTTTTTTTCTCCGTTGGCCGGCCGGTCGATTTTGTCGGTTTTTCTTTTTTTTGCTGGCAGCAGCTGTAGAGGCGCGCTCGCGAGCCCAACAGCAAGCCATCGGGACGGCATGTCGTCGGAGGCCCGGTTCTCCGTCCGGACGTCGATCACGTCGATTCGGGTACATTTTCGTTCCGTTGTCCGTGGAGCTTGAAGAAATAATTAAAGACGCGCTCTGTGTCGCAGGTCGACCGGCCGGCCAACGGTGCTCGCGACGGTACAAGAAAAAATAATAATTACAAACGAAGAGAAAATCCGTGTTTCCCGTTGTCTTCCGAATGTCGACGTGAAGAAATTTCAGCAGGCGCTGGTAAACTGTAGGTGGGTGCAACCATGACGTGAAGAAATTCTAGCAAGCTCGGTTAGACGGAGGGAGTGACTGTGACACAGTCTCTTGTGGTGGAACGTGAGGAAATTTATCTCGCGCCCGGCGGATACCGACCGGCCGGCCAAAGAAAATGGAAACATTTTTCTCAATAAAGTGACGATCCGTTTTTCCGCTGGTTGGTTTTCTGAATGTCGACGTGAAGAAACTCAAGAAAGCGCCCGTGCAACTGTGACGTGAAGAAATTTAAGCAAGCGCTGGTAAACAATGCGACGTGCACGAAAATCGACCGGCGGTGATCGCGACAACGGAACAGACGAGACTCTCCCATTTATTTCGCACGTGGGCGAGA
>OW052250.1:42050923-42083423 GCA_932526585.2 Philonthus cognatus | reverse complement strand
GACAAGTGTTGTGTGATGGGGTCATCATTTGAGAGGAAGTTAATTCCTGCATTAAGCGTGAGCAGGGGGATCCTTCGCTCCAGTCGGGGAAAGCCGAGTCCGCCGTCCCTATTTGCACAGTGGATCAGTCCATTCGCCGTACAAGACGACAGATGGTAGATCTTTTTTACTGCATTACGCAGTTCATTTGTAAGGGATTTAAGTTTTGTATTGTTTGTCATTCTCACACTAAGGCAGTAGTCGAAGTGTGAAAGTATGTGCAGGCGTATCAGCTTCCCCTTCTGGGCCGGCTTGAGAGGCAACTTTGTAACCCTCGCGAGCGTCTGTCAGAACTGGCCCTCCAGATCGCCGTAGAAGTCGTCACCCCAAACCACCAAGCTCAGTCCCAAGTATCGGAACTCCGACCCCGGGAGCTCCGTGGGTACTGGCTCGCCCCTGATGCTGAGGAGTGGGTCTTGCATGTGCCAAGTTTTGTGATGGGTGACTATCCGAAAAGACGAGCACTTTGATGTTGAAATCTCCATCCCCAGTTCCCCCAGATAGTCTACCACCTTGTCCAGCATAAGCTGGGCTTTAACCGCGTCTTTGGCGGTGATCACCAAGTCATCGGCGAAGGCCAGACTTGCAAGTCTTACCCCGCCTCCAAGGCACAGACCCCCCTCAGCATCCAAATCTTCTAAGAGAGGGTCCATCAAGATGTTGAACAGAAAGGGCGAAAGCGGGTCTCCCTGCTTCACCCCTCTTTCAATAGCCATCTCTATCAGTCATTTGCTGGGGAATCTGCCAGTTGCCATAACTAGGTTGAAGAAGAGGAGCATATTGGCGCAGTTGTCTCTGCCGATTGTGTTGATTTTAGTGATTTGGTCCAACCCAGAGGCCGTTTTGTTTTTGGTCTTTTTTATTCTGGATTGGACATCCTGGAGAGTTATTGGCGTTAATATCTCTCTAAGCAGGATGACGCTGTCCTCATTTCTGCCAAGTTTTTTCATCAGGTCAGTGTTTGGGGTAGACGGGTGTCCCCATAGTGAATTATAGAGGGTTCTGACTTCCTCCTCATAGAGCTTGATGCCACTTGGACTCAGCCAGTCATCGCCGGTTCGGCAGTGATTCGCTAGAGTCCGTGGCCTTGTCTTATATATATCTTAGGCTCGAGAGTACCTGTACTTCTTTCTTGCTTTACCCCCGCTTATGGTGGGTTTCTTGGGTCTGGGACCCTTTCTTTCTTGCCTTGTCTGCTTAGGCATCATTTCACTGACCATGATATCGTAAAGGTGATCAATGTATAGCGTCATTGAATCCCCTTCCTCGGCTTCCATTCGGACGGCGCTTATCAGGATTTCGGTAGACAGGTGGGCCCTGTGATTCTGTCCGGAGACTTCCTCCAAGGCCTGATCCAAGGTGAGACGACGCCACTCCACATATTCCGGGGTCTCATCTTGAACACCTGTAACCTCTATCCGAGGTAATTGTGCATCGGGATGTGGCCCGATGGTTTCTTTCACAACTACTTTGGGGACAATCTTTGTTATAAGACTTTGATAGGTTTTCGAGTTCCGCTTCCCGCGAATCTGCGTTGCCGTCAAACCTTCCCCTAATTCCGCCGCCATACGCTTATTGATCATAGGATCCCCTTTGTATTTGGTTTCCATTTGTACCATACGCTCGACAATTTCCTCTGAAAATACGTAACACGCCCGTCCCGACCTAGCCCCCATTAAGGAGGCTCGGTCGCGATTTCGTGTTATCGGGTCACATATTTTCTCGTGCAAGGACAACCCTCTTTTTGATTTATAGCTATTTAAACATTTTGAGCATACCCATTTGTGGGTAGTTGTTTTTGCGGGTTCAGGGTTGTCCTTTTGAGGGCATTTGGGCGTATGGCATTGAGCCGCGTGTTTCCCTGTGAATTGCTTAGTACACCATCGACAACCAAATGTGACTTCTGCCCCCAGATGATGTGTTTGGATGTGTTTCAGCTCGTCACCAAGAGACAGCGCTCTATAATTTCCCTTGACTGCGAGGAAACACTCGCTGCAAGATCTCATTTCAAAGGGTAATAGCAGGTGGAATTTTTCAACTGTTTTGGGCCTTTTGGGTCCCGACGGTTGGCCCCCATCACGCACGTTTGTTGGATGAAGGGCTTTCCTTTTGTGTTTGCCTCCTTGGAGGCCTTTCGTAGTATCCGATAGCATTAGGTTGTTGTGGTTAAGACAGATAGGCATGCATCCGAGGCTCTTTTTATTTGTACTTAACATTTCTTTTTGGTTTTGGTAAGCCCCTTTTGAAAAGGTGGGCTTGGGTTTGAAGAACACCTTGCTCACCGTTTAGGGTCTCTGACCTCCTAAACGGATCGTATTCGTTTCCGTGGAGTCAACCAGTTTATAAGAAGGCGTAGGATTCTGGCCGCCACCTCGATCAGGGGAGTACCTCGAATTGGGTGTCTCCTTTCCGAGGTCGTGCAGCCAGTCCCGTCCTTTCCCCCTTTCGGTTTTAATTCGAAAGGGTCTTGTGGGCTGAACGCCCTTTTACCCACTCACTTGTGTCTCGCCCACGTTAGCGAGTTAGTGTTTAGTGTGGGTAAGCCTTATCTACCCTCGCCGGGCGGTGTAACCAAGCTTGAGTAGTAAGACTTATCATTTAACCTTCCGTTTTCGAAAGGGTTGTTTTCGACCGTCTGAACTTAGTTCCACCGAGTAATCAGTGGTTAACAGCTCCACCACGTGAAGGTGTCCAGTCCGACCTACCCCGGAGTTTAGCTGTTGCATGACTCCTAGGCTGTGCTATGCTAGTAACTGCTTGTTCCCCAGTACGAACACACATGGTTTTCCACAGTTTGCGGCGCACTTCGGACCCCTATCGTGCTAGATCGATAGAGGGGGAGCAACGACTACCCTGAGAAAAGCCCAAGCCACTAATACGATGACAAAGCTTATCAACAAGGAGTAGAGTACCCTCAAAAGGAGCCCAGGCCACTAATACGATGACAAAGCATTTTTTTTTTTTTTTTTTTTTTTTATGGGGACTCTAACTCATGCTCCAAAGTGGGAATGGTGAATCCATGTGCAATCGTCTTTATGGCTTTGACAGGGAGTCATTCTCGGGACGTGCTGCAGACCACATACCGCGGCAAGTGTCGGTATGGATGGACGAACCTGATATTGCAGGCCGCATGCGGCTCAGGGGGGAGGCTCCGGGTTACTCCGTACTCGTCCACGCCCCATCCGAACAGACGTGGACTTTAAGAACCTCACCCAGTTGAGGTACGACCCCTTGAGGGTCATTGTCGTTAGGCGACCGAGTTGGGCCGAGCTTAAGCCTAGTGCGCGAAGGCCCTGCTCCGACTCAGTGCTCCAGATACCACGCCACGTTATAGTGCAGCTGGTGAAGAACGCAGCCGATACTGCCATGTCCCCGCCCACTTCCCGGATCGCAACCGGGCCCAGGCGCGCATGTTCCCGATACTTCGCCACCTTCAGCCGATGGTCGACATTGGGATCATGTGTCGACGACACTACCTGCACATCAATGATGTTGACCACACCGTCTTTGACGGCGGTGATGTCCGGCCTTCTAAGACCTACCTCGGTATTGTATCCCCTCTCTCTAAAGACTTGAAATCCCTTCTGGCAAAGCCCGTTAGCTATCTCCCTCGCAACGCAGTCGTGCCTGAGGATGCGGCTTCCGTGTGTGCGGAAGCACTCTTGGACTGCATGGCCGGCCGTCTCTGGGCACTGACAACCCGCGCGGCAAGTTACCTTGCGGCGCCCGTCACGACGGCCACGCGTCAGCCTCATCCTCGTGGGAATTGCATTTATCCTCACGGCGCTGCACACGACGTAGTCTCGTCCCGGCGGGCCACTCGTTGAGTTTGTGACCTAGGCTGTGTTAAGGCGTGATTTGTCACAGCCCCGAATAGCAGCGCCGTCGACGGACTCGTGCAGCATACTTGCGAGGGATTTCGCCACGGACTTGGCCGAGGGGAATTCGATGTTGAATTTTGCGAGCCGTGACTCGCTCCAACGACGGCGAGCGTCGTTGAAGTCTGTCACGGCGCAGGCGCGCACGAATGGATGGTGCGAATGCACCATCGCGCGAAGTCTCTTTAGAATGAGGGAGGGGATATGAACTCCCAAAAAGGGAATACCGAGGCCACCGGACACCGTAGGTGCATGGTAGTAGCCGACCGGAACGTCCTTTGGTAGATGGAGCCACCTCCTCACAACAGCGCGGACTTGTAGGTCCGCGCGCCGCAGTGACCCAGCCGTCACGCGCCCAAGCACTAGCGAGTGATAGTGCCTGGGGAGATCGTAACAGCGGAGCACATGCAGCTTCTGCTGTGGCTTGAGTTTTGACCTGGAAAGTTTCTCCAGGTCTCCGCTCAAGTGGGAGACGGCTCCACCTTCCCTCCGGACGCCCCTGAACACGACCCCAAGGTACGACCAAAGGCCGACGATGGAAGTCTGGGGAACACGCACGCCCGAAACCTCAAACACCGGCTCGCTCAGGACCTTCACTCGCTTATTCCTCCCGTCCGCCACCAGCGAGAGCGCATGGCTCTTCGTGGCATTGAGGACGAGGCCGGACGACGCGAGTGAAGCTCCCAAGCGGTCCAGGTTGGCTTGCATACCGGTCTGGGACGAGGCGCAGAGGACAATATCGTCCGCAAACGCGAGGGCAGTGGTAGATACGCCCGCTATTGTGAACCCCACGTCACTGTTGAGGGCATTAAGGGCCCTGTCGATGACCAGATTAAATAATATTGGTGACAGCGGGTCCCCTTGCTTGACGCCCCGACGTGTCCGCACCTCAGCCTTCTCGCCATTCACCTCCAGTGTGGTGGATCCTCGGGAATATATCCCCTGGAGGTAGTCCACGAAGGGCATCGGCAGCCCGATGCCCTTGATCGTGTCGATTAACGCCGCGTGTGAAACCGTGTCGAATGCCTTCGACACGTCCAGTGACGCGACGTGGAGTGTTCGGGAGCCCCTACGGGCCTCCCAGAGGATGGTCGACAGGACGCAGAGATTTTCTGCGCACCCGTCCACCCCCTCACGGAAGGCTCGCTGGTTCTCTCCAACCACTCCCAATGACTGGAGACGACTGGCGAGAAGTTTGTGGAAATGCCGAGCCACCACCGAGCTGACCGATATAGGTCGGTAGTCCGATGGAGACTCGGGGTCATCACGCTTCGGTATGAACACCGTACGGGATCGTGCTAGCTCAGGGATGCTGCCACACAACATTATGATGTTGAAAAGAATCGCGACCAGCGCGTGCGGGACAGAGTTCCAGAGGCGCGGCGAAATGTCGTCCGGCCCAGATGCAGTGTTGGACTTTACTTTGGTTGCGGCAACTTCCGGCACAAGTACCGGGGCCCACAGTTTAGCGAAGTCACCAGTATCCCGGGGGGGGGGCGGACGGAGGAGAGTCGAGGGGCCTGGAAGGCTCCTCGAATATCCCCCTCCAGTGCGAGAAGAACTCGTCCACCGTGGTGGGAATCCTTCTCGCACCGGCGTTGCCGCTCCCCAGGATCTTGGCGACCGCGGCTTTCTGGCACCGCTTGTATTGCATCTGCGTCAGGCGCCATTCGTGCCTGCGCCTCTCTCTTCTGTTCAGCGTTCGATCGCTTGCGCTGGTCGGGCCAGGTGCTCGCGTTCGAGATTGTATTTGAGCACCCGGTCGTTGGTCGGGTCGAGTATTGACTGATGTCACAGTAACGTGGGGGGGGCATTGTAGAGGTAATGGGGCTGTCAGTGTTGACTGTATGCCGAACCTGACGGGTTCGGGGCCTAAGGACACGCGACTGAGGGTCGCGTGCCGTGATGTCCTCCTGCCGGCGTAAGTTAGGCCCACGCGAAGTGGCAGGAGGGTCACGTGACAAAGTGCCACGTGACGTAACGGGGCCCCCGGACTGAGGGTCCTGGGGCCCAGGGGGGGGGAGGTCACGTGACTGAGGGTCACGTGACTCCTGTCCCCTCCTTCGCCTCTTTCGAGGTTTAGTGCGGTATAATGCCGCTCTGTTCCGCCCTGCCTCTATTACGGCCGGGAACACGCACGCGAGCCAGTCCAGCAACTGCTCGCGCACGTCGTCTCCGGCACAGGCACGCTCAGCCAAAATGGCTAGGCGTTCCCCCTGAAATCCGAGCGGAGCTAGGTCAACCCCTCTGATTTGGTTGGCCAGCTCCGCTCGGATCGCCTCCAGATGTTGTGGGGGCTGAGGGGGGTGGTCAGACTCGTCAGAGTCTGGCGGTAAGGCGAAGGTCGCGCTCTCGATCTCGGACCGGTAACCGTCCACCAAGGATTTATAGGCCTGTAGCCTACGGCGACCCTTGATGGAATCCAGTGACCGGCCGGGGAACAACTGTACGAGGGCGGCGTTCATAAAACGCACACCCTCAACGAGAAGCTCGGCCTCCGCCCTGGCCATCAGACAAGTTTCCTCGTCCGACCACCGGGCTTTCTTCCGCTCAACACTGATAGCCTCATTGGCCTCCTCGGGATGGGCTCGCTTGATGTGCAGGCCCCGCCCGGTAATGGTGGAAAAGTACCTTTGACAGGTGTCGCACCCAAAGGGGAAAGGACCGGGGTCCCCGCCCTGAGGCGCCGTGGCCCGAGTTGGCTGCCCGCCTGTTCCGGCGGACATCGGGAGATTTATGTTTTTAGAAATTGGACCAACTCGAGTAGGGAGACGACGGGCTGGCAACCCATTGCCCCACTTGTACCTCCCTGATTAGCCGCGCTCCCTGGATCGAGCATCGAAGATCGAAGACCCAGGGAGCCCGTTGCCCGACTCTGCCTAGGGGAGGCCCAGGATGAGGTCACTTGGGACTGTCAGGATGCGTTCGAGATGGCGTTCGATGATGTTCGTTCGTTGTTTTGTGCGGCGGCGTGTGTGCCCCGTTGTGCACAGAGGAAAAATAGCAACCGCGAGACGCTTGCGAAGCGTTCGGGCCGTCGCCAGAGTGCGACGCTGCGCGACACTGCGACAACAGCACGGGGGCGCCCCGATTTTTGTGGGGGTTGCGCGCCGTGCTCGCTGCGCCCTCTCGTCGGTGTGATTATTACTTGTTGTTAACATATCGTGTCTCGTTCGTCGACGACGACACGCGACCGAGCCGGGCGACGCGCGCCACACGACCAGACGTCCCAATCCCGGGTTGTATAATACGTTATACGTCCAGGAAACGACGGTCGCGTAGGAACGCGCGAGCGCTAGCAGCGGTCGTGAGATCATTTTTGTTA
This sequence comes from Philonthus cognatus, assembly GCA_932526585.2. Classification (NCBI taxonomy): domain Eukaryota; kingdom Metazoa; phylum Arthropoda; class Insecta; order Coleoptera; family Staphylinidae; genus Philonthus; species Philonthus cognatus. Next base: position 42,076,181 of record OW052250.1, on the reverse strand, counting down.
ATCATCGCCGGAGGCTGCGAGACGACGCGACAACGCCTAAGGCGCCAACGCCGTGCGTGTGCGTGCGTGTGCGCGTGCGCACGACACTCGTTTTTGCGACGTGACTGTTTTGAGAGGACGGGACCGATCGCTGCCGCGTCGAAACGGGCGCTCCGGTCGCGAACCTCCAGCTTCGTCCCGACGTGCCGGACACGTTTCCGACACCGGACAGTCGTGGAAATTGAATCGACCCTCAGCCAGGAGTGGTCCAGGAACAGTATCCAAGGACCGCAATGTGCGTTCGAAATGTCGATGTTCATGTGTCCTGCAGTTCACAATATGACGCGCAATTAGCAGCGTTCTTCATCGACTCACGAGCCAAGTGATCCACCGTTCAGGGTTGTATATATAAATGGAGTGCTTTCGAGGACGCGGCGGCACTGGTATGTGCGCGCGCGCTTCCCGCGACTCTTGGGTGCCTCGCCGTGCACCAGAACTCACAAGTAGTGTGGTGTCTGGTCTCTGGTTGGTATCTCTGCACGACGAGCGACGACAACAACACAACGACAACAGACGTATTCATAATACTTTTTCTTGTTGTGTGTGAAGAATGCTGCGCCGTCGCCGTGCAGGTGTTTGTGCTTTTCAGTTCTCGTGTTTGTTGTGCTTGAAATATTGGTCATGTCAGATTGTCGCCGTTGTCGTTTACCTCGCGGCAACAACAACGAACGGACAACACATGTTGTGCTTTCCTTTGTGGCTTGTGTGCGCGTGCAGCGGAGAGCGATCGCTCGCGAGTTGGCCGGACCGCCAACGGCTGACCGTGTTCGGTTCGGCCCGGGCGTGTTACTTTCAATACCCCTTGCGCGGAGCGCGCGATGCGCGTCCACGCTTTTTCCGGGGTGCCCAGCGCCGGCGTCCGCCATAAAGGCGCGCGCGTTTTCACCGCTCTCCCATTCGTGCCGTACGCGACACACGCGGCGACACAAGTTTGGTGTGTTTTGTGCAAAGCGTGCAAAAAGTTTGCAAGTGCGTTTTGCGTCCCTAATACGAGGACGTGGCATTTGGCTACCTTGTGCGACGTTTTCTTCTCGCACGAGTATCGGTCGGCCGGTCGGACGCGTGCGGTACACACACAACATCTCACCGGCGGCCTTTTCAGCTTGACGGACATTTATTTGTGGCGCGCGCCTTGTGGCTTCGCATTTTCACATTCACATTTTCTTTTTTGTTTTATTTTTGTGGTTCGGTCGGCGGTTCGGTCGGATGCGTGCGTGTGCACACGTCTCACCGACGCCGCCGCGCCTTTTTCTTGTTGTGTGTGTGAAGAATGCTGCGCCGTCGCCGTGCAGGCGTTTGTGCTTTTCAGTTCTCGTGTTTGTTGTGCTTGAGATATTGGTCATGTCGGATTGTCGCCGTTGTCGTTTACCTCGCGGCAACAACAACGAACGGACAACACATGTTGTGCTTTCCTTTGTGGCTTGTGTGCGCGTGCAGCGGAGAGCGATCGCTCGCGAGTTGGTCGGACCGCCAACGGCGCGTTTTCACCGCTCTCCCATTCGTGCCGTACGCGACACACGCGGCGACACAAGTTTGGTGTGTTTTGTGCAAAGCGTGCAAAAAGTTTGCAAGTGCGTTTTGCGTCCCTAATACGAGGACGTGGCATTTGGTTACCTTGTGCGACGTTTTCTTCTCGCACGAGTATCGGTCGGCCGGTCGGACGCGTGCGGTACACACACAACATCTCACCGGCGGCCTTTTCAGCTTGACGGACATTTATTTGTGGCGCGCGCCTTGTGGCTTCGCATTGTCACATTCACATTTTCTTTTTTGTTTTATTTTTGTGGTTCGGTCGGCGGTTCGGTCGGATGCGTGCGTGTGCACACGTCTCACCGACGCCGCCGCGCCTTTTTCATCATTTTCGAAAAACGTATGGATTTTATTCGTGTGTGTGCGTGCGTGCGTGCGTGCGTGCTTGACGACGACGACGACGACAACAACAACAACGTTAATGATCCTTCCGCAGGTTCACCTACGGAAACCTTGTTACGACTTTTACTTCCTCTAAATGATCAAGTTTGGTCATCTTCCCAGCAACATCGGCGACGTCGAAACGCCACCGCGCACCGGTCCGAAGACCTCACTAAATCATTCAATCGGTAGTAGCGACGGGCGGTGTGTACAAAGGGCAGGGACGTAATCAACGCGAGCTGATGACTCGCGCTTACTGGGAATTCCTCGTTTATGGGTAACAATTGCAAGCCCCAATCCCTAGCACGAAGGAGGTTCAGCGGGTTACCCGGGCCTTTCGGCCAGGGAGGACACGCTGATTCCTTCAGTGTAGCGCGCGTGCGGCCCAGAACATCTAAGGGCATCACAGACCTGTTATTGCTCAATCTCGTGCGGCTAGAAGCCACTTGTCCCTCTAAGAAGAATTGATTGTACGCCGGCAGTAAAAATCGCGCGCGACGACGGGCGCGAGGCCCGCGGCGCCGGCGGACCTTTGAGATGCCGTAAGTGCGTCTAGTTATCAGGTCAGAGTCTCGTCCGTTATCGGAATTAACCTGACAAATCGCTCCACCGACTAAGAACGGCCATGCACCACCACCCACTGAATCAAGAAAGAGCTCTCAATCTGGCAATCCTTCCAGTGTCTGGGCCTGGTGAGGTTCCCCGTGTTGAGTCAAATTAAGCCGCAGGCTCCACTCCTGGTGGTGCCCTTCCGTCAATTCCTTTAAGTTTCAGCTTTGCAACCATACTTCCCCCGGAACCCAAAAGCTTTGGTTTCCCGGAAGCTGCCCGCCGAGTCATCAGAGGGACGTCGGCGGATCGCTAGCTGGCATAATTTATGGTTAGAACTAGGGCGGTATCTGATCGCCTTCGAACCTCTAACTTTCGTTCTTGATCAATGAAAGCGTTTTTGGCAAATGCTTTCGCTTTAGTCCGTCTTGCGACGATCCAAGAATTTCACCTCTAACGTCGCAATACGAATGCCCCCATCCGTTCCTATTAATCATTACCTCGGGGTTCCGAAAACCAACAAAATAGAACCGAGGTCCTATTCCATTATTCCATATACACAGTATTCAGGCAAAGTTTTAGCCTGCTTTAAGCACTCTAATTTGTTCAAAAGTAATCGTGCCGGCCCACCTCGACACTCAGTGAAGAGCACCGCGATGGGATTTCAAGTTGAGCCGCCCCCTCGCGAGGGCCGACGCTCACCGGCAGGACGTCCCGCGGGCACGCCAGTTGAACACCGCGAGCGATGAACCGGCGGCGCGGGACACAGATTCGACTACGAGCATTTTAACCGCAACAACTTTAATATACGCTATTGGAGCTGGAGTTACCGCGGCTGCTGGCACCAGACTTGCCCTCCAATTGATCCTTGTTAAAGGATTTAAAGTGTACTCATTCCGATTACGGGGCCTCGGATGAGTCCCGTATCGTTATTTTTCGTCACTACCTCCCCGTGCCGGGAGTGAGTAATTTGCGCGCCTGCTGCCTTCCTTGGATGTGGTAGCCGTTTCTCAGGCTCCCTCTCCGGAATCGAACCCTGATTCCCCGTTACCCGTTACAACCATGGTAGGCGCAGAACCTACTATCGACAGTTGATAAGGCAGACATTTGAAAGATACGTCGCCGGTGCTTGACCGTGCGCGATCAGCTAAGTTATTCAGATTCACCAAGGTGTACGACACACGACCGAGTCTCGCGACCCGGCGCGGCCGATTGGTTTTGTTCTAATAAAAGCACCCCTTCCGTCTCCGGTCGGGGCTCTGTTTGCATGTATTAGCTCTAGAATTACCACAGGTATCCAAGTGGAAAGTGGTAAGATCTAAGGAACCATAACTGATTTAATGAGCCTTTCGCGGTTTCACCTTAATTTGGCTTGTACTAAGACACGCATGGCTTAATCTTTGAGACAAGCATATGACTACTGGCAGGATCAACCATGGAGCTGTACTTTTGTGTAACAACACGACAACGCGCGTGCGCGTGCGTGCTTGTTGACACCAGCAAAGTTTCATAAGTGTGGCGGGTACCGGTCGAGTACCCGTGTCTCTGCGGCGGCGAGAAAGGGATGCAGAGCATTTCTAATCTCTGGTCGGGGCGACGACGGGGCCACGTCGAGAGCGCGCGCCCGGCTTTTCGTACACTACTACTAGGCCGGAGAAAGGCGCGGTCCCTGACGCAGCGCCCGCTGCTCTGTGTGTCGCACCGACTCGTTCAGATTTTTGGATTTTTGTGTTTCGCTCTCCCTCTCTCTGCCGTGTGTTGTGCAGACCCACGACTTGGTTTTGATTTGTGCGCGCGGCTCCGTCCACATCAGCAGAGGGAGCGCGCGCGCGCTTTTGTGCAAATTTTTGTCGTTTCTGTTTGTTTGTGTGTGTTTGTTTCGGTTGCGCCTCTGATCATGTAATACATAACCACGCGGGGCGGTTTATATAAAACAGTCAGGGGCCTGGCCGGCTTGTGTTTGTTTTTTCATTATATATTGGTTTGTGTTCGTACAACAGAACTGGGTGGGGGGTTAAGGAATATTTCACCTCGCCCCGCCCCCCGCCGTCTGTGTTTTTTATTTTAGTGAGACCACCAGGGGCTTCAACATACCACATCATCGTTCGCTAGATTGGAATCGTCTTGGCCGCGGACGCTAGGTCGCGACGTCTGACGCATTCGCTGTAAGTCTAGTCTCGCTCGGAACGAAGTGAGTTTTCGCAATTTTTGGTTTTCACGGCGCCGTTGCCGGCGCCGCTACTGGATTTAAGGCACGCTACGTTGGCGCGCCGACGGCATATGGGCAGCAAGCGTAAAACGCTTGGACTGGTCCCGCCTGTCATGCTGTGGGGACGAGTCGTACGCACACACCACGTTGTGTGGGCGGGCGCGGCCCTCGTCAGGCCGGAGCGGGTTTTTGTGTTTGTAGTAAATATAGTGTAATGGTTGAGCGGGAGGCGGATATTAATTGTTATTAATATACTGTTTATGACTTTAACAGATTTATTAATATAAAAGAATTAGTATAAACGGATTACAAGAGTAAGAGTGCTTTTCGCGATGTCTGAAATAAGACTAACAACTTATTCTAATCAAGCTCTGGAAGAAAGAGATTATAACAAAAGGGACGCGCATAACGTTAGGGGCAATGTCTAATGAGCGCGGTAGAAAACATTTACTTAAGATAATGATTTGAAATAACATCTTTAGTGAAAGTACTGATAAACAAATTGTTATTGATCGGTTTCTGACTATTTGTTGGCCCTAATGTTATCTGTGCGAAATATACATAATAATAATAATAATGAGAAATAATATAATAATAAAATGTAATATAATAATGATGTACAGGGTACATTACACTCCCCCCCTTATAAAAAAATTTACAATGTAAATTTAAAAAGTTAAAAGAATTACTTGAATAGAGGGTAATGTGATAAATTGATTATTATTTTTTTTTTTTTTTTTTGCCTAATTTGAAGAACTATAGATAATATAAATATGAATACACAATAGAATGAATTCATTTGTAAATACATATGTACATGAAATAATATAAAAATATATGATACTGAAAATGAGGCAAAAAAAAAAAAAAAATAATAATAATCAATTTATTACATTACCCTCTATTCAAGTAATTCTTTTAACTTTTTAAATTTACATTGTAAATTTTTTTATAAGGGGGGGAGTGTAATGTACCCTGTACATCATTATTATATTACATTTTATTATTATATTATTTCTCATTATTATTATTATTATGTATATTTCGCACAGATAACATTAGGGCCAACAAATAGTCAGAAACCGATCAATAACAATTTGTTTATCAGTACTTTCACTAAAGATGTTATTTCAAATCATTATCTTAAGTAAATGTTTTCTACCGCGCTCATTAGACATTGCCCCTAACGTTATGCGCGTCCCTTTTGTTATAATCTCTTTCTTCCAGAGCTTGATTAGAATAAGTTGTTAGTCTTATTTCAGACATCGCGAAAAGCACTCTTACTCTTGTAATCCGTTTATACTAATTCTTTTATGTTAATAAATCTGTTAAAGTCATAAACGGATTACAAGAGTAAGAGTGCTTTTCGCGATGTCTGAAATAAGACTAACAACTTATTCTAATCAAGCTCTGGAAGAAAGAGATTATAACAAAAGGGACGCGCATAACGTTAGGGGCAATGTCTAATGAGCGCGGTAGAAAACATTTACTTAAGATAATGATTTGAAATAACATCTTTAGTGAAAGTACTGATAAACAAATTGTTATTGATCGGTTTCTGACTATTTGTTGGCCCTAATGTTATCTGTGCGAAATATACATAATAATAATAATAATGAGAAATAATATAATAATAAAATGTAATATAATAATGATGTACAGGGTACATTACACTCCCCCCCTTATAAAAAAATTTACAATGTAAATTTAAAAAGTTAAAAGAATTACTTGAATAGAGGGTAATGTGATAAATTGATTATTATTTTTTAAGATTAGGATTTTTGAATACATTACGAGGAATTTTAGGAGATGTTTTCGGTTCACATTGTATTTGATTAGGTTTGGAATTTGGAACAATAGATTTATTAGGAATTTGTTGATTGATTTGATTAGTTCTGTTATTGGGTGTACTTTTCTTTAAAGCTTTCTTGATAGTATGTAATTTTAATAAAGCATTTCCAAATTTAATTGTATCATTATTATAATCAATAATAGAATTAAACTTTTTAAGAATATCATTCCCATCTTGAGGGATCGGAAAAGAACTAGGAACTATGTGAAACACATGCTCAAATTTATAATTGTTATCAAATTCAAAATGTAAGGTGCAATAACATAAGGTGTGAATCGGTTTGTTAGATGCATTGATGCCGTGCAAGGTAATTTTCAAATCGTCAAAAACATACACGTGAGGTTGTAGTCTGTTTAATTTTATTAAAGAGACTTCAGCGCCAGTGTCGATTAAAAATGTACCTTGGGATTTTAATTGAGGTGAGATTATGTTGACATAGGAAGAAATTGCGTCGATGTCTATTGAAAAAATTGATGTTCTGGGACTTGAGATGCTGTCCGAAGTTCGTCCGCAACTTCGGACTCCAAAGAGTTTAAATTTAACTGCTGAGAAGAAATTAAATCAGAATTTATGAATCTATTATTAGAATTTTTTGGAAATGATTGATTTTGATGTAAATTATTATCACGTTGCCGAGGTGAAATATCTAAACTACGCGGTTGATAATTGTGTGTTGAATTATTTTTGTTAACATTAGAATGTATGGTTTGTGGCTCTCGGGTTGAGTTATTAAAATTTGGCTGTTTAAGATTTTGTGAATATCGTAAATTAGTATTTTGTTGCTGAGGTCTAAAATTTCCTTGTGAGTTGTTATACATTCGTTTGCGACATTCGTTTATAGAATGACCAACATTTTTACAATAATTACATGTGATTGTTGAATTTCCATTGTTTTTGGGAAACGAGTTGTACCTGCAGTTTGCTGTAATATGATCATTTTTGCCACATATTTGACATTGATTTAAATTTATTTGAAAATTGTTTTGAGGCGATGAAAAATCTTCTGAAGATTCAATATTTATAGCTTTTTCTAGTGAATCACAGTTTCTCGCTTTCAAAATAACGCATAAATCTCTATTTAGACCGGCCATAAAAACGTTTAAGCATTGTTTGTTTAACAAATCTGCTTGTGCTTGTAAAACAGCATCAACTAATGTAAGATCTAATGAATTAATTAATTCTTGATATAACTTTTTGATTTTGTTACCGAACATTACTACTGACTCATTACTTTCTTGTTTGATGCACCTAAGTTCTGATTGTAAATGATCGAAGGATTTTTTAACTGAAAAATTCTCGCGAAGCAATTGCTTAAGTTCGTTCCAAGTATTAGTAACACGACCTCTAACAAGAGCACCTGCATCGCCAGTGATTCTATTTTTAATGAAAATTAATAATGTTGCCTGTTGCTCAGCAGTAACCAATGTCATAGCATTGTTGCACTGACCAATAAAGTCTTCTAAATTTGATTTTTTTGAGTTATCGAATCTAGCTTCGGACAGAGTCAAAAATGCTAAATTTAAAGTTTCCATTATATAAACTTTTTTGTTTGTAAAAAAAAAAAAATAGCAATATGAAAAATAATTTAAAAAGATTTGAAACAATTTAAATTCAGTTTTGAAAATTCAATAATTTTGAAAAATAAAAAAGTCAATGTGGGTTGCAAAAAATAAATGAGTGTATTCTTTCCTACCTTAGAATCGAGAAGAAAATTACGATGAGCATTTCGTCGCACGATTTAATCACTCGTCTTCTGGTGGTACGCGCACTTCCTGGTGGGGCTGTGGAAACGGTTGTTGTGTTACCCTCTCGGGTAATCTGCTTAGCGCTTTTCTGAGTACGACGACTCAGTTTTGATATGGTAGCTCGTTGTTTAAATGCTTGGGACTTCACGACGTGGATGGCTTCCTTCTGGCACTCTGTGGATATGATCGTTACAGGAGTAGGACGCTATTGAGATGGTAGCTTGGGAACGGCACTACGATTTTGGCGTCCGTCTATGTGTTGAGGAACGTACTTCGGATTTTATGCACAATTTTGTATTATTTACTCGCGAAAAAACCCGCTAATTACTTTTTACACTTATTTATTTCACGTTTACCGACTGCGCCAGTGTAATGGTTGAGCGGGAGGCGGATATTAATTGTTATTAATATACTGTTTATGACTTTAACAGATTTATTAATATAAAAGAATTAGTATAAACGGATTACAAGAGTAAGAGTGCTTTTCGCGATGTCTGAAATAAGACTAACAACTTATTCTAATCAAGCTCTGGAAGAAAGAGATTATAACAAAAGGGACGCGCATAACGTTAGGGGCAATGTCTAATGAGCGCGGTAGAAAACATTTACTTAAGATAATGATTTGAAATAACATCTTTAGTGAAAGTACTGATAAACAAATTGTTATTGATCGGTTTCTGACTATTTGTTGGCCCTAATGTTATCTGTGCGAAATATACATAATAATAATAATAATGAGAAATAATATAATAATAAAATGTAATATAATAATGATGTACAGGGTACATTACAATAGTAAGAAGCGGCGGCGTTCGAGAGAGAGTTTGTGGTCGTCTCGGAACGCCGCTGGGCTGTTGTGGTGTTCGGGTAGAGGGAAGTTTTGTGCTGAGGCGTTCGAGGAGTGCACAGCACAGCACTGCCGGGCGTTCGAGGGAGGGCGGCGGGCGGCGTTCGTGAGTTTCGTGGTTTTGCCGTTGTGCTTGTGCACGCATTATTTTATATTATTTCATTGTGTGTGCCGCCGCCACACCCCCCAAATAACAACAGCGACCGGTCGGCGGCGCGCTCATTTGCATCGCATCGTAAATAAATGCACTTTCGCCTTTTCGCCGTTTTTCGACCGGTCGACTGCTACCCCCATATAGGCGTTTGAGCACTATTCCTACCGGACAACGGAACGAAAATGTACCCGAATCGACGTGATCGACGTTTGGACGGAGAACCGGGCCTCCGACGACATACCGTCCCGATGGTTTCCTGTTGGGCTCGCGAACGCGCCTCTACAGCTGCTGCCAGAAAAAAAAAACCGACAATTTTTCGTTTTCTCGACTTCGGCAAAATCGACCGGCCGGCCAACGGAGGTAGCGCGCATCGACGTTCTCTCCGTTGGCCGGCCGGTCGATTTTCGAGCACGTCGATGCGCGCCACCTCCGTTGGCCGGCCTGTCGGTTTCCGAGTGGCGTCACTAAATGCTGGACTAGACGTTCCGCCACCTTAAGAGAGTCCCGGTTACTCCCTCCTATTACCCGCGCTTCTAATTATTATTGGTAGTATTTTTTTCTCCGTTGGCCGGCCGGTCGATTTTCGAGCACGTCGATGCGCGCCACCTCCGTTGGCCGGCCGGTCGGTTTCCGAGTGGTGGTAAATAATGCTGACGAGACGTTCCGCCACCATAAGAGAGTCCCGGTTACTCCCTCTGATTACCCGCGCTTCTTATCATTATTATTATTGGTTTTTTGTTTCCTCCGTTGGCCGGCCGGTCGATTTTCAAACACGTCGACGCGCGCGTCACCTCCGTTGACCGGCCTGTCGGTTTCGGTTTTTCTTTGCTCCGTTGGCCGGCCGGTCTATTTTCGAGCACCAGTGAGCAGCTGTACTGCCTTTCTGCTCAGGTTTATTGCATCCATGCTGACTGTTCTCAGCATGGAGTGCAAGAACCGTCCGGTACCCGCCCCCGCCCACCTTGCTTGCCACTCGTCTAATTCTTGTTCTCTATTACGTTGCGCCTTTCTGCTTTTTGGCAGTTTTACCACCGCTGCTACCTCTTCGTCGCCAATACACTCTTTGGCGTGCGCATCGGCCTTACCGTTACCCTCCTCGCCGTGGTGTCCTTTCGTCCACCACAGTTCTATGCTGCGCCCTTCCCTCCTGCTGTCTAGTATTTTTTTATAAATGTCTCGCGCTCTGCTACACCTGTGGTTAGTCGCCGCCACGGCCTCTAATGCGCCCCTTGCGTCGGATATGATCGCGACACGCTTCTCTACGCCTGTCGCGGCCATCTCCGTCGCCCCATCGGAGAGTCTGCCGCCGAGCGTTCCCACCCACTCTCCGTTGTGTGCCGCGACTACCGCGAATGCGGCTTTGCCCTCTTTCTCTGTCCCGTCCGTGAATAGTTTTCGGTCTGTGTTCGCGGCTTGCTCATCCCATACCCTGACCGCGATCGCACCCCTGTCCGCTGGGTGTACCAGCCCGCTCGCCGCTATTCTTTCTTCATATAAGTTAAAGTCGTCGTATTCCGCCGCGTGCATACTTCGCGCTGTCGCCCCTGGTGGTGGCACCCCCGCGATCACCTGGAGAGCCGCCGTCGGTGCCGTTCTGTAGGCCTTTGTAATCGCGAGCAGGAATGGTCTTTGTGCTGCGTTCAGCTGTTTGTTTATTCTGCTGTCGTTGCCTCTTTCTCCCCAGATCTCCGCTCCGTAGAGCATAAGTGGTGCAATTGCCCCCTTATAGATCGTGCTCAACATTTCAGCCGATGTTCCCCATTTTTTGCCCGCTACCGCGAATAGTTTATTCGCTATGGCTGCTGTTTTCTTCCTGACCTCTTTCGTGTGTTGTATATAATTCCTACTCGCGTCGACTGTGACCCCCAGGTATTTAATTTGGTCGCTCATTGCCACCACCGTGTCGCCGGCCACCAGAACGGGTTTTCTTTCGATGCGTCTGGCCGTGGTCGTCATCGCCTCGGTTTTGCACGCGTTATATTGAACGCCCGCTCTCCTCGCCCATTCCTCGCATTTTCCCCACGCCGTTGCCCATCTGCTCTCTATCTTTTTTGCCGATTTGTCTGCTATGACGATAATCTGGTCGTCGGCGTAGGCCTGCGCGAGGTTGGTACTCGCGGTTTCTATTAGTCTAAACCAGCCCTGCATCCCGACCAGCCACATTATGGGGCCCAGGCACGATCCCTGGGGGCACCCTCGGTTAACCCGCCGTGTAATACCGCCGCTGTGTACCTCTCGTTCCCTTAGGAAGTTACAGGCTAGTTCCCCCAGATCTCGCGGGCAGCCTGTTGCCGCTAGCTCTTTTCTGATTTCGTCGTGTTCGATGGAGTTGAACGCGTTTTTTATATCAAGCGTTACGACTGTCGCGTGATTACCCGCGTCCTTCGCCTCGTCTAGCGTTCTCGTGAGGGCTTTTAGAGCGTCTATTGTTCGCCTGCCATATCGGAAACCGTATTGTGCTTCCGCCAGCCGGGGCACTCCTGTCTCCAGGTGGTGTTGCAATCTACCTGCGATGATCTTGTCCAGCATTTTGCCCACCACCGGGAGCAGGCATATGGGGCGTAGTCCGCCCCCTGCTTTTGGTAGCCACACAACCCTCGCCTCCTTCCAGACCCGCGGAAAGACGTGGAACCTTCGGCACGCGTTGAAAATGCGAGCCAGAGCCTCCCCGCCGATCCCCGCGATGTGTTTGAGTGCCCCGGTTGGTACTCCATCCCTTCCCGCTGCCTTTTTCGGGTTGAACGCCGCGGCCGCGTTCCGTATTTCCCGCGCCGTGATGTCTCGCTCTCGCGCGTCCGCCCACTCTGCTTGCCCTGTCGTGTCGTATTCGTGCGCCGTTTCGGGGAAATATTTTTCAAGCAGCTCGCGATACACCTCTTTCGCCGTGCGCGCTTCCGTCCCGTCCGCCTTTCTTATCGTCGCCAGCATGTCTTTTTTGCTGTGCGCGCCTGCTTTCCCGCTAGCAAGGATCCGGTGCGCAACCCCCCACGGGTCCTTGCCCGGTACGCCGAGCTGTGTGATTGTCTCACGGAACGCCGCTTTCTTCGCCTCCGCGATTTCCCGCTTGTATGATTTCCGGTGCTCTTTGAGGACCGCTTTCCACCTGATTTTGTCCTCTGCGTCTCTGGCGCTTTGCCACGCCCGTCGTGTCCTTCTTATGTTTTGTCTAAGCGAGTCTAGCATCGGGTTCCACCATTCTCGGTTCCACTTTGTTTTGGGCTTGCCGTATTTCGTCGCTGTTTTTAGCCCTTTTTTGCAGGCAGCAATGCATGCTTGCTGGAAGTCTGCTGCCGCCATCTCCGTTTCCGCGGCGTTGCTGATTTCGATGGTGTTAAGCCTTTCGACTTCCGTCTCTAGCGCCGTTCTGAATCTTCTCCAGTCGTTTTTTATAGCCGAGTACCTGACTTCTCCCGCTCGCGTGTCCTCGTATGTGCCGTCCTCGCTTATTGCGCCGAACTCTACGTAACGGTGATCGCTTAGACTCTCCTCGTCTAGTATACGCCTATCTACGATTTCGCAGTTTTTGTATAGTATGAGGTCGATCCAGCTCTCACCGTTCGTGCTCGTGAACGTCGGTGCATCGTCCGCTTCGTTGGCGATTAGCGTGCCCGTCACTGTTGTCCATTCCGTTATAATTTGTCCCCTGTTATTATCCTCTCTGCTCCCCCACGCTCCGTGTTTGGCGTTAAAATCGCCCGCGATCACGTAGGTCTGGCTGTCCTTTGTCAGCTCGCGTATTAAATTGGCCGTGATCCCCTCGAACTCGTTGTTGTTTGGTTCTACGTACACGCTTGCTAAACCTGTGCCGTTAGCTGTCCTGATCGCGGCGCAGTTTTTGTTAGTGGCTCCCGTGAGGATAATCGCTCCATCGTCCTTTATTTTTTGGCTAATTATAATCGCCGCCTTCCCTTTCTCCGCCCTGATTACGCAATACCCATCCCACCCGTTGTCATGCGGCGCTGGCTCTTGCAAAAATATGATGTCATATTTTTCCACCCGCGCTCGTCTCTGCAAAAGCGCCGTGGCCGCTATTCCCCTCCCTAGGTTCGCTGTTATAGCTTTAATATTGAACGCGGCTGTTGCGTCTACGCTCGTTCTCGGCCTTGTAGTTTCAATATTGAACGCGGCTGTTGCGTTTCCGCTCGATTTCAGCTTTATAGCTTCCGCAAATGCCCTGCACTGCGCTGTGTCCCTTTGCTGGCAGACCGCGCTTCTCGCACGCCGGGCAATTTGCTTCGCTCGCTGCGCAGTTCTGAATTCTATGCGCGCCCCCGCACCGTGGGCAGCACAGCATGGACCGGCACTGAGTGCTTCTGTGTCCAAATTGGCTACAGTTAAAGCATCGCGTAACCTCCACCCATTCCGTAACCCTGTGCCTTCTCAGCTCAATGTTCAGCATTCCGCCCGCGGCTTTAATTAATTTGCCGATTTCGGTACTCACGTCGAATTTGATGTTTTCCCTCGTCCCGTCTAGTGAGGTTCTGCGGCCCACTACTTTTATTGCCCTCCTGATTTTATCCGCGGGCATTTCCCCAAATATGCTTCGGTTCTCTGTCACTATTGCGTTCACAAAGTCCTCTTCTTTAATCCCCCCCTCAATTCCCCGCGCGCACATTCTGTATTGGGTCACCGCGGGTTCTGCCGTGAATTTCTCGTTTTTATTTACCGCTTCTAATAATTTTCTGTGTCTGTTCTCGTCCTTCGAAATTATTGTGAATTTTCCGTCCCGTCTTGATGTCACTCTTGTGAATCCGCTCTCGATTTCCCCTGCCTCTACCGATCTAATCAATTCGTTTCGCGCGTCGCCGTCGCCAGCGGCTAATCGGACGACCGCCGCAAACGTTGTTTTCGGTCTTGATTTCGTTTTCCTTCTAACTGCCGCTTCGCCACTATCGTTGTCGCCGTCCGCGCGATTCGCCCCTATTCTGTCCACTTCCCTGTTCGCGCTTTCGCCAATCGCGCCTGTTCTCTGAGCTCTGCCTGGGATTCTGCTTATGCTCAACTCGCGCCTGATCAGCTGCGCATTTTCTTTCCCGACCTGATTAGCCGCGTCCCTGCTAGCCTCCTTCGCGACCGCCTGGATTGATTCTTTTAGGATCTCAATCTCTTTCTCCGCGACTCTCTGCGTGAGTGCGTTAAACAGCATCAACACCGTTTGCAGCTCCCTTTCTACCGCGCTCTGATTCTGCTTAACAAATCTTATTTTCCCCGTGGATTCGTCCGTCGTGTTCGCCCGAATCGTATGCACGCATTGGTTAACCCGGTCTATGATTTCCCCGACTGATTCGCGCCCCGTGATCGGGCATACCTCATCGGCTCCCCCGTTAATTACGCTCCCCGCATCCGCGTCCCTGTCCGCGTTTCCCATCGCGCCCTTAATTGTTTCCAATACAACGGAAAGCAGCCCCTTAGAAAAGGAAAAAACCCGTCGGCTTTATTGCCCCTTTGTCAGTTTTATTGCCCGCCGTAATATTTCCCGCTCGGCCGTAGGCCGCCCGTCGCGTTGCAACCCCGCTGCGCGGCTCCGCTCTACCTGCTCGGAGCTTGTCCAAACACGTTTCGCGTCGCTTTTGTTTAGCACTTCGCACTTTATTCGAATTAAAATAAAATAATTGCACCTACTTTTAGTTGCGGTATCCTGCTTCGCAACTCTGTCTTGTGTCCTCGCGACCGCCTCTCTCGTGCTGCGCCTCAGCTCTCCTTAGTTCGCGTGATCGTATCCGCGAATTATCCTAATTCGCGCCCGTTCGCTCCCCACTCGTGCGGTTGAACCCGCGAATTTGCGATTAATTCGCGTTTTCGATCGCCCGCTCTTGCCGCTCCGCTTCACTGCCAAACTTGTGGGTGCGTTTAAGTGGCCCGGGCGCCTATCCCAACGCAGTGCGGCGCGAATTTAATAAAATTCGCTCCGACCCCGTCCGAAATTCCGGTCACTCGTGCCCCGTGAACTCACTCCCTTACGCCGAATTAATCACTCACTGCGCGCTTCATTTCCCCGCACAAATTGTGCCCCGCCAGACCACGGAATTGCGCGCCAAGCACAACATAAGCGCGAAAGCACGCGAAATAAAACACTCGGTTGCTCTTGAAACGTACACCGCTCGAGAACGCAACTCGGCCGAGGGCAGGTATAAAACCAATCCTCGCCAGAGCAGGTATAAAAACACGACCGCTCGCTTCAACGGTTCGAACGAGACTAGTAGTAGATAGGGACAGAGGGAATCTCGTTAATCCATTCATGCGCGTCACTAATTAGATGACGAGACATTTGGCTATAAAAAATACTTTATTGCGTTATAGTATCTCAATACAGATAAGTACATTTCAGGATAGTTGTCATCCTCCCGTAGGATCGTCGGATCGGGTTGGCCTCCTAGGGGGCTCCTGCCGGTCCGGGTGCCGGGGGCACTGCGTCTGGGGGTGGTCCTGAGGGTCTTCCTCTCCTTGACGACGGCTGCCTGCTCCAAATGGCCCTCATGAATGATGTATGAATGGAGCAGCCATATCGCAGGACGGTGTGGACAATGGAGGACCTGAAATGCGGGCCCAGATTAAGGGAAGAGCACGTCTCTCGATTTGCATTTGGCCAGACACCCTTCGCCCCCACGATTAAAGGTTGGAATTTAAGTTGTTTGCCCGGCCAGAACTTAGCGGCCGCCTCGCGAAAATGGGGGTGGTCATACACCAGGCGCTTCCTGGTGTAGGTTTCCGCGAGAGAACGGTCTCCCTTCCACGATACCTGCACGTCGGTGATAATAATTGTGTTTGCGTCGGTGGCAATCGCCAGGTCTGGTTTATAGAGGCGGCCGTCGCGGTGGCGAACCTGAGGTTCTTCCTCGACGACCCACCCCTGGTTGCGGCACCGTGCTGCAACGCGTTTCGCGACGGTGTTGTGGCGCTCAATACGCTCGTAGTGCGTCGTCTCGCAGCCCTGCAGGACGTGGCTGATCGTCTCGTCCCTCATACAGCCAGCCCTGCAGCGTCGCGCCTCGGGCGGGTTTGACGGGATTCCCACCGTGTGAAGATTGTTTAATCTCAGCTGCACGGCCTTCACGTAATCCCTCCCACTCCAAAAAGAGGGAGGGTTCACGATCCAGTCGCGGCTGGCGCGGTCCTCCGAGGCGGCGGCGAGACCCTTCGAAAACGCGCCGCTCGCGAGCTCTTCGCCGAAGGTGTCCGACCCGGGGGCGCTGCACAGGTTCTCGACCCGACCCGACCCATTGAAGGTGGTACAGCATTTTCGGGACCACATGTCTTCTTAAGAGTTGGATTTTTTGGAACGGTTTCAGTGGGGACTTCCCGAGGGCCGAAAGCCACCTCTTTAGATTAAAAAGAGATGGCCTTCTTATCCCGGTCGCTCCCACCATGTGGCCCAGGTATCTAAATGCGTCTTCCATTCCGGTGATGGGGAGGGGTTTGCCTTCCAGCCTGAAAACCGGCTTTGAGCGTTGGACGCTCCTGCCCTGAAAGCTGGCGGCGGAAATGGTAGTGCACTTGTGGGGGCTAAGTGACATGCCCCTGCGTTTTAGAAATTCCGCCGTCACGTTCAGGGCGTTAGGCATATCGGCGTCCCGGTCCTCAAGCAGGATGAGATCATCTGCGTACGCCAGGACCGGAACCCGCCTGTTCTCAGCCTGGAAGGTCCCCCCCGTGCTGCTGTCGTCGAGGAGCGTTTGGAGCAGCTCGTCCATCACGAGGTTAAACAAGAAAGGACTCAACGGGTCCCCCTGCTTAACCCCGCGCTTGATAGCTAGCGGCCGGGAAGTGCAATGGCCGCAGCTGATCGCCGTGGTGGTGTTCGTCATGGAATCCAGGATGTAACGCACTAGTTGTTCCGGGATACTGTTTCTCCTCAATGCCCGGGCGATGGAGGCGTGAGAGACGGTGTCGAACGCCTTTCTTACGTCCAAGGATGCAACGTTATATGACTTTCCCTCCCTCTTTCGGGAGGTGATGTATAAGTGTACCATCGTGCTATTGATGATGGTACCATCCTTGGACGTAAAGCCGTTCTGCGCCTCGCACAGGGGGACTGATTCCGCCAGCCTCGTCAACAAAACCCGGTGTAGTAGTCGCTGAAGAGCCGACGCGATAGTGATCGGCCTCCAGTTGCTAGGGTCGCTTCGATCCCCGTCCTTAGGGACCAGAAGTATCCTCAACCTCTTCCAAGAAGATGGAGATTTGCCCCGCCACAGGATGATATTGAATAAGGTAGCTAGGTCGAAGACACTAGCTCCTTTTACGGCCCTGACAGTGATGCCGTCAGTGCCGGGTGCGGCGGGTTTCCAGGAGGAGGTGGAGGACCTGATCTCGTCGATGGAGACGGGGGAATAGAGGGAGGACAGGTCGTTGTCCTCCGGAGTGTAGGGCTCTGGGTCGGGTGGAGAGTCCGATTCAAAGATTCCTCCGTACAGCGCCTCAACGCCGGCCATATCGGGGAACTCGTCTGTCCGTTGTTTGAGGGTGCCCGTTATTATTCGGTCAAAAAGACCTCCAGGATCCTTTATGAAAAGGTCCTGGGCGGCCTTGTATTCCGCGGCCCGGTCGCGCCTCGCCGGTCGTCCCTCACTCGTACGAGTGGCGGGAGGTCTGGGCGAGGAAGAAACTTTCCTCCTGGATGTCATGGGGAAGATGGACAGCGCGATTTCGTCAAGCAACGCCGGCAGCTCGGAATCGCGGGCCGCAAAACAGCGCCCAGCGAGCGCAGACACTGGGGCTTGGGCCTCGCGGCAGAGATTTCCGATAGCTTCGAAGAATACCCCGGAATCGTATGCCGAGATGTTGGGGAGGCTACGTGACTTTGATCTCCTAGGTGCAGGCCAGGAGGGGGGCGACGTTATGGCTACTGTTTGACTCGAAAGGGGGGGGGGAGTTAGTAGTACTTAATCCTAAAATCGTGGGGGAAGGGGGCGCGGCCACGCGCCGTTTGGACATATCGGGGGACGACTCACCCGGAGATGATCTACTTCTCTTGGTCCCGCATCTCAGGTCCTCAGGGTCCACCCCGCCTGGGGTGGGGAAGGCCTTCTTCTTCTTATGCGGGTGTAACGGGGACCGTGGAGAGGTACACATCCGGCTCCTCTTTCCCCTGGCTGCGGGGGGTGTCGGAGCGGGTGGCGCTTCCTCGGCTGCGTGCAGTGGTGGTGATGGTGGTGCCGCAGCTGGAATTCTTGACGGTTGGTCGCCGCGTAGTGGCTGGCTGGTAGGCAAGGGAGGGGCAGTTTTGGATGGGGCACGGGTCTGCGACGTAGTGGACCCGGCTTGGAAATAAATTCGCCGGGATTCCTCCGCTACTGCCTTCCGTGCAGCATCCAGGTAGCCTTTGTACTGCCTGCTCTCTCGCTTGTGCCGGATTTGATGTACAGTCAGTCCGGTAGCCGCCGTCATACGGGCGAAGAATGGGGCGCCGGCCTTGCTTCTGGCTTCAACGTCTGCCAGTTTTTGAAGCAGGACGGCTTCAGGCACAGGTAGGGCTTCCTCGGCCGCCCGATTGTATTCGAGCGGGTGGTGTTTAACCTCGTGCTGCCGCACTGAGGAAGTAGACCCAAACTGCGCCCCGCAGAAACGACATGTACTCCTAGTCTCGCCGCAGTGGCGGGTGTGGAGGACCTGGCTGGACCTCTTAGGGTACCCTTTCCCGCATTTAGGGCAGACGTAGGTGCCTCCCGGTTGGGGGGGGTTAGGTGGGCCCGCCTTGGCGCTGGGTTTGGGCACAGCGCCGTGCTTTTGGGTGGAAGGGTAGGCGGGTCCAGAGTCTTGCCGGGTACTGGTGCCCGGGGTGGGGTTATTGCCCCGCTGGCTTTCGCCTGTGTAAGGGATCTTCCCTCTATCCATCGCAATCGATGGGACCTGCAGTAAACTGCAGACGATTCGTGTTACGGTGCTTCGTGGCCGCTTCTCGGCCGCTCCAGCGATTTAGTTGCGCCCTATCTGTAACTGCCGGGCTCCGATGGTAGGTGCGCCGGACGGGCGGTGCGATACTGGGTCCGGTACCGTTGAAACGGTCCTTCTACGCCTCCTGGGGCCAGAGAAAATCGGAAAAACCCAGATGGTGAAGCCGCTGAAATGGTGGAGGAGCCGGGATCCAACTAAACGTGATTTTGTGGCGGCTATAGGGGGCGGGGGGAAAAGTTAGGAGCTATTCTGGGGGGCGGGGGGTATGTGCTGGGGGTGGAAACTTGAGATTTGGGGTGTTGGGGGTGGCTTACCAGGATGTTGGGGGCGGCGGGGGCGGTGAGGGATGTACGGCCTGAAGAGGAGGCGGAGGTCCTTCGCGGCGGTCCAGGTCCCGTCTTCGGGGGTGGTCAGCTTCCGGAGTAATCCGGAGAAAAGAGAGTCATAGTTACTCCCGCCGTTTACCCGCGCTTGCTTAAATTTCTTCACGTTGACATTCAGAGCACTGGGCAGAAATCACATTGCGTCAACACCCGCTGGGGCCATCGCAATGCTTTGTTTTAATTAGACAGTCGGATTCCCCAAGTTCGTGCCAGTTCTGAGCTGACCGTTAAATGGCGAAGAGGACTCCGGCCTGGATGACGCGCGCGCACGACACGGCGGTTTTGACGCCACCGAGCGCGCGCGGCGCCGCCGCTGCGACCGGGCCTCGCAGCAAGGAAGTTCCGCGGGAGGCCAAGGCACGGGACCGAGCTCGGATCGGCGACACGCCGGAGCGCGCGCTTCTCCTCGCCCAGGCCCGGCACGTCAGCCAGGACCCGCTTCCCGACCAAGCCCGACACGCCCCGATCCTCAGAGCCAATCCTTATCCCGAAGTTACGGATCTAATTTGCCGACTTCCCTTACCTACATTAGTCTATCGACTAGAGGCTGTTCACCTTGGAGACCTGCTGCGGATATGGGTACGACCCGGCAGGACACTCGACGTGGCCCTCCCCTGGATTTTCAAGGTCCGAGGGGATGATCCGGACACCGCAGCAATTGCAGTGCTCTTCGCGTTCTAAACCATATCTCCCTGCTAGAGGATTCCATGGAACTCGAACGCTCATGCAGAAAAGAAAACTCTTCCCGGATCTCCCGACGGCGTCTCCAGGTCATTTTGGGTTGCCCCGACGAACACTCTTTCGAGGGCCCGACTCATTAACGGTTCCGCTGCCGGGTTCCGGAATAGGAACCGGATTCCCTTTCGCCCGTCGGGTGTGATACACCACAATTTTTTTATTATTGTGCGGACATAGAGACACACGACTGCACGCAACACACCACCACCACCACACCATGCTACGCACACTCGAGAGATGAGACACATTCATTTGCATTTGCATTTAATATACAACACATATAATATATATTCGTTTTTCGCTCTCGTTTTCGTGCGTGTGCGCGGGTGTGGGGCGCGCGTGCGCGCGTGCGTGTGTGCCTTTTTGTGTTTTGTAATATAAAATAATTAATACACACCAACATCGACATCGGCTTTTGCCTAGGGCTTAGGATCGACTGACTCGTGTGCAACGGCTGTTCACACGAAACCCTTCTCCACATCAGTCCTCCAGGGCCTCGCTAGAGTATTTGCTACTACCACCAAGATCTGCACCGACGGCGGCTCCAGACGGGCCCACGCCCAGTCCTTCTGCGCGCACCGCCGCGACCCTCCTACTCGTCAGGGCTTCATGGCAGGCGACGCGGCGCCGAAACGCCGCGCCCCGGACCGCACATGCCGCTGACGGTCGAGTATAAGCATAACGCTTCAGCGCCTTCCATTTTCAGGGCTAGTAACTTCGGCAGGTGAGTTGTTACACACTCCTTAGCGGATTCCGACTTCCATGGCCACCGACCTGCTGTCCTAAGTTACCAACGCCTTTCATGGTACCCATTAAGCGTTAATTTGGGCGCTTTAACTCGACGTTTGGTTCATCCCACAGCGCCAGTTCTGCTTACCAAAAGTGGCCCACTTGGCACCCTGGATCCGTCATATAATAACATATATTTGTCTCTCGGCTTCATCGTTCGAGCAAGCCGGAGATCTCACCCATTTAAAGTTTGAGAATAGGTTGAGGTCGTTTCGACCCCAATGCCTCTAATCATTCGCTTTACCGGATGAGACTCGCTCATACCGGGTGCCAGCTATCCTGAGGGAAACTTCGGAGGGAACCAGCTACTAGATGGTTCGATTAGTCTTTCGCCCCTATACCCAGTTCCGACGATCGATTTGCACGTCAGAATCGCTACGGACCTCCATCAGGGTTTCCCCTGACTTCGTCCTGACCAGGCATAGTTCACCATCTTTCGGGTCCCAGCATGTACGCTCTGGGTGCGCCTCGGCTCGCGTTGAGCCATAGAGACGCCCCGGGCGTGCGGCGTCGGCACGTTGGCCGTCGCATCCGCCCTAGGCGCGCGCGAGGCGCGCCTTCACTTTCATTGCGCCTGTGGGTTTCGCTATAGTCCCAATGACTCGCGCACATGCTAGACTCCTTGGTCCGTGTTTCAAGACGGGTCCTGAAAGTACCCAAAGCTATAGCGTCGCTGACGGGCGTGTTCGTGTAAAACGGGAGTCCGTCCGAGGACACCGCCGCGAGCAGTCTCGACGGGTGGTCCGGTGTCGGCACACTGGGTCCGAGGCAGCCGGATTTGCCGCGAGCACTTGCGACGGGCCGGACGCGAACCGGAGGTTCGCGGCCCCGCGCCACTGTCATACCGTCGAGCGAGCGGGCCGGGAGCCGGGGGTCCGAGCGGACGCCCGCGAGGGCGCCGCGCGGTCTGCCCCGCCGGTCCTTAGGCCCGCGCCCAACGGATCGCGACGTCCTACTGGGGGAGAAGTGCACGCGTTCGCCACCCGTACGCGGCGGCGAGCGGTGCGGCCGGCGCCGGAGCGCCGGCCGTCGACCCGCATCGCCGCTCGCGGGCGGACGAGAGACGCGCTGAATCTCCCCTTTCGACCTTTCGGGTTTCTCAGGTTTACCCCTGAACGGTTTCACGTACTATTGAACTCTCTCTTCAAAGTTCTTTTCAACTTTCCCTCACGGTACTTGTTCGCTATCGGTCTCGTGATCATATTTAGTCTTAGATGGAGTTTACCACCCGCTTAGGGCTGCACTATCAAGCAACCCGACTCTGAGGAGAAGTCTTCCCGGCGGCCGGCGGCGATCGCAACGGGCCTGGCACCCTCTGTGGGTAAGTGGCCCCGTTCAAGAAGGACTTGGACGCGCCGCGCGACCTCGGGATGGCGGACCCTCCCAAACACCACATTTCCCGGCGACCTGTACGGCCGCGGGATTCGGTGCTGGGCTCTTCCCTGTTCGCTCGCCGCTACTAGGGGAATCCTGGTTAGTTTCTTTTCCACCGCCTATTAATATGCTTAAATTCAGCGGGTACTCTCACCTGCTCTGAGGTCTAGTGTCAAATTCATATTTCTTGGACACGACGGCGGCAGCAGCGGCACGCCAACACCGACGACAACACCAAAAACACCGAACAAACAAAACAGCACACGACAGCAGCAGCAGCAGCAGCAGCAGCAACAGCAACAGCACGAACGACGAGACGACGACATCAACACAACTGGATGCACAGCGGCATACGCGAGACGCGTATGCGTGTGCACGCACGCGTATGTGTTGGTGTGCATGCAAGGCGCTTGTTACGTGCGTGTGTGTTGTGTGCTGCGCGCGTGTGTGTGTTTGTTGCGTGGTAATAACGGGTTGTCGTGTTTTGTGCGGCAGCGTGTGTGCCCCGTTGTGCACAGAGGAAAAATTGCAACCGCGAGACGCTTGCGAAGCGTTCGGGCCGTCGCCAGAGTGCGACGCTGCGCGACACTGCGACAACAGCACGGGGGCGCCCCGATTTTTGTGGGGGTTGCGCGCCGTGCTCGCTGCGCCCTCTCGTCGGTGTGATTATTACTTGTTGTTAACATATCGTGTCTCGTTCGTCGACGACGACACGCGACCGAGCCGGGCGACGCGCGCCACACGACCAGACGTCCCAATCCCGGGTTGTATAATACGTTATACGTCCAGGAAACGACGGTCGCGTAGGAACGCGCGAGCGCTAGCAGCGGTCGTGAGATCATTTTTGTTAATCATCACCGGAGGCTGCGAGACGACGCGACAACGCCTAAGGCGCCAACGCCGTGCGTGTGCGTGCGTGTGCGCGTGCGCGCGACACTCGTTTTTGCGACGTGACTGTTTTGAGAGGACGGGACCGATCGCTGCCGCGTCGAAACGGGCGCTCCGGTCGCGAACCTCCAGCTTCGTCCCGACGTGCCGGACACGTTTCCGACACCGGACAGTCGTGGAAATTGAATCGACCCTCAGCCAGGAGTGGTCCAGGAACAGTATCCAAGGACCGCAATGTGCGTTCGAAATGTCGATGTTCATGTGTCCTGCAGTTCACAATATGACGCGCAATTAGCAGCGTTCTTCATCGACTCACGAGCCAAGTGATCCACCGTTCAGGGTTGTATATATAAATGGAGTGCTTTCGAGGACGCGGCGGCACTGGTATGTGCGCGCGCGCTTCCCGCGACTCTTGGGTGCCTCGCCGTGCACCAGAACTCACAAGTAGTGTGGTGTCTGGTCTCTGGTTGGTATCTCTGCACGACGAGCGACGACAACAACACAACGACAACAGACGTATTCATAATACTTTTTCTTGTTGTGTGTAAAGAATGCTGCGCCGTCGCCGTGCAGGTGTTTGTGCTTTTTAGTTCTCGTGTTTGTTGTGCTTGAAATATTGGTCATGTCAGATTGTCGCCGTTGTCGTTTACCTCGCGGCAACAACAACGAACGGACAACACATGTTGTGCTTTCCTTTGTGGCTTGTGTGCGCGTGCAGCGGAGAGCGATCGCTCGCGAGTTGGTCGGACCGCCAACGGCTGACCGTGTTCGGTTCGGCCCGGGCGTGTTACTTTCAATACCCCACGCTTTTTCCGGGGTGCCCAGCGCCGGCGTCCGCCATAAAGGCGCGCGCGTTTTCACCGCTCTCCCATTCGTGCCGTACGCGACACACGCGGCGACACAAGTTTGGTGTGTTTTGTGCAAAGCGTGCAGAAAGTTTGCAAGTGCGTTTTGCGTCCCTAATACGAGGACGTGGCATTTGGCTACCTTGTGCGACGTTTTCTTCTCGCACGAGTATCGGTCGGCCGGTCGGACGCGTGCGGTACACACACAACATCTCACCGGCGGCCTTTTCAGCTTGACGGACATTTATTTGTGGCGCGCGCCTTGTGGCTTCGCATTTTCACATTCACATTTTCTTTTTTGTTTTATTTTTGTGGTTCGGTCGGCGGTTCGGTCGGATGCGTGCGTGTGCACACGTCTCACCGACGCCGCCGCGCCTTTTTCTTGTTGTGTGTGTGCAGAATGCTGCGCCGTCGCCGTGCAGGCGTTTGTGCTATTCAGTTCTCGTGTTTGTTGTGCTTGAGATATTGGTCATGTCAGATTGTCGCCGTTGTCGTTTACCTCGCGGCAACAACAACGAACGGACAACACATGTTGTGCTTTCCTTTGTGGCTTGTGTGCGCGTGCAGCGGAGAGCGATCGCTCGCGAGTTGGTCGGACCGCCAACGGCGCGTTTTCACCGCTCTCCCATTCGTGCCGTACGCGACACACGCGGCGACACAAGTTTGGTGTGTTTTGTGCAAAGCGTGCAAAAAGTTTGCAAGTGCGTTTTGCGTCCCTAATACGAGGACGTGGCATTTGGTTACCTTGTGCGACGTTTTCTTCTCGCACGAGTATCGGTCGGCCGGTCGGACGCGTGCGGTACACACACAACATCTCACCGGCGGCCTTTTCAGCTTGACGGACATTTATTTGTGGCGCGCGCCTTGTGGCTTCGCATTGTCACATTCACATTTTCTTTTTTGTTTTAATTTTGTGGTTCGGTCGGCGGTTCGGTCGGATGCGTGCGTGTGCACACGTCTCACCGACGCCGCCGCGCCTTTTTCATTATTTTCGAAAAACGTATGGATTTTATTCGTGTGTGTGCGTGCGTGCGTGCGTGC
>OW052250.1:42045923-42048423 GCA_932526585.2 Philonthus cognatus | reverse complement strand
GCCGGCTTGTGTTTGTTTTTTCATTATATATTGGTTTGTGTTCGTACAACAGAACTGGGTGGGGGGTTAAGGAATATTTCACCTCGCCCCGCCCCCCGCCGTCTGTGTTTTTTATTTTAGTGAGACCACCAGGGGCTTCAACATACCACATCATCGTTCGCTAGATTGGAATCGTCTTGGCCGCGGACGCTAGGTCGCGACGTCTGACGCATTCGCTGTAAGTCTAGTCTCGCTCGGAACGAAGTGAGTTTTCGCAATTTTTGGTTTTCACGGCGCCGTTGCCGGCGCCGCTACTGGATTTAAGGCACGCTACGTTGGCGCGCCGACGGCATATGGGCAGCAAGCGTAAAACGCTTGGACTGGTCCCGCCTGTCATGCTGTGGGGACGAGTCGTACGCACACACTACGTTGTGTGGGCGGGCGCGGCCCTCGTCAGGCCGGAGCGGGTTTTTGTGTTTGTAGTAAATATAGTAAGAAGCGGCGGCGTTCGAGAGAGAGTTTGTGGTCGTCTCGGAATGCCGCTGGGCTGTTGTGGTGTTCGGGGAGAGGGAAGTTTTGTGCTGAGGCGTTCGAGGAGTGCACAGCACAGCACTGCCGGGCGTTCGAGGGAGGGCGGCGGGCGGCGTTCGTGAGTTTCGTGGTTTTGCCGTTGTGCTTGTGCACGCATTATTTTATATTATTTCATTGTGTGTGCCGCCGCCACACCCCCCAAATAACAACAGCGACCGGTCGGCGGCGCGCTCATTTGCATCGCATCGTAAATAAATGCACTTTCGCCTTTTCGCCGTTTTTCGACCGGTCGACTGCTACCCCCATATAGGCGTTTGAGCACTATTCCTACCGGACAACGGAACGAAAATGTACCCGAATCGACGTGATCGACGTTTGGACGGAGAACCGGGCCTCCGACGACATACCGTCCCGATGGTTTCCTGTTGGGCTCGCGAACGCGCCTCTACAGCTGCTGCCAGAAAAAAAAAACCGACAATTTTTCGTTTTCTCGACTTCGGCAAAATCGACCGGCCGGCTAACGGAGGTAGCGCGCATTGACGTGCTCTCCGTTGGCCGGCCGGTCGATTTTCGAGCACGTCGATGCGCGCCACCTCCGTTGGCCGGCCTGTCGGTTTCCGAGTGGCGTCACTAAATGCTGGACTAGACGTTCCGCCACCATAAGAGAGTCCCAGTTACTCCCTCTTATTACCCGCGCTTCTCATTATTATTGGTATTATTTTTTTCTCCGTTGGCCGGCCGGTCGATTTTCGAGCACGTCGATGCGCGCCACCTCCGTTGGCCGGCCGGTCGGTTTCCGAGTGGTGGTAAATAATGCTGACGAGACGTTCCGCCACCATAAGAGAGTCCCGGTTACTCCCTCTGATTACCCGCGCTTCTTATCATTATTATTATTGGTTTTTTGTTTCCTCCGTTGGCCGGCCGGTCGATTTTCGAGCACGTCGATGCGCGCGTCACCTCCGTTGACCGGCCTGTCGGTTTCGGTTTTTCTTTGCTCCGTTGGCCGGCCGGTCTATTTTCGAGCACGTCGATGCGCGCCCCCTCCGTTGGCCGGCCGGTCGGTTTCCGAGTGGTGGTCACTAATTGCTGACTAGACGTTCCGCCACCATAAGAGAGTCCCGGTTACTCCCTCCTATTACCCGCGCCTCTTATTATTATTATTATTATTATTATTATTCGTTTTATTATTATGTTTTTTTTCTCCGTTGGCCGGCCGGTCGATTTTGTCGGTTTTTCTTTTTTTTGCTGGCAGCAGCTGTAGAGGCGCGCTCGCGAGCCCAACAGCAAGCCATCGGGAGGGCATGTCGTCGGAGGCCCGGTTCTCCGTCCGGACGTCGATCACGTCGATTCGGGTACATTTTCGTTCCGTTGTCCGTGGAGCTTGAAGAAATAATTAAAGACGCGCTCTGTGTCGCAGGTCGACCGGCCGGCCAACGGTGCTCGCGACGGTACAAGAAAAAATAATAATTACAAACGAAGAGAAAATCCGTGTTTCCCGTTGTCTTCCGAATGTCGACGTGAAGAAATTTCAGCAGGCGCTGGTAAACTGTGGGTGGGTGCAACCATGACGTGAAGAAATTCTAGCAAGCTCGGTTAGACGGAGGGAGTGACTGTGACTCAGTCTCTTGTGGTGGAACGTGAGGAAATTTATCTCGCGCCTGGCGGATACCGACCGGCCGGCCAAAGAAAATGGAAACATTTTTCTCAATAAAGTGACGATCCGTTTTTCCGCTGGTTGGTTTTCTGAATGTCGACGTGAAGAAACTCAAGAAAGCGCCCGTGCAACTGTGACGTGAAGAAATTTAAGCAAGCGCGGGTAAACAATGCGACGTGCACGAAAATCGACCGGCGGTGATCGCGACAACGGAACAGACGAGACTCTCCCATTTATTTCGCACGTGGGCGAGAGTGGAGACGAGAAGGTTTGAATGAAAATGAAGGCGAACGGTGCTTGCAGCTCGTCATCGTCAGGGAAAAACAAGAGAAATAT
>OW052250.1:42035923-42040923 GCA_932526585.2 Philonthus cognatus | reverse complement strand
TCCGACCCGTCTAGTAGGTCGATAATTGCCCTCACCGACTGGGTGTTCTGGTCGGGAAGGCTGACGTTGTCAGCGCTAGGGGCGCGGGGTAGACGAGGGAAGGGTGTGGGCCCTGGGGGGGAGAGGGGGGCTCTCTAATCGAGGGGGTCAGGGGAGCAGAGGGCGGAGGGGAGACCGGGGTCCTGGCACTCGCCCGTTCGGCTGGGTCCTGCGCAGCCGTCTGGTGGGAACATTTCTCGCCAGGTGTTCGGTGGGGCGGGGAACTACGGGCTCGTTTGGGGGTTTGAGCTGGTGAAGAGGGGGAACGTTGTCCTCGGGGCCTCTTCTTCCACGTTGTGGGTCCCGCGGCGGAGTCTGTCGGGTGGGGTGTCGTCTTCCGTGCGGAGAGCGGTGTTTGGCTGGGCGTCGTCGGGCAGGGTCTTGGCGGTGAGAGAGTGGGGGTGGGTGCCGGTGGACTGGCAACGGGTCCTGGGGGGGCCGTGGCGCCTGGGGCGCTTAGCAGAGTGGCCTGTGGTTTGGCAGCGAAGAACGCTTGTGCCTTGGCCTTCACTGCTTCCTTGGCCTCCTTGAGGTAAGCTCCGTACCTCGCACTCTCTCGTCTATGACGGACCTGGCTTTCGCTGAGGCCCGTCGCCTCCTGCATGGCCTTGTAAAATTTGCCTCCGGCCTTGCTGGCAGCCTCGATGTTGGCTATTTTGCGCAGCAATAGGGCCTCGGGGGCAGGGAGCTTCGTTTCTAGGTCCCTCCGATATTCAATCGGATGGATCCTAGATTCGTGCTGGCGCACGAGGTTGGAGCTCCCAAAATGCTTGGCACAGAAGCGGCACGGTTTGGGTAGGTGTTGGAATAGAGTGTTGGGGGAGGCTTGTGGCAGAATTGGGGGCGGGGTTGTGGTTATAGGTAGGCTAGCCAGGACGGGTGGTCGAGGACGTAGAAAGCGCGCTTTTTCCGGTTTCCGGGGGTGGTGTACTTCCGGAGCACTGGAGAAAAGACTATTAGGCACGTGGTAAATTTTGAGGTTAGATGACAGTACGGAGCGCATTTGAAACACGTCCGTCCGCGACAACGTACAGCGAGAGAGTCATAGTTACTCTACTTGTTCGCTATCGGTCTCGTGATCATATTTAGCCTTAGATGGAGTTTACCACCCGCCGTTTACCCGCGCTTGCTTAAATTTCTTCACGTTGACATTCAGAGCACTGGGCAGAAATCACATTGCGTCAACACCCGCTGGGGCCATCGCAATGCTTTGTTTTAATTAGACAGTCGGATTCCCCAAGTCCGTGCCAGTTCTGAGCTGACCGTTAAATGGCGGCCGAAGAGGACTCCGGCCTGGACGACGCGCGCGCTTCTCCTCGCCCAGGCCCGGCACGTCAGCCAGGACCCGCTTCCCGGCCAAGCCCGACACGCCCCGATCCTCAGAGCCAATCCTTATCCCGAAGTTACGGATCTAATTTGCCGACTTCCCTTACCTACATTAGTCTATCGACTAGAGGCTGTTCACCTTGGAGACCTGCTGCGGATATGGGTACGACCCGGCAGGACACTCGACGTGGCCCTCCCCTGGATTTTCAAGGTCCGAGGGGATGATCCGGACACCGCAGCAATTGCGGTGCTCTTCGCGTTCCAAACCATATCTCCCTGCTAGAGGATTCCATGGAACTCGAACGCTCATGCAGAAAAGAAAACTCTTCCCGGATCTAACGACGGCGTCTCCAGGTCATTTTGGGTTGCCCCGACGAACACTCTTTCGAGGGCCCGACTCATTAACAGTTCCGCTGCCGGGTTCCGGAATAGGAACCGGATTCCCTTTCGCCCGTCGGGTGTGATACACCACAATTTTTTTATTATTGTGCGGACATAGAGACACACGACTGCACGCAACACACCACCACCACCACACCATGCTACGCACACTCGAGAGATGAGACACATTCATTTGCATTTGCATTTAATATACAACACATATAATATATATTCGTTTTTCGCTCTCGTTTTCGTGCGTGTGCGCGGGTGTGGGGCGCGCGTGCGCGCGTGCGTGTGTGCCTTTTTATGTTTTGTAATATGAAATAATTAATACACACCAACATCGACATCGGCTTTTGCCTAGGGCTTAGGATCGACTGACTCGTGTGCAACGGCTGTTCACACGAAACCCTTCTCCACATCAGTCCTCCAGGGCCTCGCTAGAGTATTTGCTACTACCACCAAGATCTGCACCGACGGCGGCTCCAGACGGGCCCACGCCCAGTCCTTCTGCGCGCACCGCCGCGACCCTCCTACTCGTCAGGGCTTCATGGCAGGCGACGCGGCGCCGAAACGCCGCGCCCCGGACCACACATGCCGCTGACGGTCGAGTATAAGCATAACGCTTCAGCGCCTTCCATTTTCAGGGCTAGTAACTTCGGCAGGTGAGTTGTTACACACTCCTTAGCGGATTCCGACTTCCATGGCCACCGACCTGCTGTCCTAAGTTACCAACGCCTTTCATGGTACCCATTAAGCGTTAATTTGGGCGCTTTAACTCGACGTTTGGTTCATCCCACAGCGCCAGTTCTGCTTACCAAAAGTGGCCCACTTGGCACCCTGGATCCGTCATATAATAACATATATTTGTCTCTCGGCTTCATCGTTCGAGCAAGCCGGAGATCTCACCCATTTAAAGTTTGAGAATAGGTTGAGGTCGTTTCGACCCCAATGCCTCTAATCATTCGCTTTACCGGATGAGACTCGCTCATACCGGGTGCCAGCTATCCTGAAGGAAACTTCGGAGGGAACCAGCTACTAGATGGTTCGATTAGTCTTTCGCCCCTATACCCAGTTCCGACGATCGATTTGCACGTCAGAATCGCTACGGACCTCCATCAGGGTTTCCCCTGACTTCGTCCTGACCAGGCATAGTTCACCATCTTTCGGGTCCCAGCATGTACGCTCTGGGTGCGCCTCGGCTCGCGTTGAGCCATAGAGACGCCCCGGGCGTGCGGCGTCGGCACGTTGGCCGTCGCATCCGCCCTAGGCGCGCGCGAGGCGCGCCTTCACTTTCATTGCGCCTGTGGGTTTCGCTATAGTCCCAATGACTCGCGCACATGCTAGACTCCTTGGTCCGTGTTTCAAGACGGGTCCTGAAAGTACCCAAAGCTATAGCGTCGCTGACGGGCGTGTTCGTGTAAAACGGGAGTCCGTCCGAGGACACCGCCGCGAGCAGTCTCGACGGGTGGTCCAGTGTCGGCACACTGGGTCGAGCGAGCGGGCCGGGAGCTGGGGGTCCGAGCGGACGCCCAACGGGTCGCGACATCCTACTGGGGGAGAAGTGCACGCGTTCGCCACCCGTATGCGGTGGCGAGCGGTGCGGCCGGCGCCGGAGCGCCGGCCGTCGACCCGCATCGCCGCTCGTGGGCGGACGAGAGACGCGCTGAATCTCCCCTTTCGACCTTTCGGGTTTCTCAGGTTTACCCCTGAACGGTTTCACGTACTATTGAACTCTCTCTTCAAAGTTCTTTTCAACTTTCCCTCACGGTACTTGTTCGCTATCGGTCTCGTGATCATATTTAGCCTTAGATGGAGTTTACCACCCGCTTAGGGCTGCACTATCAAGCAACCCGACTCTGAGGAGAAGTCCTCCCGGCGGCCGGCGGCGATCGCAACGGGCCTGGCACCCTCTGTGGGTAAGTGGCCCCGTTCAAGAAGGACTTGGACGCGCCGCGCGACCTCGGGATGGCGAACCCTCCCAAACACCACATTTCCCGGCGACCTGTACGGCCGCGGGATTCGGTGCTGGGCTCTTCCCTGTTCGCTCGCCGCTACTAGGGGAATTCTGGTTAGTTTCTTTTCCACCGCCTATTAATATGCTTAAATTCAGCGGGTACTCTCACCTGCTCTGAGATCTAGTGTCAAATTCATATTTCTTGGACACGACGGCGGCAGCAGCGGCACGCCAACACCGACGACAACACCAAAAACACCGAACAAACAAAACAGCACACGACAGCAGCAGCAGCAGCAGCAACAGCAACAGCACGAACGACGAGACGACGACATCAACACAACTGGATGCACAGCGGCATACGCGAGACGCGTATGCGTGTGCACGCACGCGTATGTGTTGGTGTGCATGCAAGGCGCTTGTTACGTGCGTGTGTGTTGTGTGCTGCGCGCGTGTGTGTGTTTGTTGCGTGGTAATAACGGGTTGTCGTGTTTTGTGCGGCGGCGTGTGTGCCCCGTTGTGCACAGAGGAAAAATAGCAACCGCGAGACGCTTGCGAAGCGTTCGGGCCGTCGCCAGAGTGCGACGCTGCGCGACACTGCGACAACAGCACGGGGGCGCCCCGATTTTTGTGGGGGTTGCGCGCCGTGCTCGCTGCGCCCTCTCGTCGGTGTGATTATTACTTGTTGTTAACATATCGTGTCTCGTTCGTCGACGACGACACGCGACCGAGCCGGGCGACGCGCGCCACACGACCAGACGTCCCAATCCCGGGTTGTATAATACGTTATACGTCCAGGAAACGACGGTCGCGTAGGAACGCGCGAGCGCTAGCAGCGGTCGTGAGATCATTTTTGTTAATCATCACCGGAGGCTGCGAGACGACGCGACAACGCCTAAGGCGCCAACGCCGTGCGTGTGCGTGCGTGTGCGCGTGCGCGCGACACTCGTTTTTGCGACGTGACTGTTTTGAGAGGACGGGACCGATCGCTGCCGCGTCGAAACGGGCGCTCCGGTCGCGAACCTCCAGCTTCGTCCCGACGTGCCGGACACGTTTCCGACACCGGACAGTCGTGGAAATTGAATCGACCCTCAGCCAGGAGTGGTCCAGGAACAGTATCCAAGGACCGCAATGTGCGTTCGAAATGTCGATGTTCATGTGTCCTGCAGTTCACAATATGACGCGCAATGAGCAGCGTTCTTCATCGACTCACGAGCCAAGTGATCCACCGTTCAGGGTTGTATATATAAATGGAGTGCTTTCGAGGACGCGGCGGCACTGGTATGTGCGCGCGCGC
>OW052250.1:42015923-42025923 GCA_932526585.2 Philonthus cognatus | reverse complement strand
TTTATTTGTTCAAGAGAGAACTATTTCGGTCTTACAGCCTCGTGGCTGTTTTGACTAGATGTTTGGTTGGGGGTGGGTCACTTAGAGTGGCCTTTTTAATCGAATCTCAATGATGTTTTAATACGACTCTACCTTAAGGTTGAGCGTCTTTATTTCGTGCATATTGCTTTTGCCTTGCCAGATATGTTTGAGCAATAAACTCTTTTTGGGCACCTTCGCATTGCCTTATTTTATAACCTTACGGTTGATCTTCAGCTAGATCTCCCTCTATGAGGGTTTGCGCTTAGAGCGGCACATTTTACTTAGAGTATGTTAGGTACTATATTTAGTACGATTGTGTTGGGCTAGTATCTTTAGTAGTACGGATTTCGCCTTTTGCACGGTTTAATTTATTTTGTGAAAAAAGTTTAAGTACTATATTTAGTACGATTGTGCTAGGTTTGTATCTTAGGTAGTACGGATTTTTAGCATGGTCGCTTTTAAATAGTGCGGGATTTAGTACGTATATGTTGCAAATTAGCGTCTAGTTCAAGAGGACGGGAATGGTAGACCGCAAAGCGGTGTCCATTTCGCGAGCCTCCGACTTCGTCCCGCGTGCCAAGCTTTTTTGTTGACACCGGACACTTTTGGTGATTTTACGTTCGAAGTGGCACTAGGCGCCATCCATGAACCGATGGTAAATTTCTAGCGAGGATCGCTGTGCGATCATGGAGATTGTGAGGAGGTGCTTGTCACCCTTGATACCAAGTTTGACAAGACCTTTTCTCGTTTTGTTCGGTATGGCCCCTAGTGTTCCTATGACCAGAGGTATAACCTCTACCTGGTCTACCCCCAAGGTAGCTTTGAGAACCGGAGCCAAGACATTGTATTTAGTCATTTTGGAGTCGTGACCCATTCGGATACTGACTTTTGTCTCGTGGCAAACAGTTACGTCCACCACAAGCGCCTTACTCTCGTGCCGGACTAGCAGGTCCGGTTTGAGGTAGGTCTCTTTTATTTTTATCTTTGGCTCATGGGTAACGATGAAATCAAGCCCTTGCTGTGTTATTTGCTCTTCGACGAACCTCAGTATTTCGTTATGCCGGCGTATTCGGTCCATTTTTGTCGCCGAACACTTTCCCAATATATGACCCAAGGTTTCCTTTGGGTCTTTGCACTGCCGGCATTTTACTGTTTCGTTGTTTGCTGCCCCTCTGCCCCTGCTCATTGCCACCCTGTCCGCACACGTATTGCTACGCATACGAAGGGCGGTGCAGAGCCGATGCGAGGAGAGCAACGATTCGTCATAGAGCCAAGCGTTTGAGATTTTATCTCCTTTGTGGGCCCAGACGAACTGACCTTGGGAAGTTTGGTTCGACCACTTGGTCAGCTCGTTTCTGGCGAAAAGCTTTTTAACTTCCTTGATCTCATCTCTCTCAGCCGGCCAAGGGAGGCCAACACTTGCAGCCACTTTCTTGAGGCGAGCCCCAAGTCTGTTAGCTGTTGATAAGTGTTGCATGATGGGGTCGTCGTTCAAGAGGAAATTGTTTCCTGCATTTAGTGTGAGCAGGGGGATCCTATGCTCCAGTCGGGGGAAGCCGAGTCCACCATCCCTGTTTGCACAGTGAATCAAGCCATTCGCCGTACAGGACGACAAATGGTAGATTTCTTTTATCGCATTTCGCAATTCATTTGTTAGGGTTTTTAGGTGTTTGTGATTTGTTATTCTCACGCTGAGACAGTAGTCAAAGTGCGGAATTATGTGCTGGCGTATCAGCTTCCCCTTCTGGGTTGGTCTAAGAGGCAATCTGGCGACTCTCGCGAGCGTCTGTTGGAACTTGTCCTCCATGTCGCCGCAAAAGTCTTTGCTCCAGATTGCCAAGTTCAGTCCCAGGTATCGGAACTCCGACCCCGGAAGTTCCGCCGGTACTGGCTCGCCCCTGATGTTGAGGAGAGGGTCCTGCAAGTGCCAAGTTTTGTGATGGGTAACTATCCGGAAGGACGAGCATTTTGATGTTGAGATCTCCATCCCCATTGCCCCCAGATAGCGTACCACCTTGTCCAGCAAAAGCTGGGCTCCCACCGCGTCTTTGGCGGTGATCACCAAGTCATCGGCGAAGGCAAGGCTTGAAAGCCTTACCTCGCCTCCAAGGCACAGACCCCCCTCAACATCCAGATCTTCTAAGAGGGGATCCATTAAGATGTTGAATAGGAGGGGCGAAAGCGGGTCGCCCTGCTTCACCCCTCTGTCAATGTTCATCTCGACTAGGTTTCCCCCAAATCTGATCTGGGTCACTACTCCTTCGTAAGATCTTCGCACAAGCCTTGCGACGTGTGCAGGAAGGCCCTTACGTTGGAGTATTGCTTCGAGTACCCAGTGTGGTACTGTGTCGAAGGCTTTTCTGACGTCAACAACCACGCCGACCATACCCCTGTTTTTCTTGGCATAGTGGACTGCCTCGCTAAGGATCTGGATGTTTTGGAAACAACCCATCTCCCCAACGACGAAGCCCTTCTGCCTCGGGTGGAATTTAACCCTGGATCGCATTTTTTGGTCAACAATTCCCCAGAAGTATCTACTTAGGAGGGCGCTGATCGTCAAAGGTCGAAAATCAGACGCCCCCTTCGGAGTGATGCCATTTTTCGGTATCAAAGTAGTTGAACATCTGTACCATTTGCTGGGGAATCTACCTGTTGCCATGATTAGGTTGAAGACGAGGAGCATGTTGGCGCAGTTGTTTTTGCCAATTGTGTTTAGTTTAGTAATTTGGTCCAACCCAGAGGCCGAGTTATTCTTGGTCCTTTTAATTCTGGATTGGACATCTTGGAGAGTTATTTGTGACAATACCTCTTCCAAAGGTAAAGCGCTGTCCTTATTTCTACCGAGTGCTTCAATCATGTCAGTGTTTGGGGTAGACGGTTGTCCCCATAATAACTTGTAGAGGTCTCTGACTTCCTCTACATTTAGCTTAGTGCTTTTTGGGTTTAGCCAATCGCCGCCAGTTCTACAATGTTCGGCTAGGATTTGAGGCTTGTCTTTGAATAGATTTTGCGCACGGGAGTATCTGTACTTTCTCCGTGATGCCCTTTTGCTATTAGAGCATTTCTTGGGTCTGGGACCCTTACTTCTTGGCCTGGGCTGTTCAGGCTTCATTTCACTGATCATGATATCATAAAGGTGATCGATGTACAAGGACATCGATCCGCCTTCTTCGGCTTCCATTCGGACAGCGCTTTTCAGAATTTCGGTCACTGGGTGGGCTTCTTGATTCAGTCCGGAGACTTCTTCCAAGGCCCGATCCAGAACAAGACGACGCCATACCACATATTCCGGGGTCTCGCTCTGGACTCCTGTTACCTCAATTCTGGGCAGTTGCGCATCGGGATGTGGCCCGACAGTCTCTTTCACAACTGTTTTGGGGACAGTCTTTGTTATTCGACTTCGGTAGGTTTTTGAGCATCGCTTCCCCCTAATTTGCGTTGCTGTCAAACCTTCCCCTAATTCCACCGCCATACGTTTGTTGATCGTGGGATCCCCTTTGTATTTTGTTTCCATTTGCACCATACGCTCGACAATTGCCTCAGAAAATATGTAACTCGACCGTCCCGGTCCGACCCTGATTAATGAGGCCCGACCGAGATTTCGTATTATCGGGTCACATGATTTTTCATGTAAGGACAACCCTCTTTTAGATTTGAAGCTTTTAGTACATTTACAACATACCCAATTATGGATAGTTGTTGTTAGGGGTTCGGGGTTGTCCTCCCGTGGGCACTTGGGCGTATGGCATAGAGCTGCGTGCTTCTTTGCGAATTGCTTGGTACACCATTTGCAACCAAATGTGACATCAGCCATCAGATGGTGCGTCTGAATGTGTTTCAGCTCATCGTTTAGAGACAGCGCTCCATAATTTCCCCTGGCTGCGAGGAGACACTCGCTGCAGGATCTCATTTCAAAGGGTAACAGCAGGTGGAATTTTTCAACTGTCTTGGGCCTTTTGGGTCCCGACGGTTGGCCCCCATCACGCACGTTTGTTGGATGGGGGGCTTTCCTTTTGTGTTTGCCTCCTTGGAGGCCTTTCGTGGTATCTGATAGCGTTCGGTTGTTGTGGTTAAGACAGATAGGCATGCATCCGAGGCTCTTTTTATTTGTACTTAACATTTTTATTTTTGGTTTTTGGTAAGCCCTTTTGAAAAGGTAGGCTTGGGTTCGAAGAACACCTTGCTCACCGTTTAGGGTCTCTGACCTCCTAAACGGATCGTATTCGTTTCCGTGGAGTCAACCAGTTTATAAGAAGGCGTAGGATTCTAGCCGCCACCTCGATCAGGGGAGTACCTCGAATTGGGTGTCTCCTATCCGAGGTCGTGCGGCTAGTCCCGTCCTTTCCCCCTTTCGGTTTTAATTCGAAAGGGTCTTGTGGGCTGAACGCCCTTTTACCCACTCACTTGTGACTCGCCCACGTTTAGCGAGTTAGTGTTTACAGTGGGTCAGCCTTATTACCCTCGCCGGGCGGTGTAACCGAGCTTAAGTAGTAAGACTAATCATTTAACCTTCCGTTTTCGAAAGGGTTGTTTTCGACCGTCTGAACTTAGTTCCATCGAGTAATCAATGGTTAACAGCTCCACCACGTGAAGGTGTCCAGTCCGACCTACCCCGGAGTTTAGCTGTTGCATGACTCCTAGGCTGTGCTATGCTAGTAACTGCTTGTTCCCCAGTACGAACACACATGGTTTTCCACAGTTTGCGGCGCACTTCGGACCCCTATCGTGCTAGATCGATAGAGGGGAGCAACGACCACCCTGAGAGAAGCCCAAGCCACTAATACGATGACAAAGCTTATCAACAGGGAATAGAGTACCCTCAAAAGGAGCCCAAGCCACTAATACGATGACAAAGCATACCTTAAGAGAGTCATAGTTACTCCCGCCGTTTACCCGCGCTTGCTTAAATTTCTTCACGTTGACATTCAGAGCACTGGGCAGAAATCACATTGCGTCAACACCCGCTGGGGCCATCGCAATGCTTTGTTTTAATTAGACAGTCGGATTCCCCAAGTCCGTGCCAGTTCTGAGCTGACCGTTAAATGGCGGCCGAAGAGGACTCCGGCCTGGACGACGCGCGCGCACGACACGGCGGTTTTGACGCCACCGAGCGCGCGCGGCGCCGCCGCTGCGACCGGGCCTCGCAGCAAGGAAGTTCCGCGGGAGGCCAAGGCACGGGACCGAGCTCGGATCGGCGACACGCCGGAGCGCGCGCTTCTCCTCGCCCAGGCCCGGCACGTCAGCCAGGACCCGCTTCCCGACCAAGCCCGACACGCCCCGATCCTCAGAGCCAATCCTTATCCCGAAGTTACGGATCTAATTTGCCGACTTCCCTTACCTACATTAGTCTATCGACTAGAGGCTGTTCACCTTGGAGACCTGCTGCGGATATGGGTACGACCCGGCAGGACACTCGACGTGGCCCTCCCCTGGATTTTCAAGGTCCGAGGGGATGATCCGGACACCGCAGCAATTGCGGTGCTCTTCGCGTTCCAAACCATATCTCCCTGCTAGAGGATTCCATGGAACTCGAACGCTCATGCAGAAAAGAAAACTCTTCCCGGATCTCCCGACGGCGTCTCCAGGTCATTTTGGGTTGCCCCGACGAACACTCTTTCGAGGGCCCGACTCATTAACGGTTCCGCTGCCGGGTTCCGGAATAGGAACCGGATTCCCTTTCGCCCGTCGGGTGTGATACACCACAATTTTTTTATTATTGTGCGGACATAGAGACACACGACTGCACGCAACACACCACCACCACCACACCATGCTACGCACACTCGAGAGATGAGACACATTCATTTGCATTTGCATTTAATATACAACACATATAATATATATTCGTTTTTCGCTCTCGTTTTCGTGCGTGTGCGCGGGTGTGGGGCGCGCGTGCGCGCGTGCGTGTGTGCCTTTTTGTGTTTTGTAATATAAAATAATTAATACACACCAACATCGACATCGGCTTTTGCCTAGGGCTTAGGATCGACTGACTCGTGTGCAACGGCTGTTCACACGAAACCCTTCTCCACATCAGTCCTCCAGGGCCTCGCTAGAGTATTTGCTACTACCACCAAGATCTGCACCGACGGCGGCTCCAGACGGGCCCACGCCCAGTCCTTCTGCGCGCACCGCCGCGACCCTCCTACTCGTCAGGGCTTCATGGCAGGCGACGCGGCGCCGAAACGCCGCGCCCCGGACCGCACATGCCGCTGACGGTCGAGTATAAGCATAACGCTTCAGCGCCTTCCATTTTCAGGGCTAGTAACTTCGGCAGGTGAGTTGTTACACACTCCTTAGCGGATTCCGACTTCCATGGCCACCGACCTGCTGTCCTAAGTTACCAACGCCTTTCATGGTACCCATTAAGCGTTAATTTGGGCGCTTTAACTCGACGTTTGGTTCATCCCACAGCGCCAGTTCTGCTTACCAAAAGTGGCCCACTTGGCACCCTGGATCCGTCATATAATAACATATATTTGTCTCTCGGCTTCATCGTTCGAGCAAGCCGGAGATCTCACCCATTTAAAGTTTGAGAATAGGTTGAGGTCGTTTCGACCCCAATGCCTCTAATCATTCGCTTTACCGGATGAGACTCGCTCATACCGGGTGCCAGCTATCCTGAGGGAAACTTCGGAGGGAACCAGCTACTAGATGGTTCGATTAGTCTTTCGCCCCTATACCCAGTTCCGACGATCGATTTGCACGTCAGAATCGCTACGGACCTCCATCAGGGTTTCCCCTGACTTCGTCCTGACCAGGCATAGTTCACCATCTTTCGGGTCCCAGCATGTACGCTCTGGGTGCGCCTCGGCTCGCGTTGAGCCATAGAGACGCCCCGGGCGTGCGGCGTCGGCACGTTGGCCGTCGCATCCGCCCTAGGCGCGCGCGAGGCGCGCCTTCACTTTCATTGCGCCTGTGGGTTTCGCTATAGTCCCAATGACTCGCGCACATGCTAGACTCCTTGGTCCGTGTTTCAAGACGGGTCCTGAAAGTACCCAAAGCTATAGCGTCGCTGACGGGCGTGTTCGTGTAAAACGGGAGTCCGTCCGAGGACACCGCCGCGAGCAGTCTCGACGGGTGGTCCGGTGTCGGCACACTGGGTCCGAGGCAGCCGGATTTGCCGCGAGCACTTGCGACGGGCCGGACGCGAACCAGAGGTTCGCGGCCCCGCGCCACTGTCATACCGTCGAGCGAGCGGGCCGGGAGCCGGGGGTCCGAGCGGACGCCCGCGAGGGCGCCGCGCGGTCTGCCCCGCCGGTCCTTAGGCCCGCGCCCAACGGGTCGCGACGTCCTACTGGGGGAGAAGTGCACGCGTTCGCCACCCGTATGCGGCGGCGAGCGGTGCGGCCGGCGCCGGAGCGCCGGCCGTCGACCCGCATCGCCGCTCGCGGGCGGACGAGAGACGCGCTGAATCTCCCCTTTCGACCTTTCGGGTTTCTCAGGTTTACCCCTGAACGGTTTCACGTACTATTGAACTCTCTCTTCAAAGTTCTTTTCAACTTTCCCTCACGGTACTTGTTCGCTATCGGTCTCGTGATCATATTTAGCCTTAGATGGAGTTTACCACCCGCTTAGGGCTGCACTATCAAGCAACCCGACTCTGAGGAGAAGTCCTCCCGGCGGCCGGCGGCGATCGCAACGGGCCTGGCACCCTCTGTGGGTAAGTGGCCCCGTTCAAGAAGGACTTGGACGCGCCGCGCGACCTCGGGATGGCGGACCCTCCCAAACACCACATTTCCCGGCGACCTGTACGGCCGCGGGATTCGGTGCTGGGCTCTTCCCTGTTCGCTCGCCGCTACTAGGGGAATCCTGGTTAGTTTCTTTTCCACCGCCTATTAATATGCTTAAATTCAGCGGGTACTCTCACCTGCTCTGAGGTCTAGTGTCAAATTCATATTTCTTGGACACGACGGCGGCAGCAGCGGCACGCCAACACCGACGACAACACCAAAAACACCGAACAAACAAAACAGCACACGACAGCAGCAGCAGCAGCAGCAGCAGCAACAGCACGAACGACGAGACGACGACATCAACACAACTGGATGCACAGCGGCATACGCGAGACGCGTATGCGTGTGCACGCACGCGTATGTGTTGGTGTGCATGCAAGGCGCTTGTTACGTGCGTGTGTGTTGTGTGCTGCGCGCGTGTGTGTGTTTGTTGCGTGGTAATAACGGGTTGTCGTGTTTTGTGCGGCGGCGTGTGTGCCCCGTTGTGCACAGAGGAAAAATAGCAACCGCGAGACGCTT
The DNA here is from genome assembly GCA_932526585.2 of Philonthus cognatus. Lineage (NCBI taxonomy): Eukaryota > Metazoa > Arthropoda > Insecta > Coleoptera > Staphylinidae > Philonthus > Philonthus cognatus. The sequence goes on along the minus strand of OW052250.1, from coordinate 42,017,647 downwards.
GCGAAGCGTTCGGGCCGTCGCCAGAGTGCGACGCTGCGCGACACTGCGACAACAGCACGGGGGCGCCCCGATTTTTGTGGGGGTTGCGCGCCGTGCTCGCTGCGCCCTCTCGTCGGTGTGATTATTACTTGTTGTTAACATATCGTGTCTCGTTCGTCGACGACGACACGCGACCGAGCCGGGCGACGCGCGCCACACGACCAGACGTCCCAATCCCGGGTTGTATAATACGTTATACGTCCAGGAAACGACGGTCGCGTAGGAACGCGCGAGCGCTAGCAGCGGTCGTGAGATCATTTTTGTTAATCATCACCGGAGGCTGCGAGACGACGCGACAACGCCTAAGGCGCCAACGCCGTGCGTGTGCGTGCGTGTGCGCGTGCGCGCGACACTCGTTTTTGCGACGTGACTGTTTTGAGAGGACGGGACCGATCGCTGCCGCGTCGAAACGGGCGCTCCGGTCGCGAACCTCCAGCTTCGTCCCGACGTGCCGGACACGTTTCCGACACCGGACAGTCGTGGAAATTGAATCGACCCTCAGCCAGGAGTGGTCCAGGAACAGTATCCAAGGACCGCAATGTGCGTTCGAAATGTCGATGTTCATGTGTCCTGCAGTTCACAATATGACGCGCAATTAGCAGCGTTCTTCATCGACTCACGAGCCAAGTGATCCACCGTTCAGGGTTGTATATATAAATGGAGTGCTTTCGAGGACGCGGCGGCACTGGTATGTGCGCGCGCGCTTCCCGCGACTCTTGGGTGCCTCGCCGTGCACCAGAACTCACAAGTAGTGTGGTGTCTGGTCTCTGGTTGGTATCTCTGCACGACGAGCGACGACAACAACACAACGACAACAGACGTATTCATAATACTTTTTCTTGTTGTGTGTGAAGAATGCTGCGCCGTCGCCGTGCAGGTGTTTGTGCTTTTCAGTTCTCGTGTTTGTTGTGCTTGAAATATTGGTCATGTCAGATTGTCGCCGTTGTCGTTTACCTCGCGGCAACAACAACGAAAGGACAACACATGTTGTGCTTTCCTTTGTGGCTTGTGTGCGCGTGCAGCGGAGAGCGATCGCTCGCGAGTTGGCCGGACCGCCAACGGCTGACCGTGTTCGGTTCGGCCCGGGCGTGTTACTTTCAATACCCCTTGCGCGGAGCGCGCGATGCGCGTCCACGCTTTTTCCGGGGTGCCCAGCGCCGGCGTCCGCCATAAAGGCGCGCGCGTTTTCACCGCTCTCCCATTCGTGCCGTACGCGACACACGCGGCGACACAAGTTTGGTGTGTTTTGTGCAAAGCGTGCAAAAAGTTTGCAAGTGCGTTTTGCGTCCCTAATACGAGGACGTGGCATTTGGCTACCTTGTGCGACGTTTTCTTCTCGCACGAGTATCGGTCGGCCGGTCGGACGCGTGCGGTACACACACAACATCTCACCGGCGGCCTTTTCAGCTTGACGGACATTTATTTGTGGCGCGCGCCTTGTGGCTTCGCATTGTCACATTCACATTTTCTTTTTTGTTTTATTTTTGTGGTTCGGTCGGCGGTTCGGTCGGATGCGTGCGTGTGCACACGTCTCACCGACGCCGCCGCGCCTTTTTCATCATTTTCGAAAAACGTATGGATTTTATTCGTGTGTGTGCGTGCGTGCGTGCGTGCGTGCTTGACGACGACGACGACGACAACAACAACAACGTTAATGATCCTTCCGCAGGTTCACCTACGGAAAC
>OW052250.1:42005923-42013423 GCA_932526585.2 Philonthus cognatus | reverse complement strand
TGTGTTTTTTATTTTAGTGAGACCACCAGGGGCTTCAACATACCACATCATCGTTCGCTAGATTGGAATCGTCTTGGCCGCGGACGCTAGGTCGCGACGTCTGACGCATTCGCTGTAAGTCTAGTCTCGCTCGGAACGAAGTGAGTTTTCGCAATTTTTGGTTTTCACGGCGCCGTTGCCGGCGCCGCTACTGGATTTAAGGCACGCTACGTTGGCGCGCCGACGGCATATGGGCAGCAAGCGTAAAACGCTTGGACTGGTCCCGCCTGTCATGCTGTGGGGACGAGTCGTACGCACACACCACGTTGTGTGGGCGGGCGCGGCCCTCGTCAGGCCGGAGCGGGTTTTTGTGTTTGTAGTAAATATAGTAAGAAGCGGCGGCGTTCGAGAGAGAGTTTGTGGTCGTCTCGGAACGCCGCTGGGCTGTTGTGGTGTTCGGGGAGAGGGAAGTTTTGTGCTGAGGCGTTCGAGGAGTGCACAGCACAGCACTGCCGGGCGTTCGAGGGAGGGCGGCGGGCGGCGTTCGTGAGTTTCGTGGTTTTGCGCCGTTGTGCTTGTGCACGCATTATTTTATAATATTTCATTGTGTGTGCCGCCGCCACACCCCCCAAATAACAACAGCGACCGGTCGGCGGCGCGCTCATTTGCATCGCATCGTAAATAAATGCACTTTCGCCTTTTCGCCGTTTTTCGACCGGTCGACTGGTACCCCCATATAGGCGTTTGAGCACTATTCCTACCGGACAACGGAACGAAAATGTACCCGAATCGACGTGATCGACGTTTGGACGGAGAACCGGGCCTCCGACGACATACCGTCCCGATGGTTTCCTGTTGGGCTCGCGAACGCGCCTCTACAGCTGCTGCCAGAAAAAAAAAAAAAAACGACAATTTTTCGTTTTCTCGACTTCGGCAAAATCGACCGGCCGGCCAACGGAGGTAGCGCGCATCGACGTGCTCTCCGTTGGCCGGCCGGTCGATTTTCGAGCACGTCGATGCGCGCCACCTCCGTTGGCCGGCCTGTCGGTTTCCGAGTGGCGTCACTAAATGCTGGACTAGACGTTCCGCCACCTTAAGAGAGTCCCGGTTACTCCCTCTTATTACCCGCGCTTCTAATTATTATTGGTAGTATTTTTTTCTCCGTTGGCCGGCCGGTCGATTTTCGAGCACGTCGATGCGCGCCACCTCCGTTGGCCGGCCGGTCGGTTTCCGAGTGGTGGTAAATAATGCTGACGAGACGTTCCGCCACCATAAGAGACTCCCGGTTACTCCCTCTGATTACCCGCGCTTCTTATCATTATTATTATTGGTTTTTTGTTTCCTCCGTTGGCCGGCCGGTCGATTTTCGAGCACGTCGACGCGCGCGTCACCTCCGTTGACCGGCCGGTCGGTTTCGGTTTTTTTTTGCTCCGTTGGCCGGCCGGTCTATTTTCGAGCGCGTCGATGCGCGCCCCCTCCGTTGGCCGGCCGGTCGGTTTCCGAGTGGTGGTCACTAATTGCTGACTAGACGTTCCGCCACCATAAGAGAGTCCCGGTTACTCCCTCCTATTACCCGCGCCTCTTATTATTATTATTATTATTATTTGTTTTATTATTATGTTTTTTTTGCTCCGTTGGCCGGCCGGCCGGCCGGTCGATTTTGTCGGTTCGCTATCGGTCTCGTGATCATATTTAGCCTTAGATGGAGTTTACCACCCGCTTAGGGCTGCACTATCAAGCAACCCGACTCTGAGGAGAAGTCCTCCCGGCGGCCGGCGGCGATCGCAACGGGCCTGGCACCCTCTGTGGGTAAGTGGCCCCGTTCAAGAAGGACTTGGACGCGCCGCGCGACCTCGGGATGGCGGACCCTCCCAAACACCACATTTCCCGGCGACCTGTACGGCCGCGGGATTCGGTGCTGGGCTCTTCCCTGTTCGCTCGCCGCTACTAGGGGAATCCTGGTTAGTTTCTTTTCCACCGCCTATTAATATGCTTAAATTCAGCGGGTACTCTCACCTGCTCTGAGGTCTAGTGTCAAATTCATATTTCTTGGACACGACGGCGGCAGCAGCGGCACGCCAACACCGACGACAACACCAAAAACACCGAACAAACAAAACAGCACACGACAGCAGCAGCAGCAGCAGCAGCAGCAACAGCACGAACGACGAGACGACGACATCAACACAACTGGATGCACAGCGGCATACGCGAGACGCGTATGCGTGTGCACGCACGCGTATGTGTTGGTGTGCATGCAAGGCGCTTGTTACGTGCGTGTGTGTTGTGTGCTGCGCGCGTGTGTGTGTTTGTTGCGTGGTAATAACGGGTTGTCGTGTTTTGTGCGGCGGCGTGTGTGCCCCGTTGTGCACAGAGGAAAAATAGCAACCGCGAGACGCTTGCGAAGCGTTCGGGCCGTCGCCAGAGTGCGACGCTGCGCGACACTGCGACAACAGCACGGGGGCGCCCCGATTTTTGTGGGGGTTGCGCGCCGTGCTCGCTGCGCCCTCTCGTCGGTGTGATTATTACTTGTTGTTAACATATCGTGTCTCGTTCGTCGACGACGACACGCGACCGAGCCGGGCGACGCGCGCCACACGACCAGACGTCCCAATCCCGGGTTGTATAATACGTTATACGTCCAGGAAACGACGGTCGCGTAGGAACGCGCGAGCGCTAGCAGCGGTCGTGAGATCATTTTTGTTAATCATCACCGGAGGCTGCGAGACGACGCGACAACGCCTAAGGCGCCAACGCCGTGCGTGTGCGTGCGTGTGCGCGTGCGCGCGACACTCGTTTTTGCGACGTGACTGTTTTGAGAGGACGGGACCGATCGCTGCCGCGTCGAAACGGGCGCTCCGGTCGCGAACCTCCAGCTTCGTCCCGACGTGCCGGACACGTTTCCGACACCGGACAGTCGTGGAAATTGAATCGACCCTCAGCCAGGAGTGGTCCAGGAACAGTATCCAAGGACCGCAATGTGCGTTCGAAATGTCGATGTTCATGTGTCCTGCAGTTCACAATATGACGCGCAATTAGCAGCGTTCTTCATCGACTCACGAGCCAAGTGATCCACCGTTCAGGGTTGTATATATAAATGGAGTGCTTTCGAGGACGCGGCGGCACTGGTATGTGCGCGCGCGCTTCCCGCGACTCTTGGGTGCCTCGCCGTGCACCAGAACTCACAAGTAGTGTGGTGTCTGGTCTCTGGTTGGTATCTCTGCACGACGAGCGACGACAACAACACAACGACAACAGACGTATTCATAATACTTTTTCTTGTTGTGTGTGAAGAATGCTGCGCCGTCGCCGTGCAGGTGTTTGTGCTTTTCAGTTCTCGTGTTTGTTGTGCTTGAAATATTGGTCATGTCAGATTGTCGCCGTTGTCGTTTACCTCGCGGCAACAACAACGAACGGACAACACATGTTGTGCTTTCCTTTGTGGCTTGTGTGCGCGTGCAGCGGAGAGCGATCGCTCGCGAGTTGGCCGGACCGCCAACGGCTGACCGTGTTCGGTTCGGCCCGGGCGTGTTACTTTCAATACCCCTTGCGCGGAGCGCGCGATGCGCGTCCACGCTTTTTCCGGGGTGCCCAGCGCCGGCGTCCGCCATAAAGGCGCGCGCGTTTTCACCGCTCTCCCATTCGTGCCGTACGCGACACACGCGGCGACACAAGTTTGGTGTGTTTTGTGCAAAGCGTGCAAAAAGTTTGCAAGTGCGTTTTGCGTCCCTAATACGAGGACGTGGCATTTGGCTACCTTGTGCGACGTTTTCTTCTCGCACGAGTATCGGTCGGCCGGTCGGACGCGTGCGGTACACACACAACATCTCACCGGCGGCCTTTTCAGCTTGACGGACATTTATTTGTGGCGCGCGCCTTGTGGCTTCGCATTGTCACATTCACATTTTCTTTTTTGTTTTATTTTTGTGGTTCGGTCGGCGGTTCGGTCGGATGCGTGCGTGTGCACACGTCTCACCGACGCCGCCGCGCCTTTTTCATCATTTTCGAAAAACGTATGGATTTTATTCGTGTGTGTGCGTGCGTGCGTGCGTGCGTGCTTGACGACGACGACGACGACAACAACAACAACGTTAATGATCCTTCCGCAGGTTCACCTACGGAAACCTTGTTACGACTTTTACTTCCTCTAAATGATCAAGTTTGGTCATCTTCCCAGCAAGGGGTCCGAAGACCTCACTAAATCATTCAATCGGTAGTAGCGACGGGCGGTGTGTACAAAGGGCAGGGACGTAATCAACGCGAGCTGATGACTCGCGCTTACTGGGAATTCCTCGTTCATGGGTAACAATTGCAAGCCCCAATCCCTAGCACGAAGGAGGTTCAGCGGGTTACCCGGGCCTTTCGGCCAGGGAGGACACGCTGATTCCTTCAGTGTAGCGCGCGTGCGGCCCAGAACATCTAAGGGCATCACAGACCTGTTATTGCTCAATCTCGTGCGGCTAGAAGCCACTTGTCCCTCTAAGAAGAATTGATTGTACGCCGGCAGTAAAAATCGCGCGCGACGACGGGCGCGAGGCCCGCGGCGCCGGCGGACCTTTGAGATGCCGTAAGTGCGTCTAGTTATCAGGTCAGAGTCTCGTCCGTTATCGGAATTAACCTGACAAATCGCTCCACCGACTAAGAACGGCCATGCACCACCACCCACTGAATCAAGAAAGAGCTCTCAATCTGTCAATCCTTCCAGTGTCTGGGCCTGGTGAGGTTCCCCGTGTTGAGTCAAATTAAGCCGCAGGCTCCACTCCTGGTGGTGCTCTTCCGTCAATTCCTTTAAGTTTCAGCTTTGCAACCATACTTCCCCCGGAACCCAAAAGCTTTGGTTTCCCGGAAGCTGCCCGCCGAGTCATCAGAGGGACGTCGGCGGATCGCTAGCTGGCATAGTTTATGGTTAGAACTAGGGCGGTATCTGATCGCCTTCGAACCTCTAACTTTCGTTCTTGATCAATGAAAGCGTTTTTGGCAAATGCTTTCGCTTTAGTCCGTCTTGCGACGATCCAAGAATTTCACCTCTAACGTCGCAATACGAATGCCCCCATCCGTTCCTATTAATCATTACCTCGGGGTTCCGAAAACCAACAAAATAGAACCGAGGTCCTATTCCATTATTCCATATACACAGTATTCAGGCAAAGTTTTAGCCTGCTTTAAGCACTCTAATTTGTTCAAAAGTAATCGTGCCGGCCCACCTCGACACTCAGTGAAGAGCACCGCGATGGGATTTCAAGTTGAGCCGCCCCCTCGCGAGGGCCGACGCTCACCGGCAGGACGTCCCGCGGGCACGCCAGTTGAACACCGCGAGCGATGAACCGGCGGCGCGGGACACAGATTCGACTACGAGCTTTTTAACCGCAACAACTTTAATATACGCTATTGGAGCTGGAGTTACCGCGGCTGCTGGCACCAGACTTGCCCTCCAATTGATCCTTGTTAAAGGATTTAAAGTGTACTCATTCCGATTACGGGGCCTCGGATGAGTCCCGTATCGTTATTTTTCGCCACTACCTCCCCGTGCCGGGAGTGGGTAATTTGCGCGCCTGCTGCCTTCCTTGGATGTGGTAGCCGTTTCTCAGGCTCCCTCTCCGGAATCGAACCCTGATTCCCCGTTACCCGTTACAACCATGGTAGGCGCAGAACCTACCATCGACAGTTGATAAGGCAGACATTTGAAAGATACGTCGCCGGTGCTTGACCGTGCGCGATCAGCTAAGTTATTCAGATTCACCAAGGTGTACGACACACGACCGAGTCTCGCGACCCGGCGCGGCCGATTGGTTTTGTTCTAATAAAAGCACCCCTTCCGTCTCCGGTCGGGGCTCTGTTTGCATGTATTAGCTCTAGAATTACCACAGGTATCCAAGTGGAAAGTGGTAAGATCTAAGGAACCATAACTGATTTAATGAGCCTTTCGCGGTTTCACCTTAATTTGGCTTGTACTGAGACATGCATGGCTTAATCTTTGCGACAAGCATATGACTACTGGCAGGATCAACCAGGGAGCTGTACTTTTGTGTAACAACACGACAACGCGCGTGCGCGTGCGTGCTTGTTGACACCAGCAAAGTTTCATAAGTGTGGCGGGTACCGGTCGAGTACCCGTGTCTCTGCGGCGGCGAGAAAGGGATGCAGAGCATTTCTAATCTCTGGTCGGGGCGACGACGGGGCCACGTCGAGAGCGCGCGCCCGGCTTTTCGTACACTACTACTAGGCCGGAGAAAGGCGCGGTCCCTGACGCAGCGCCCGCTGCTCTGTGTGTCGCACCGACTCGTTCAGATTTTTGGATTTTTGTGTTTCGCTCTCCCTCTCTCTGCCGTGTGTTGTGCAGACCCACGACTTGGTTTTGATTTGTGCGCGCGGCTCCGTCCACATCAGCAGAGGGAGCGCGCGCGCGCTTTTGTGCAAATTTTTGTCGTTTCTGTTTGTTTGTGTGTGTTTGTTTCGGTTGCGCCTCTGATCATGTAATACATAACCACGCGGGGCGGTTTATATAAAACAGTCAGGGGCCTGGCCGGCTTGTGTTTGTTTTTTCATTATATATTGGTTTGTGTTCGTACAACAGAACTGGGTGGGGGGTTAAGGAATATTTCACCTCGCCCCGCCCCCCGCCGTCTGTGTTTTTTATTTTAGTGAGACCACCAGGGGCTTCAACATACCACATCATCGTTCGCTAGATTGGAATCGTCTTGGCCGCGGACGCTAGGTCGCGACGTCTGACGCATTCGCTGTAAGTCTAGTCTCGCTCGGAACGAAGTGAGTTTTCGCAATTTTTGGTTTTCACGGCGCCGTTGCCGGCGCCGCTACTGGATTTAAGGCACGCTACGTTGGCGCGCCGACGGCATATGGGCAGCAAGCGTAAAACGCTTGGACTGGTCCCGCCTGTCATGCTGTGGGGACGAGTCGTACGCACACACCACGTTGTGTGGGCGGGCGCGGCCCTCGTCAGGCCGGAGCGGGTTTTTGTGTTTGTAGTAAATATAGTAAGAAGCGGCGGCGTTCGAGAGAGAGTTTGTGGTCGTCTCGGAACGCCGCTGGGCTGTTGTGGTGTTCGGGGAGAGGGAAGTTTTGTGCTGAGGCGTTCGAGGAGTGCACAGCACAGCACTGCCGGGCGTTCGAGGGAGGGCGGCGGGCGGCGTTCGTGAGTTTCGTGGTTTTGCGCCGTTGTGCTTGTGCACGCATTATTTTATAATATTTCATTGTGTGTGCCGCCGCCACACCCCCCAAATAACAACAGCGACCGGTCGGCGGCGCGCTCATTTGCATCGCATCGTAAATAAATGCACTTTCGCCTTTTCGCCGTTTTTCGACCGGTCGACTGGTACCCCCATATAGGCGTTTGAGCACTATTCCTACCGGACAACGGAACGAAAATGTACCCGAATCGACGTGATCGACGTTTGGACGGAGAACCGGGCCTCCGACGACATACCGTCCCGATGGTTTCCTGTTGGGCTCGCGAACGCGCCTCTACAGCTGCTGCCAGAAAAAAAAAAAACGACAATTTTTCGT
>OW052250.1:41993423-42000923 GCA_932526585.2 Philonthus cognatus | reverse complement strand
TGGAAGTGGTATATTAGACGGGGGATCAGGTACTTTTGCAGGAGGGTCATTTTCTGAGGGGGCTTAAGGGGGGCTCGGGCTAGGGCGGGAAGCCATCGCGTGATGTTAAAAAGCGATGGCTTCCTTGTACCTGTCGCGCTGAGCTCGTGGCCCAGATACTTAAGGGCATCTAGGTCGCACGTTATGGGGATCATTTTCCCCCTCAGCGTGAAACATGGCCTTGATCTAGGCACGCTCTTGCCCCGGTACACCCCGGCCGAGATAGATTGGCATTTTGCCGGGTTGAGCTCCATGCCCCGCTTGCTCAGAAAGCTCTGAGCCATGTTTATAAGCGGGGGCATGTCTGCGTCATGGTCGCTGAGGAGGACTAAGTCGTCCGCATAGGCCATGACGGGGCATCGGGGTATTTGGGGGGCGAGCGTGCCGCCATATGGGGAGTCGCGAGCCTCCGCCAGCAGCTCGTCGACCACGAGGTTAAAAAGAAAGGGGCTTAGAGGGTCCCCCTGCTTAACCCCGCGGCGGATGTTGATGGGCTCGGTGGTGACCGGGCCGCACTTGATGTGGGTGTGGCTGCCGGTGAGGGAGTCCATTATGTACCTGCAAGTTGGAGCGTTGATCCGCGCCCGTCTAAGCGCCCGTGCCACCGAATAGTGCGACACGGTGTCGAAGGCCTTACGGACGTCGAGTGCGACGACGTTGTAGGACTTTCCCAAGGCGATTCTAGTTCTGATGTAAAGATGGACTAGCGTGCTGTTGATGATGGTTCCATCTGTGGGGGTGAAGCCCTGCTGAGCGGGGTCCAGGGTCACGGACTTAGTGAGCCTGGCCAAAAGAATTCGGTGGAATAGCCTCTGTGAGGCAGAGGCTATCGTAATGGGGCGCCAGTTGGACGGGTTGAGGCGATCCCCGTCCTTGGGAAGGAGGATGGTCCTTGTCCTCTTCCACGACAGTGGGGAGGCACCACGCAGCAGGATGGTATTGAATAATGCGGCCAGGTGTTTGTGACAGGCGGACCGCACGGCCCTTACGGTGACGCCGTCCGGGCCGGGAGCTGCGGCACGCCACCCGGCGCATGCTGCTTTAACCTCAGCCGCTTCGATTAATTGAAAGTCGTCTGCTGGTGGGGTCTCGTCCGCGGGAAGAGGTTCGTCGTCGGGGGGTGAGTCGGACTCGAATATGCCCCTGTACAAGGCATCAATGTCCTGGAGAGATGGGTGGGAGTCGGGCTCGTGGAGTGGTTTACCGGTGGAAATGCGGTCAAGGAGCCCTTTAGGGTCCTTCAGGAACAGGTCCTGCGCCTTCTTGAAGTTGGCGGACCTAGAGCCCCTGTTAGATGTTGGCCCTGTAGGGGCAGTAGGGGGGGTGGGCGGGCGCCTGGGCCCGTCCTTCGGGGGCTGTCTCCTCCGAGGAGGGGGGAGTAAGGCCGTTAAGGCAGTGTCCAACAGCACCGGAAGGTCAGTGGTTTGGGCCAGAAGGGCATGGGTTATAGCCCGCATATAGCGGGGATTCGAACCGGCGAGCTGGATCGAGATGGCCGTCGACGGGAGGGGGTAGCCCCTGAGGGGGGATTTGGGGGACCTCTGGTCGAGGGGGTCGGGGAGGCAGAGGGCATCGGGGAAACTAAGACACAGTCACTTACCCGGTCTACTGGGTCCTGTGCCGCCGTCCGCTGATGTGAGGCCTCGCCGCTCGGTCGATGCGGCGGCGAACTCCGCGCTCGCTTTTGGGGTTGTGAGGGTGAGGAGGGAGATCGCAGTCCACGAGGCCTCTTCCTCCACGCGCTGTGTCCTGGGGCGTTCTCCTGGGGGTGCGGTATCGTCCTGGGTGTTGAGGGGGGTGAGCAGGGTCTTGGCGGTGTAGAAGCAAGGGATGGAGCCGGTGTCGTGGCAGAGGAGGTACCTGGGGGGGCCGTGGCGCCGGGGAGGGCGCAAGGCAGTGTGGCCATTGGGGTGGCTGCAAAAAATGCTTTTGCCTTGGCCTTGACTGCCTCCTTGGCCTCCTTGAGGTAATCTCCATACCGCTTGCTTTCTCTTCTATGACGGACCTGGTGCTCGCTGAGGCCCGTCGCCTCCTGCATGGCTTTGAAGAATTTGCCCCCGGGCTTACTGGATGCTTCTATGTTAGCTATCTTTCGTAGCAGTTCTGCCTCGGGGGCTGGGAGTTTCGATTCCAGGTCCCTTCGGTACTCGAGGGGGTGAATCCTGGATTCGTGCTGTCGCACGAGGTTGGACGTCCCAAAAGGTTTTGCACAGAACCGGCAGCGCACCCGTTCTGATTGGCCACAGGTCCGCGAGTGGAGGGTTAGCCCCGCCTTCCGCAAAAAGCTCCTGTTGCACTTGGTGCACACGATCTGCGTGGAGCTGCCAGAAGGAGGAGGGGAGGATGATGTGCGCCTGGCGCCGGGTAGCACGGCGTCGTTGCTGGTGGACGGGCCTGGTAGGGCGACATCATTTGTTTCCCGGGCCGTACTGGCCTGGGGTGGGCTTTTAGCCCCTTTCCGCTTTTTGGTGGGCGGGCATCTCTTCATCTTTCAAGGCCTCCTATTCTATAGGAGGGGTCCGTGGTGGTTTACCCCCTTCAAAGGTAGTTGCTTGGTGCGGTGAAAGCGCCGGGTAGCGTAGGGCGTCCCTTCCTTGTTCCAACGCCGTTGGAACGGTTCCTCTGTCGCTCTCAGGAGCTGAGATAATTAGGAATTCCCTAATGGTGGCAGCGCGGCAATGGTGGAGGAGCCGGGTTTTGGAAGAAAACGCTCTGGAGGCGGCAACTGGAGGCGGAGGGGGATGTGTGGGGGGTCGTTGTAGGCAGGATGGGGAGGCGGACAGGATGTATGGGGTGGGATATCTGCTGAGTTAATTTAGGACAGTGGGTGGTAGTCTGTGGGGGGCGGTAGGGATGGGGCGGCAATGGCGTTGTCTGGGGCTTCAGCGGGGGTGTTAGTCCTCTGATTAGAGCCCTCGCTCGTCTTCGGGGGTGGCGTCGTTCGGGAGATATGGGCTGATCACTATGCACTTCACAACTTACTTTGATACTAAAGTCCGGGGGGCCCGCTTGTCCTGGGGCTCTGCCCTCGTGGGATTTGTGGTTATGTTTGGCGTCGTCGGCTGATCGTCGGCACAACCGTCCGCGACCACGGACAGAACGAAAGAGAGTCATAGTTACTCCCGCCGTTTACCCGCGCTTGCTTAAATTTCTTCACGTTGACATTCAGAGCACTGGGCAGAAATCACATTGCGTCAACACCCGCTGGGGCCATCGCAATGCTTTGTTTTAATTAGACAGTCGGATTCCCCAAGTCCGTGCCAGTTCTGAGCTGACCGTTAAATGGCGGCCGAAGAGGACTCCGGCCTGGACGACGCGCGCGCACGACACGGCGGTTTTGACGCCACCGAGCGCGCGCGGCGCCGCCGCTGCGACCGGGCCTCGCAGCAAGGAAGTTCCGCGGGAGGCCAAGGCACGGGACCGAGCTCGGATCGGCGACACGCCGGAGCGCGCGCTTCTCCTCGCCCAGGCCCGGCACGTCAGCCAGGACCCGCTTCCCGACCAAGCCCGACACGCCCCGATCCTCAGAGCCAATCCTTATCCCGAAGTTACGGATCTAATTTGCCGACTTCCCTTACCTACATTAGTCTATCGACTAGAGGCTGTTCACCTTGGAGACCTGCTGCGGATATGGGTACGACCCGGCAGGACACTCGACGTGGCCCTCCCCTGGATTTTCAAGGTCCGAGGGGATGATCCGGACACCGCAGCAATTGCGGTGCTCTTCGCGTTCCAAACCATATCTCCCTGCTAGAGGATTCCATGGAACTCGAACGCTCATGCAGAAAAGAAAACTCTTCCCGGATCTCCCGACGGCGTCTCCAGGTCATTTTGGGTTGCCCCGACGAACACTCTTTCGAGGGCCCGACTCATTAACGGTTCCGCTGCCGGGTTCCGGAATAGGAACCGGATTCCCTTTCGCCCGTCGGGTGTGATACACCACAATTTTTTTATTATTGTGCGGACATAGAGACACACGACTGCACGCAACACACCACCACCACCACACCATGCTACGCACACTCGAGAGATGAGACACATTCATTTGCATTTGCATTTAATATACAACACATATAATATATATTCGTTTTTCGCTCTCGTTTTCGTGCGTGTGCGCGGGTGTGGGGCGCGCGTGCGCGCGTGCGTGTGTGCCTTTTTGTGTTTTGTAATATAAAATAATTAATACACACCAACATCGACATCGGCTTTTGCCTAGGGCTTAGGATCGACTGACTCGTGTGCAACGGCTGTTCACACGAAACCCTTCTCCACATCAGTCCTCCAGGGCCTCGCTAGAGTATTTGCTACTACCACCAAGATCTGCACCGACGGCGGCTCCAGACGGGCCCACGCCCAGTCCTTCTGCGCGCACCGCCGCGACCCTCCTACTCGTCAGGGCTTCATGGCAGGCGACGCGGCGCCGAAACGCCGCGCCCCGGACCGCACATGCCGCTGACGGTCGAGTATAAGCATAACGCTTCAGCGCCTTCCATTTTCAGGGCTAGTAACTTCGGCAGGTGAGTTGTTACACACTCCTTAGCGGATTCCGACTTCCATGGCCACCGACCTGCTGTCCTAAGTTACCAACGCCTTTCATGGTACCCATTAAGCGTTAATTTGGGCGCTTTAACTCGACGTTTGGTTCATCCCACAGCGCCAGTTCTGCTTACCAAAAGTGGCCCACTTGGCACCCTGGATCCGTCATATAATAACATATATTTGTCTCTCGGCTTCATCGTTCGAGCAAGCCGGAGATCTCACCCATTTAAAGTTTGAGAATAGGTTGAGGTCGTTTCGACCCCAATGCCTCTAATCATTCGCTTTACCGGATGAGACTCGCTCATACCGGGTGCCAGCTATCCTGAGGGAAACTTCGGAGGGAACCAGCTACTAGATGGTTCGATTAGTCTTTCGCCCCTATACCCAGTTCCGACGATCGATTTGCACGTCAGAATCGCTACGGACCTCCATCAGGGTTTCCCCTGACTTCGTCCTGACCAGGCATAGTTCACCATCTTTCGGGTCCCAGCATGTACGCTCTGGGTGCGCCTCGGCTCGCGTTGAGCCATAGAGACGCCCCGGGCGTGCGGCGTCGGCACGTTGGCCGTCGCATCCGCCCTAGGCGCGCGCGAGGCGCGCCTTCACTTTCATTGCGCCTGTGGGTTTCGCTATAGTCCCAATGACTCGCGCACATGCTAGACTCCTTGGTCCGTGTTTCAAGACGGGTCCTGAAAGTACCCAAAGCTATAGCGTCGCTGACGGGCGTGTTCGTGTAAAACGGGAGTCCGTCCGAGGACACCGCCGCGAGCAGTCTCGACGGGTGGTCCGGTGTCGGCACACTGGGTCCGAGGCAGCCGGATTTGCCGCGAGCACTTGCGACGGGCCGGACGCGAACCAGAGGTTCGCGGCCCCGCGCCACTGTCATACCGTCGAGCGAGCGGGCCGGGAGCCGGGGGTCCGAGCGGACGCCCGCGAGGGCGCCGCGCGGTCTGCCCCGCCGGTCCTTAGGCCCGCGCCCAACGGGTCGCGACGTCCTACTGGGGGAGAAGTGCACGCGTTCGCCACCCGTATGCGGCGGCGAGCGGTGGGGCCGGCGCCGGAGCGCCGGCCGTCGACCCGCATCGCCGCTCGCGGGCGGACGAGAGACGCGCTGAATCTCCCCTTTCGACCTTTCGGGTTTCTCAGGTTTACCCCTGAACGGTTTCACGTACTATTGAACTCTCTCTTCAAAGTTCTTTTCAACTTTCCCTCACGGTACTTGTTCGCTATCGGTCTCGTGATCATATTTAGCCTTAGATGGAGTTTACCACCCGCTTAGGGCTGCACTATCAAGCAACCCGACTCTGAGGAGAAGTCCTCCCGGCGGCCGGCGGCGATCGCAACGGGCCTGGCACCCTCTGTGGGTAAGTGGCCCCGTTCAAGAAGGACTTGGACGCGCCGCGCGACCTCGGGATGGCGGACCCTCCCAAACACCACATTTCCCGGCGACCTGTACGGCCGCGGGATTCGGTGCTGGGCTCTTCCCTGTTCGCTCGCCGCTACTAGGGGAATCCTGGTTAGTTTCTTTTCCACCGCCTATTAATATGCTTAAATTCAGCGGGTACTCTCACCTGCTCTGAGGTCTAGTGTCAAATTCATATTTCTTGGACACGACGGCGGCAGCAGCGGCACGCCAACACCGACGACAACACCAAAAACACCGAACAAACAAAACAGCACACGACAGCAGCAGCAGCAGCAGCAGCAGCAACAGCACGAACGACGAGACGACGACATCAACACAACTGGATGCACAGCGGCATACGCGAGACGCGTATGCGTGTGCACGCACGCGTATGTGTTGGTGTGCATGCAAGGCGCTTGTTACGTGCGTGTGTGTTGTGTGCTGCGCGCGTGTGTGTGTTTGTTGCGTGGTAATAACGGGTTGTCGTGTTTTGTGCGGCGGCGTGTGTGCCCCGTTGTGCACAGAGGAAAAATAGCAACCGCGAGACGCTTGCGAAGCGTTCGGGCCGTCGCCAGAGTGCGACGCTGCGCGACACTGCGACAACAGCACGGGGGCGCCCCGATTTTTGTGGGGGTTGCGCGCCGTGCTCGCTGCGCCCTCTCGTCGGTGTGATTATTACTTGTTGTTAACATATCGTGTCTCGTTCGTCGACGACGACACGCGACCGAGCCGGGCGACGCGCGCCACACGACCAGACGTCCCAATCCCGGGTTGTATAATACGTTATACGTCCAGGAAACGACGGTCGCGTAGGAACGCGCGAGCGCTAGCAGCGGTCGTGAGATCATTTTTGTTAATCATCACCGGAGGCTGCGAGACGACGCGACAACGCCTAAGGCGCCAACGCCGTGCGTGTGCGTGCGTGTGCGCGTGCGCGCGACACTCGTTTTTGCGACGTGACTGTTTTGAGAGGACGGGACCGATCGCTGCCGCGTCGAAACGGGCGCTCCGGTCGCGAACCTCCAGCTTCGTCCCGACGTGCCGGACACGTTTCCGACACCGGACAGTCGTGGAAATTGAATCGACCCTCAGCCAGGAGTGGTCCAGGAACAGTATCCAAGGACCGCAATGTGCGTTCGAAATGTCGATGTTCATGTGTCCTGCAGTTCACAATATGACGCGCAATTAGCAGCGTTCTTCATCGACTCACGAGCCAAGTGATCCACCGTTCAGGGTTGTATATATAAATGGAGTGCTTTCGAAGACGCGGCGGCACTGGTATGTGCGCGCGCGCTTCCCGCGACTCTTGGGTGCCTCGCCGTGCACCAGAACTCACAAGTAGTGTGGTGTCTGGTCTCTGGTTGGTATCTCTGCACGACGAGCGACGACAACAACACAACGACAACAGACGTATTCATAATACTTTTTCTTGTTGTGTGTGAAGAATGCTGCGCCGTCGCCGTGCAGGTGTTTGTGCTTTTCAGTTCTCGTGTTTGTTGTGCTTGAAATATTGGTCA
>OW052250.1:41970923-41983423 GCA_932526585.2 Philonthus cognatus | reverse complement strand
CCGCTACAGAACAGCACTTCTGTCTTCGTTAAATTATATACGAGATTGTTGCGGTCGGCGAACTCTTTACACTTCTCCCATGCCAATTTCCATTTGTCTTCTATTTTTCTGACCGAGGGGCCGCTTATTACTATTAATTGGTCGTCTGCGTATGCCAAGTACTCCTCTCCTGTACTCTCTTTTTTCATTGTCTCGAACCAATCCTCCATTGCCACGATCCAGAGGGTTGGTCCGAGACTAGAGCCCTGTGGGCATCCTCTGTTAATCTTGTGTTCTGTTCCATCTATTTTTACTGTTCGATCGCTTAAAAAGTTCATCGTGATTTTTCTGATGTTGTCGGGAATGCCGGTTTTATGCATGCTTCTTCTTATTGCAGGTGCCCAGGCTGTATTAAAAGCATTTTTCAGATCAAGTGCTACCAGAAGGGTGTGCCATTTTCTTGCTTTATTGTTTTTGATTGCTTGGATCGCCCTCTCAATTGCTTGTGTTGTGCTTCTTTCCTTTCTGAAGCCGTACTGCCCTTCTGATAGCTTTTTGTTCGTTTCTAGGTGGTGTTGTATTCTAGTATTAATTAGCTTGTCCAAAATTTTGCCTAGTGTGGGTAGCAGACTAATTGGTCTGCTACTACCGTCCTTTTTTGGTATTAATACTATGTTTGCCTTCTTCCATATTTTCGGGAATGTCCCTTCGATTAAACAGTTATTATATATTTTCAGTAGCCTATCCCCGTCCGCCTCCACGATGTATTTCATAGCTTCGTTAGGGATTCGGTCTTCTGCGGTTGCCTTGCCTTTTTCCAAACCGTCCACTAGCCTTGCCACTTCTCCTATCGTGAACGGTTTGTCTTTCGTGTTATTGTTGTTAGTTTGTTCGCTTCTAATTTCCGACTGAATCGGCGTGTCTTTCTCGGGGTCATCTATTGGAAAATGCTTATTCATAATCTCTGCTACTTTGGCCTCTCTGTTAAGTGTTTGGCTTCCATTGGTGTTTAGGATGGCTTTCTCTATTGGTATCACCTTGTTGCTTCCCATCATTCTCCACACCGTGTTCCACGGTTTGGAGGATGACACTTCCGACACAAACTCTCTTAGTTTTTCGGCCTTTACCTCTTTGATTTTATTCTTGTAATTGTTTCGAGCAGTTTTGTGTTCATTTTCCTTCTGCTTCTTTAGCGTGGGGCAGGCTTCTTTCTTCCAGCTTGTTCTCTTTTTGCTGACTTCTTTGCTAGCGTGTTTGAGCTCGTCTGTCCACCATATTTTGTGGCCAGCTTCCACTGTTCTCCTTATCAGGTGTTTTCTGCACAGCGTCTTAATCAGGTGTTGGTATGCCTCAGCTTCTTCCTCTGCGGATCCTACTTTTATTTTGGTTTTCTTGAGCTCTTTCTGGAACTCGTCCCAGTTTGAGTTTTGGCAATCCAGTTTTGATCTGCCTTTCCTTCTGTTCAGGTCGCCACCCTGCAGTTGGAAGGCAATTGCTCTATGGTCGCTGAGTGTTTCGATTTCGTCTTCCACCCGCCATTTTTTGATTTCGCAGTTCTTATTGATTGTAATGTCTACCCAGCTTTCTCCTCTATTGCAACTGAACGTGGCCGGGCAATTGTGGGTGTTAGCTATCTCGTATCCGTTTCTAATTATCCACTCCCACATCCAATCACCTCTTTTGTTATTTTCACTTCCTCCCCATCCTGAGTTTTTGGCGTTCAGATCGCCCGCGACCACGCACGCTCCTTTCCACCGGTTTAGCGTGTCACTTATATTTTCTATTCTTGTCGGCGTTTTGCCCTCTGGTTCGTTGTATACGCAACAAATCAAGGTCTCTTGCTCATTTTCGCCTATTATAATTGCAACTGCGTTTGGGGATTTTATTTCCTCTAATACTTTTACGTGTTTGATGTCGCCTCTTACCCAAATTTCGGCTTTTGCTTTACTTGTTCCTATTCTTCTGAACCCGTTCCACGTGGCTTTGTGGTAGGGTTCTTGGATGAGGGCTATGTCTATGCTGAGGTCGTCTGCGGTTTGTTTGACGACCTCCATAGCTTCTTTTCCTTTGCCTATGTTCACTTGTAGTATGCTCGCACTAATCGCAGTCTTATTTTGGGTTTGTATATTCATTGATAATTGGTGCGAGTTTTAACTTGTTCTGCCTTTGCCCTTTTTGCTGGGCAACGGTGGTCTTTGGCGGTGTGGCAGCGTTCCGCATTCGCTACCCCTCTTATTTTGCAGTTGAAACAGCTAATCTGCCTTGTCTCTGAGCAGTCTCTACCCGCGTGCTTGCCAGCACATTTGTAACAGTTCTCTTCGTTTTTACAGTGTTTCGCAATATGGCCAAAGCCGCAGCATCTGAGGCACATCGGTATTTCATTGTTTTCCTCGATGTAGAGTACTCGGAAATCCAGCTTGATTCTTTCCGTCCGTACTAGTGTGCGGAATAGCTCACCGTTGTTTACTTCGAGTACCCAGTTTTCTTTTTCTTTATTGCTGCATGTCTTCCTGTATTTCTCGATTATGTTTGCTTTATTTGCCAGCAGAGTTTCTTTAATGTTCTCATTCTCGAGGGCGATCGCCTCAATCAGCCCTTCCGTGCTGTAGCCCTTGTTTACCCCCGTTAGTTTGATTCTAGGTTTCAGTCCTCTTTCATCTTCCACCTCCAGCTCAGTGCTCTTTTTCAGCTCTTCAACTATTTGGGCTCTGTTCTCTTCGCTTGTAGTGGCTACTACCACCTTGCCGCTTTGCAGCTTTTTGGCGTTCTGTATGCTGCCGAGGGAGTTTGGTGCTAGGCTCCTCTTAATTTTCTGTAGGGTATGCTCCCTTTCTGCCTCATTCTTGCAGCTGACCACCACCTCATGCCTTCTTAATTTGGTGGGCGTTTTCCATTCCGGCTTCTTTACTATCGTGCGGGTGGGCGGCCTGCTCCCCACTGTTTCGGCAAAGGTTCTCTTCGTGTACTTCTTCTTCTCTCTTCTGCTCTTCTTCTCGGTCCACCTGGGCTCTTCAGCCTCGGTGGCGCTAGTGGGCATATTGCTGATTTCATTTTTTTCAGCTGTTATCTTTTTTGTCATTTCATTTTTTTCTTCTTTTTTATTGTTATTTTTTTGTATTGTTCTTTCTTCGTTTGAGCTACTTTTCATTTTTTTATTTTTATTTTTATTATTATTTTTTGTTTCTTCTTTTTTGCTCATTATATCATTTGTTATTTTATTGTTTTTTGTCAGATCTTTTAATATTTTATTTTCCGCCTCTAACGCGCCGAGTCTGAAGGCCCAGCTGGTGATGGTGGCGTGCACATCCCCGATCAGGTCGTTGATGGCTTTCTGCTCACCGATGGTCAGCTTGTGTTTTCCTCCAGACTGTGCTCCTGCTGCTTTCTTAATGGCGGTTAAGGTGGCGGTCAGTTTGCAAACCTCTGACTCTGTTAATTCTGTGTTCGGTTTCGTCTTTGAGGCTTTATGTTCTTTATAATAATAATAATAATAAATTGTCTTTATTCAAAAATTCAGGAATATTACAAAAGAGAATAACATACAGTAGTGCAGGCGAAGTTCAACTAGTCTGTGTGACTTTAGTTGCTCTTCCACTTAACCTGCTTCGGTAAAAAAGATAATCCATAGATGAGTACATAATTATAATAATAAGTCTTAAAAATTAAATGAACAAACAAAAGATACAACTTTAATTAACTGAGAAAATAGACAAAAAAAACTCCAATCAAATCAGATACCTAGAATTTTAGATCTAATTTGTCGGGACATGGCTTTTTTAAAAGTAAAGGGTGACAGTTGTTTGAGGTTAGAGGGAATTTTATTAAAAATGTTGTATATATTGTATTTAAAACATCTCTTAAAAAAGGTGGTTTTGAATTTAGGAGGTGAGATGGTTCCTCTAAACCTCAAATTGATATTGTGGACATCAGACCGATAAACAATCTTGTTGTAGAGGTAGGGGGGTGTGCGGGTCTCAATAATTTTCTTATACATCCCACAGCAATGTAACAATCTGCGCTCCGCCATATCTAGCCAGTTCAGCTCTTCAAGTTTACCTGAGATGTGGTCAAATTTGCGTATGCCAAAAATAAGTCTAATACAGGCATTCTGGACCTTTTGTATGCGTTTAGTTGTTACAGAGTCTAGGCAGGCATTGTATACGGCATCCGCAAAGTTGAAGTGGCTAAGTACCAAAGTGTCGCATAGCAGTCGCTTAGTTTTTAGGGTCAACACATTACGGTTAGAGTAAATCATTTTTAAATTAATATATGCACGAGATATGCATTTATTGATGTGTAATTTGAACCGTAGCTTATCATCAATTACTAGACCAAGGTTTCGTACAGAGTCAACAAAAGGGAGTATTGCATTACCTATTTTGATTTTTAATTTTGATTTTGCTATTTGAATTAATTTTTTTGGACCGAAAAGCATAGCTGATGATTTAGATGGATTTATTATAAGTGAATGACTGTGCGATGTATCGACTAGCTTACTGATGTCAGAGTTAATGTTGAGGTTAGCGGTGGATATATCATTAATATTGAATGCGTATGATAGTTGTGTGTCATCAGCGTATACATTTACGGAGCAATGGTTTAATACTGACGGTAGAGAGGAAGTATAAACACAAAATAAAACTGGTCCTAAGATGGATCCCTGAGGAACACCCGCCTCCACACTACATGTATTTGAGATTGCGTCGTCTATCTGTACAAACTGGGTACGACCTTTTAGAAAAGAACTAATCAAGTTTATTGATGAATTAGTAAGTCCTAGATAGTGAAGTTTAGCTATAAGGATATCGTGATTGATAGTGTCAAAAGCCTTACTATAATCCAGCAGTACGATTGATGTGAGTAAGCCATTATCCGTTGAGGAAATGATGTCGTCTGTAACATTAAGTAAGGCAGTTGTACAGCTATAATTTGGCCTAAAACCGGATTGAGCTGAAGGAAGGAGTTGGTGCTTCTCAAGAAAATCCAAAAGTTGATTTTTTATTATGCGTTCTAAAATCTTTGATAAGGTCGGTAGAATGCAGATTGGTCTGAGATCTTTGAAACTGTTAGGAGAGGTTGTTTTAGGAATGGGTAGGATTTTACCGTGCTTCCATATGGTCGGAAAGACTGATTGCTCAAGACAGCAATTAACTATGTGTGTTATGTATGGGATAATATAGGGACAGCATAATCTAATCATGTTGATGTCTATTTCATCAGAACCAACAGCCTTTGTTTTTATATGACAGATAATATCTTCAATGATCTCCTTATTGACTAGTTTTAAAGAAAAATGACTTGAGACGTTGGGGTGGATATTTTGACAATAGTAAGTAATAAGAGAGTCATTCGGTTGACTTTTTACCGAGTTAATAAGGTAATTGTTGTAGCCATTAACGTCCTTTAAGTTATTTGGAATGGCAGTTCGCTTTTTTACAACAACATCATTACTTTTAAAACATGACCACATATTTTTCCTGTTGGTATTAATGATATGTGTAAAATAAGCTTTTTTTTCATGGGTAACAGCAGAGTTTACAATATTTCTTAAGCGTTTATAGTAAGTGAAGTCATTTGGATTTTTCGTTGTTTTAAATTTATTGTAACTGTTATTGCGTACTTTCATCATATCTTTTATGGTGTCAGTTAGCCAGGGAGCTTTCTTTTTTGTCACTCTTGAGGTTACCAGAGGTGCGTGTAAATCAAATAATTGTAAGAGGCAGTAGTTAAGATATTTAATTTTGTCATCGATATTTTGTATGTAAATCAAGTTGCCGATATTAATCAGCTCAAGGTCAGATTGGAATGTATTTAAGTCAATATTATTAAGTTTTCTGTATTTTACTAAGTTCACAGGCCGTTTGGTGTTGAAAACTAGCTTACAGTGTATCAAATCATGATCTGCTATGTCGTGAACCTTAATTACACCGGAGTCTGTGCAGCAGTTTTTGTTAGACAAAATGATTAAGTCGATTAGAGAGCTGGACTGACTAGTCACGCGCGTTGGTTGATTTATTACTTGATACAGTGCATATGCGTTAAGAATATCAAGAAAGTTACTAGTAGTGGCAGAATCGATGTTAAGCAAATTAATATTTAAGTCTCCTAAGCATATGAGATCGTCACATTCCGGTAATATATAAGAAAACGTATCTTCTAATTTATCTACAAATACGCGGAATTGGCCGATGGGAGGTCTATATAATACTCCAACACAGTATAACTTGTTGTTAAACTTGCACTTTATCCATAATTGTTCTAACGCGTTTGTAGAGTCCAAAGGGAGAGACTCAAAGTATATATTTGACCTAATGTAGATGCCAACTCCACCACCGCGACCGAATTCCCGATCCTTACGTAAGAAAGTGTATCCGTCAAGATTGAAACAAGATGTGTCGAAATCAGAATGAAGCCATGTCTCCGATAGAGTAATTATATCGAAATCAAGTGGTAGCACAAGATTCTTAAAATTATTAAAATTACTATTAATTGAACGAATGTTTATATGACAAAGACAAATATTTGTATTCATACTTATTACTAAAGAAAAAAGTAAGCTAAGCTATAATTAATTTTATATGTGAGAGCTCCATTGCGTGAAACACTTTAAAAAGAGAAAAAAAAAAAGATTGTCATGCATTAGTGTATACAAATTATATAATGAAAAGAGAAGAGAGCAAAAAGCAAAAAAGAATATATATATGAATGTAGCATGCATGATGTAAATACTTAAAGTAAAGATAGTATTGAAACTTCGCTTATCAATTATTATTCAAAATCAGATGTGTCATAAATAACTTTTTTTGATTCTTCTCCGTCTTTTCCTGGGCGCAAGATGAAAATGTTTCCATTCCATGACCAGGCATTCTTGGAACCCAGTGTTTCGCGCGCTTTTTTGAGCAAGCGGTATCTCGTAGGAGTCAAATCATTGGTCATCATTATACCAGACTGCTTAAGGCGGTGACGATTTTTTAAAATCAGATCTGCCGTCTCGGGGGAGGATACATTAACTACCACTGCACGACTCGTTTTAGATGGCTTGCCCAATCGATAACATTTAAGTACATCAATTTTAGAATTAATTTGTAATTTTGTAGAGAACAAGTCTTTCAGTTTATTATTTAAATTTTCGTTAGGTTCTTCCTTTAATCCTATTATTCTGAGATTCGAATTTCGTGCTGTTTGTTCGATTTGGTCGATTTGTTTTTTCAGTAATTTGTTTTCGTCCTCCAAGAGAGATATGCGTGAATTAAATTTATCATTGAGCTCGGTGCTAACCTTGGTGATAGCTGTTTGAAAGAGACCAGCTATCACAGTGTCGTCCTTCAAAATTTCCAATAATGCTTCTTTAATAGTATCTTTTAAGTCCTCCTTCTGTTCACGTGTAAGAGGCATGGCGAAAACTAGTTATTGTAAGCAAGGCGCGTACTTACAGTAAGGTGCTGATATATTTTCGATGTAGTAGGTGTAGTTGATAAGAGAAAAAGTAGTTGAAAGCGGAGCACTCACAAACACGACTATTCGCACTCACGTTTCATTATCAATAATCTTTCTCTTCTTCATCTTCTTCGTTATCGGCCGGATACTCTGATTCAGTGGCGGTTTCTGAGTCGGTATTGCCTTCATACCTTTTTCTAATTGTAGTCGATGCTACTCTCTTGTTCCTCCTGGTTCTGCTCAGGCAGGAATCGCTTTCGCTTGGGCTTTTGTTGCCCATTTCTGGACTGCTTTCCGCTTTCCTTTTGCTTTCTCTCCCTTTCGGAGTGGAGTGTCCGCAAGGCGTTGCGAACAGCTCCGCTTCCGTAAGGGTTTTCTCACCCTCTGCCATCGTCTTAGTTTTGGTTTGATTTGTGTTTGAATTCATACTGATACCCACGAGTTGGGAAGAAAGGGTCGTCGCCCCACGGCAGTGCTCCCTTACCGTGGGAAAGGCATTTTTGCGGCTGGGTGCGCCATGTGCCCAGTCGTTTTGTCACTCGCCACTGATCTATCCTTCAGCCATACGTCCCCTCAGCGTGAACCACCACTGGGATTAGGAGTGTTGTTTATAGTGGTTTCTCACCTCCACGCGGTCCGGGTTGTGAAGCCGAGACCCCCGCGCGCCCCAGGTCTCTGCAGTTACTCGAGCATCTGGTACGTCGACCCGGGCCGTTTACGGTGTGATCTACCCCTCCTCCTCACCATCAATCGAAGATTGATGGCATCCGGGCTTGGGACCGGCAGTGGCGGAGTTAGTAGATAGGGACAGAGGGAATCTCGTTAATCCATTCATGCGCGTCACTAATTAGATGACGAGGCATTTGGCTATTACAATGCTTTTATTTGGTTGTTGCTTCGATACATGGTAGCTTAGCAACAATCGCACATTTCGGGGTAAGTTGGTATCCTCCCGTAGGATTGCCGGCTCGTCAGGGTCTCCTAGGAGGCCCGTTGCGGGCCGGGTACCAGTGGCGTTACATCTGGGGTGGTGGTGGTCCTGGGGCTGGTGGGGGTCCTCTACTTCTTCTCCTCGATGCCGGCTGTCTACTCCATATCGCCCTCATAAACGCCCTATGGATAGAGCAGCCGTATCGGACGACGGAGTGGATAGCGGAGGTCCTGAAGCACGGGCCCAGGTTGAGGGTGGAGCACGTCTCCCTGTTGGCATTTGGCCATATACCCCGCGCCCCCACGATCAATGGCAGAAACCTGAGGTTTTTATTCGGCCATTGTTTAGCTGCCGCCTCGCGAAAGTGAGGGTTATCGTACACCAGGCGCTTATTGGTGTACGATTCCGCGAGCGTTCTGTCGCCCTCCCAAACAACTGATACGTCGGTGACGACAATCGTTCCCGGCTCAGTGCAGATCGCGAGATCCGGTTTGTAAAGACGGCCGTCGGGGTGGCGAACGTGTGGTTCTTCCTCGACGGCCCATCCCTGCTCTCTGCATCGAGCCGCGACCCGCCTAGCGACGTTGTTGTGTCGCTCGATCCTCTCAAAGTGGGTGGTGTTGCACCCCTGCAGGACGTGACTCAGGGTCTCGTCACGGCTGCAGCCTGCCCTACACCGGCGCGCCTCGGGTGGGTTGGATGGTATACCCACCGTGGGAAGGTTGTTCGTGCGCAGCTGCACGGCTTTCACATAGTCCCTTCCGCTCCAAAAGGAGGGAGGGTCCGTGATCCAGCCGCGGCTGGCCCGGTCTTCCGAAGCACCGGCGAGGCCTCTCGAAAACACGCTGCTCGCGAGCTCCTCTGCGAATCCGTCCGCGTCTTGGGTGAAGACCATGTTCGTTATTCGGTCGATCAGTCGGCCGAACAACGGCATGTCCTCTAAGGCGTCTATCTGGTACAACTGTAGCCGCGAGAGGCGTCCCAGGTAGACTTTGGGTACCGTGCTCCGGAGGTGCGGCACCCCGAGTCCCCCCCCGCGGAGCGGAGCGTATAGCAAATGGTCAGCGGTGTGGGAATGAAGGTGGATCACCCTCTTGATGAAATGCCTCACCATTTTGTCGGCCTCTCTTAGCGTCGCTCCAGTAATTGTCGGGCACTGGAAGTGGTACATAAGCTTGGGGATCACGTGGCGCACCAGTAGTTGGAATTTCTAGTGCGGTTTGAGGGGAGATTTGCCGAGGGCCGAAAGCCATCTCTTTAGGTTGAAAAGGGATGGCCTCCTTATCCCGGTTGCTCTAACCACGTGTCCCAAGTACTTAAATGTATCTTCCGCCCCGGTGGTGGGTAGCGGTTTCCCCTCCAGTCTGAACACAGGTTTGGATCTTAGCACACTTTTGCCCTGAAAGCTGGCGGCGGAAATTGTGGTGCACTTGTTGGGGCTGAGCGTCATGCCCCTTCTCTTGAGAAATTCCGCCGTCGCGCTCAGGGCAATGGGCATGTCAGCGTCCCGGTCTTCTAGCAGGATAAGGTCATCTGCGTATGCGAGGACCGGGACCCTTCTGCGCTCAGAGTGGAGGGTACCTCCCGTACCGCTTTCAAGTAAGGACTCGAGCAGCTCGTCAAGCACGAGGTTAAAGAGGAAGGGACTCAGAGGGTCCCCCTGTTTAACCCCGCGCTCGACCGCAATTGGCCGCGTCTTGTTCGGGCCGCACGTGATGGTGGTTGTGGTGCTAGTCATCGAGTCCATAATGTACTTGATTGCCCGGGGCGGGACGTTGTTCCTTTTTAGTGCCCGATCTATGGAGGCGTGAGACACCGTGTCAAACGCCTTTCTGACGTCGAGAGAGGCGACGTTATACGACTTTCCTTCCCGCTTCCGGGAGGAAACGTATAGGTGGACCATAGTGCTGTTCACCACCGTTCCGTCCTTGGTGGTGAATCCGCTCTGCGCTTCACACAGGGGGACCGCGAGCGCCATCCTCGTGAGCAGGACCCGGTGCATTAGTCGCTGGAGAGCCGATGCAATAGTTATCGGCCTCCAGTTGCTGGGATCGCGGCGGTCCCCATCTTTCGGGACGAGCAGAGTCCTCAGCCGCTTCCAGGAAGCCGGTGAAATGCCCCTCCATAAAACCAAGTTGAACAGCAGCGCCAGTTCAGCCTTGTTGGCGCTTTTGACTGCCTTGACGGTTATGCCGTCAGGGCCGGGGGCGGAAGGCTTCCAGGAAGCGATCAAGGACGCTATCTCCTCCGTGGAGATGGGGTCGCTTATAGCAGAAAGATCGCCTTCCTCGGATGTATAGGGTTCGTCATCCGGGGGGGAATCAGATTCGAAGATTCCCCCGTAGAGTGCCTCGATCGCGGAGGATTCGGGGAACTCGTTGGGGTCACGCTGGAGTGTGCCCGTGATAATGCGGTCGAACAGTCCGCCAGGGTCCTTACTGAAAAGGTCCTGGGCGGCCTTAAATTCGGCAGCGCGATCGCGTTTTGCCGGACGTCCTGCACTCGTACGAGTCTCAGGAGGTCTCGGTGGAGTGGTGTTTTTCCGGTTCCTCGAGGGGAACATTTCGAGTATGAGCCTGTCCAGCCTAGCCGGTATATCGGGTTCGCGGGCCAGCATGCAGTCGCCGGCGAGTTTGCTAATCGGGTCGCGGGCCTCCCGGCGGAGATCCCCGACGTGCTCGAGGAACACACCAGAGTCACCGGTCGGGATGTGCCCGATACTTCGGGCTTTGATTAGTCTCGAAGCGGGTGTCTGTTGGGAGGGGGAGGGTACTGCCACCTGTTGGGTAGTGGGCGTTTGTGGCAGTTCTAGGGTCTCGGTCAGGTCAATGACCGTGGGGGGGGGGGTACGCGGCCCGCCGTTTAGAGCTATCAGGGGACGACTCTCCCGGTGAGGATCTGCTCCTCTTGGGTCCGTGTCGCAGGGCCCCGTCGTCCACTCCGCCTGGTGTTTGTTGGGCCTTCCGGCGTTTGTGGATGATCGGGGTACGTGGTGAGGTGCTCGTCCTGGCCCTCTTTCCGTGGGCTGTGGCGGGGGTTGGGGTCGGTGTCGGTTCCTCGACCGCGGGTGTTGTGGCGGCCGGATCATGAGGCGGGCCTTCGCCCTGTATCGACGTGCTGGGGGGCGTGAGAGGAGCAGTTCCTGGAGTGGCTGCTGCGGGCGGCTTAGCGGGTCCGGGTGTGAAAAATATTTTCCGGGCTTCCTCCGCTACCGCTTTCCTTGCCGCTTCCAGGTATTTCTTATACTGCGTGGTCTCGCGCTTGTGCCGGACTTGATGGGACGTTAGTCCGGTAGCCGCCGTCATACGGGCGAAGAAGGGTGCGCCGGCCTTACTCCTGGCTTCAATATTTGCCAGCTTGCTGAGGAGGTCGGCTTCTGGCGCGGGCAAAGCTTCTTCGGCCGCTCGGTTATATTCGAGCGGGTGCCGCTGCACTTCGTGCTGCCGCACGGACGAAGAGGATCCGTACTTTGCGCCGCAGAATCGACACGTTGTCCGGGGTCCCTCGGCGCAGTGTCTGGTGTGGAGAACCTGGCTGGACCTCTTTGGGTACCCCTTTCCACATTTGGGGCAGATGTAGGTGCCTCCTGGTTGGGGGGGTTTTGTGGGGCCCGCCTTGACGCTGGTTGTGGGCACAGCGCCGTGTTTTGTGCTTGTAGAAGGGTAGGCGGGTTCATTATCGGCCCGGGTCGCCGGACCCGGGGGTGGGGCAGAGCCCCGCTGGCTTTCGCCGCTGTGAGGGTTGTTGCTCTCTTTGTCCATCTGTATGTCGATGGGGTTTACCAGACAAGTGGTAAGCGGATCGTTTCGCCGTTTCGGGCTGAAAAGCTCAATTCGCTGATTCGTCGGTGGAGTTTTCGGCCCCTGCTGAAGAGTGCGCCACCTGCCCCGACGGGCAGTATTTTCGAATCCGTTGGAACGGTTCCTCTACGGCGTCTGGTTCCGGAGATAATCACGGAAAACCGCGGATGGTGGAAGCGCGGAGATGGTGGAGGAGCCGGGAAAAGAGTCATAGTTACTCCCGCCGTTTACCCGCGCTTGCTTAAATTTCTTCACGTTGACATTCAGAGCACTGGGCAGAAATCACATTGCGTCAACACCCGCTGGGGCCATCGCAATGCTTTGTTTTAATTAGACAGTCGGATTCCCCAAGT
>OW052250.1:41963423-41968423 GCA_932526585.2 Philonthus cognatus | reverse complement strand
CTCTTCCCGGATCTCCCGACGGCGTCTCCAGGTCATTTTGGGTTGCCCCGACGAACACTCTTTCGAGGGCCCGACTCATTAACGGTTCCGCTGCCGGGTTCCGGAATAGGAACCGGATTCCCTTTCGCCCGTCGGGTGTGATACACCACAATTTTTTTATTATTGTGCGGACATAGAGACACACGACTGCACGCAACACACCACCACCACCACACCATGCTACGCACACTCGAGAGATGAGACACATTCATTTGCATTTGCATTTAATATACAACACATATAATATATATTCGTTTTTCGCTCTCGTTTTCGTGCGTGTGCGCGGGTGTGGGGCGCGCGTGCGCGCGTGCGTGTGTGCCTTTTTGTGTTTTGTAATATAAAATAATTAATACACACCAACATCGACATCGGCTTTTGCCTAGGGCTTAGGATCGACTGACTCGTGTGCAACGGCTGTTCACACGAAACCCTTCTCCACATCAGTCCTCCAGGGCCTCGCTAGAGTATTTGCTACTACCACCAAGATCTGCACCGACGGCGGCTCCAGACGGGCCCACGCCCAGTCCTTCTGCGCGCACCGCCGCGACCCTCCTACTCGTCAGGGCTTCATGGCAGGCGACGCGGCGCCGAAACGCCGCGCCCCGGACCGCACATGCCGCTGACGGTCGAGTATAAGCATAACGCTTCAGCGCCTTCCATTTTCAGGGCTAGTAACTTCGGCAGGTGAGTTGTTACACACTCCTTAGCGGATTCCGACTTCCATGGCCACCGACCTGCTGTCCTAAGTTACCAACGCCTTTCATGGTACCCATTAAGCGTTAATTTGGGCGCTTTAACTCGACGTTTGGTTCATCCCACAGCGCCAGTTCTGCTTACCAAAAGTGGCCCACTTGGCACCCTGGATCCGTCATATAATAACATATATTTGTCTCTCGGCTTCATCGTTCGAGCAAGCCGGAGATCTCACCCATTTAAAGTTTGAGAATAGGTTGAGGTCGTTTCGACCCCAATGCCTCTAATCATTCGCTTTACCGGATGAGACTCGCTCATACCGGGTGCCAGCTATCCTGAGGGAAACTTCGGAGGGAACCAGCTACTAGATGGTTCGATTAGTCTTTCGCCCCTATACCCAGTTCCGACGATCGATTTGCACGTCAGAATCGCTACGGACCTCCATCAGGGTTTCCCCTGACTTCGTCCTGACCAGGCATAGTTCACCATCTTTCGGGTCCCAGCATGTACGCTCTGGGTGCGCCTCGGCTCGCGTTGAGCCATAGAGACGCCCCGGGCGTGCGGCGTCGGCACGTTGGCCGTCGCATCCGCCCTAGGCGCGCGCGAGGCGCGCCTTCACTTTCATTGCGCCTGTGGGTTTCGCTATAGTCCCAATGACTCGCGCACATGCTAGACTCCTTGGTCCGTGTTTCAAGACGGGTCCTGAAAGTACCCAAAGCTATAGCGTCGCTGACGGGCGTGTTCGTGTAAAACGGGAGTCCGTCCGAGGACACCGCCGCGAGCAGTCTCGACGGGTGGTCCGGTGTCGGCACACTGGGTCCGAGGCAGCCGGATTTGCCGCGAGCACTTGCGACGGGCCGGACGCGAACCAGAGGTTCGCGGCCCCGCGCCACTGTCATACCGTCGAGCGAGCGGGCCGGGAGCCGGGGGTCCGAGCGGACGCCCGCGAGGGCGCCGCGCGGTCTGCCCCGCCGGTCCTTAGGCCCGCGCCCAACGGGTCGCGACGTCCTACTGGGGGAGAAGTGCACGCGTTCGCCACCCGTATGCGGCGGCGAGCGGTGCGGCCGGCGCCGGAGCGCCGGCCGTCGACCCGCATCGCCGCTCGCGGGCGGACGAGAGACGCGCTGAATCTCCCCTTTCGACCTTTCGGGTTTCTCAGGTTTACCCCTGAACGGTTTCACGTACTATTAAACTCTCTCTTCAAAGTTCTTTTCAACTTTCCCTCACGGTACTTGTTCGCTATCGGTCTCGTGATCATATTTAGCCTTAGATGGAGTTTACCACCCGCTTAGGGCTGCACTATCAAGCAACCCGACTCTGAGGAGAAGTCCTCCCGGCGGCCGGCGGCGATCGCAACGGGCCTGGCACCCTCTGTGGGTAAGTGGCCCCGTTCAAGAAGGACTTGGACGCGCCGCGCGACCTCGGGATGGCGGACCCTCCCAAACACCACATTTCCCGGCGACCTGTACGGCCGCGGGATTCGGTGCTGGGCTCTTCCCTGTTCGCTCGCCGCTACTAGGGGAATCCTGGTTAGTTTCTTTTCCACCGCCTATTAATATGCTTAAATTCAGCGGGTACTCTCACCTGCTCTGCACGTAGGTCTAGGTCTAGGTCTAGTGTCAAATTCATATTTCTTGGACACGACGGCGGCAGCAGCGGCACGCCAACACCGACGACAACACCAAAAACACCGAACAAACAAAACAGCACACGACAGCAGCAGCAGCAGCAGCAACAGCACGAACGACGAGACGACGACATCAACACAACTGGATGCACAGCGGCATACGCGAGACGCGTATGCGTGTGCACGCACGCGTATGTGTTGGTGTGCATGCAAGGCGCTTGTTACGTGCGTGTGTGTTGTGTGCTGCGCGCGTGTGTGTGTTTGTTGCGTGGTAATAACGGGTTGTCGTGTTTTGTGCGGCGGCGTGTGTGCCCCGTTGTGCACAGAGGAAAAATAGCAACCGCGAGACGCTTGCGAAGCGTTCGGGCCGTCGCCAGAGTGCGACGCTGCGCGACACTGCGACAACAGCACGGGGGCGCCCCGATTTTTGTGGGGGTTGCGCGCCGTGCTCGCTGCGCCCTCTCGTCGGTGTGATTATTACTTGTTGTTAACATATCGTGTCTCGTTCGTCGACGACGACACGCGACCGAGCCGGGCGACGCGCGCCACACGACCAGACGTCCCAATCCCGGGTTGTATAATACGTTATACGTCCAGGAAACGACGGTCGCGTAGGAACGCGCGAGCGCTAGCAGCGGTCGTGAGATCATTTTTGTTAATCATCACCGGAGGCTGCGAGACGACGCGACAACGCCTAAGGCGCCAACGCCGTGCGTGTGCGTGCGTGTGCGCGTGCGCGCGACACTCGTTTTTGCGACGTGACTGTTTTGAGAGGACGGGACCGATCGCTGCCGCGTCGAAACGGGCGCTCCGGTCGCGAACCTCCAGCTTCGTCCCGACGTGCCGGACACGTTTCCGACACCGGACAGTCGTGGAAATTGAATCGACCCTCAGCCAGGAGTGGTCCAGGAACAGTATCCAAGGACCGCAATGTGCGTTCGAAATGTCGATGTTCATGTGTCCTGCAGTTCACAATATGACGCGCAATTAGCAGCGTTCTTCATCGACTCACGAGCCAAGTGATCCACCGTTCAGGGTTGTATATATAAATGGAGTGCTTTCGAGGACGCGGCGGCACTGGTATGTGCGCGCGCGCTTCCCGCGACTCTTGGGTGCCTCGCCGTGCACCAGAACTCACAAGTAGTGTGGTGTCTGGTCTCTGGTTGGTATCTCTGCACGACGAGCGACGACAACAACACAACGACAACAGACGTATTCATAATACTTTTTCTTGTTGTGTGTGAAGAATGCTGCGCCGTCGCCGTGCAGGTGTTTGTGCTTTTCAGTTCTCGTGTTTGTTGTGCTTGAAATATTGGTCATGTCAGATTGTCGCCGTTGTCGTTTACCTCGCGGCAACAACAACGAACGGACAACACATGTTGTGCTTTCCTTTGTGGCTTGTGTGCGCGTGCAGCGGAGAGCGATCGCTCGCGAGTTGGCCGGACCGCCAACGGCTGACCGTGTTCGGTTCGGCCCGGGCGTGTTACTTTCAATACCCCTTGCGCGGAGAGCGCGATGCGCGTCCACGCTTTTTCCGGGGTGCCCAGCGCCGGCGTCCGCCATAAAGGCGCGCGCGTTTTCACCGCTCTCCCATTCGTGCCGTACGCGACACACGCGGCGACACAAGTTTGGTGTGTTTTGTGCAAAGCGTGCAAAAAGTTTGCAAGTGCGTTTTGCGTCCCTAATACGAGGACGTGGCATTTGGCTACCTTGTGCGACGTTTTCTTCTCGCACGAGTATCGGTCGGCCGGTCGGACGCGTGCGGTACACACACAACATCTCACCGGCGGCCTTTTCAGCTTGACGGACATTTATTTGTGGCGCGCGCCTTGTGGCTTCGCATTTTCACATTCACATTTTCTTTTTTGTTTTATTTTTGTGGTTCGGTCGGCGGTTCGGTCGGATGCGTGCGTGTGCACACGTCTCACCGACGCCGCCGCGCCTTTTTCTTGTTGTGTGTGTGAAGAATGCTGCGCCGTCGCCGTGCAGGCGTTTGTGCTTTTCAGTTCTCGTGTTTGTTGTGCTTGAGATATTGGTCATGTCGGATTGTCGCCGTTGTCGTTTACCTCGCGGCAACAACAACGAACGGACAACACATGTTGTGCTTTCCTTTGTGGCTTGTGTGCGCGTGCAGCGGAGAGCGATCGCTCGCGAGTTGGTCGGACCGCCAACGGCGCGTTTTCACCGCTCTCCCATTCGTGCCGTACGCGACACACGCGGCGACACAAGTTTGGTGTGTTTTGTGCAAAGCGTGCAAAAAGTTTGCAAGTGCGTTTTGCGTCCCTAATACGAGGAAGTGGCATTTGGTTACCTTGTGCGACGTTTTCTTCTCGCACGAGTATCGGTCGGCCGGTCGGACGCGTGCGGTACACACACAACATCTCACCGGCGGCCTTTTCAGCTTGACGGACATTTATTTGTGGCGCGCGCCTTGTGGCTTCGCATTGTCACATTCACATTTTCTTTTTTGTTTTATTTTTGTGGTTCGGTCGGCGGTTCGGTCGGATGCGTGCGTGTGCACACGTCTCACCGACGCCGCCGCGCCTTTTTCATCATTTTCGAAAAACGTATGGATTTTATTCGTGTGTGTGCGTGCGTGCGTGCGTGCGTGCTTGACGACGACGACGACGACAACAACAAC